>JAVLUZ010000304.1:0-37500 GCA_036768485.1 Mermis nigrescens
TAATATTTGCATCTTTTCTTTTTGGAAAAAAATATAAAAAAACAGGTTGTTACATGACTTGAATTCTTGTATTGCTTTATTTCTACTGCCAAGGTGCCGCCACCCTACGAACTTCAGGACTGGCTGGTCCTATCATTTAAAATGAATTTAAAATCGTTTTTTGATGTACGCGCGGTTAACACTAAGGTGTAAACAATTTCATACTGACTCTCATGACGCTGGGTTTACCTTTATGCATATAATCTTTTTATCCCTTTTAAAACGGAAAACCGTTTCGAAACCTTAAACAGAATATATAGGGTGGCCCATAACAAAGGCTGCATTATTTAATACGGCTTACCTTGGCTGATATGAATATAAAACTTTAGGACCAGCTGTTTTAGATAGGTAAACGTCTTTTTGCTTGAACCACATTAGAAATTTTGGCCAGCTGCCAGCGGTTCCTGCGCTATGACAAATTGTTTACATCTCACTTTGACATTGTTTAAAACCCAGGGTTCTGTATTGTATGACAGTAACGCGTACGCAAGTATCCTTCCTTGACATTTTCGACAA
Source organism: Mermis nigrescens (assembly GCA_036768485.1). Taxonomy (NCBI): domain Eukaryota; kingdom Metazoa; phylum Nematoda; class Enoplea; order Mermithida; family Mermithidae; genus Mermis; species Mermis nigrescens. The sequence continues at coordinate 556 of JAVLUZ010000304.1, forward strand.
TATGTTCTGTCAAAAAAATTAATTTGTACATTTTTATACCCCAGATTAGATACGTGTCATACTGAGTGCAAAAATTTTAGAATATCGTCAAAGTAGGATGCAAATTAATGGAAAGTTAAATGACGTTATTTGTTTTAAAAAATATTAAGGTAGCGTATGAATAAAATTGCGGTAGCGCCCGATCCGTTGATATCTCGCCAAAATTTTTTGTACTGTCTGAAAGAGGACACTTTTATCTATCTAAAGCAACCAGTTTCAAAATCACATGCTCGCAGAAGCTAAAATTATGATCTGTTGAATCGGCATGTAGCCTTTTTTATGGGCCACCCCGTATATGTAAGTGCCAGCCAGGAATAGGTATATATTTGGATTCAACTTCCTAGCCTATTTTAACTTCAATTACGGCCGCACAGTCTCCCTGTGTACGTATGTATGTAGGTTATTTCTTTTGAAACCTCCTGTTAAGCGTTGGCAAAAGAACAGGCAACAGACATGAACTCACTATCCACTTTTATCGAAAAAAATGAGTTCGTCCGAGTGCACCCTGAAGTCCGGATTGAAAATGTGGGTGCCCCTAGTTCAAAATGAGTTCCACATATTGAATGCGTGTACGTCATATAACCTAGCTTACGTCAAATGCACTTAAGCGATTTTAAAACTCACATAACTAAATAAAAGTCAGCAACACATATGGCTAGGTCCAGACTCTATTTAAACAGCACACATGGGTGCAACATGAGGATGTTATCTTGTATATCTCCATAATTTGACAAACCTGCCAAATTGAATTCTCGCCATCACGTTTTTTCTGAAGTTTTGACACTTTGTGCCCAAGCTAGACCTCTTCCCATCATATTCAGTTGCTCTTAGACATGCACGTGGGAAATTCGGGGGTCTAGACCTACCCCTGCATGGGAAAAATGGAATTCGTGGGGAAAAATGAGAAGAAAATGATTGTCAGACTCGTAATCCGGGTAAGAAGTGCCCTTACCAAAACAAAAAGAAGTTCGAAAATTTTTTTGCATGCCACCAAAACTCCTTAAGCGCACTTTTCTTTAATAAGCGGGTCTCCATTCTACAAATAATGCCGCGCTTGCTTGGAGGTCTATCAGCACAAGAAAAATTCAGAAATGATTAAAAAACAGAATTTTGATGCAGCGTCGCCTCGGTACCTAAGGCAGCAAAATCAATGTTTAAAAACCTCAACTGACAAATGCAGAAACCCGAACTGCTTAATTACTAAAGAGACCTACTTATCTATAATATTAATTTCGAGTTGCGTGTAAGTGTGTGTGTGTGTGTGTGTGTGTGTGTGTGTGTGTGTGTGTGTGTGTGTGTGTGTGTGTGTGTGTGTGTGTGTGTGAGGCAAAAGTTTTTACTGGATAATTTTGTGATACTTATATTTTCACTCAATGGGTATTCTCGGGCGCTAATTACAATTTTTTGATTAAAATGGCTCGATCGGACTCCTGAAACCCGGAAACTAAGGATTTATGTAAAAGGTTTTAGTAGCTCTAGCCGCTCATGCAATTGCCGCAGGAGTAAAATTTTAAAGCCACCCTAGATCAACTTTTTATGCGCTATAGACTGCTGTGAATGTGAACCACTTTACACTACAGTGTAAACTGATGTGATGCCGTCAGAAAAACGTGATTTACAAGTGTATTTTATCAAATATCTCAAATAGCAGCGGATAAATTTTTTTAAAGTTTTACCAATTATGGGATATCTTATGACTGACCTTAATGTAGAATTTGAAGAAAATTCACGGATTAGTTTCTGAGATACGGGAGCCCAAAGGTACCCTATGCATAGCGTAAAATTTAGGTTTTTGTCTTTTTTTGCAGAAGCACTGATTGACTGTTGCTTCCAAAATTTGGCCTCTGGGGTTTATGGGACCGCTGATTCCATATTCGCTACTTTAAATATACGATCTGGCATCATAAAACATGTATGAGACGGGCTGAAAGGAAATCATGTACGGGTACTTATAAACATGATTAATCACTGAAAAAGAGCTTGCACCAAGTCGAAATTTTTGACCTTGTAAACCAGCGCGCGTGAAATTTAATGCGAAGCAATCGAAAGCAGCAAACATGCGGCTTTCGAAAATACAAAACCAAATGTTTTTGCTTCTAGCGGCTAATTTAATATGCAACTTTTTGCATTTGTTTACAATGAGGGCAAAGTTGAACATTGTACGCAGTTTTGCCGTTGAGTTGCCTCATAAACGGAAGAACGAGGCAAAAGAAGACAGAGCAAAATGGAATGAGTCATTGCTTAATGGAAAGCACTAACAAAATGCACATAAAATAATAATTGAATTATATATGTAGGTGAGTACTATAAATCTTGATCCTTCTATGCACATTTCGCAAATGATTATAAACAATATGTACTGTAATTTTTACTCAATCGAGCAATAAATGTGAATTTAGCCATCTAAATACCTAGATGCAAAGAAGACAGCTGTTCAAGAATAATACATAAAATATTAACTTTACTTAATACCTTTAAATCAATAATCAATCAATAAGAATATTAAAATTAATGTGACAATTTACACTTCAATTATTTACATAGATCTTCTAGATAGATAGTTTTGTTCTAGACAGTCTGTGGTTTCTATTCAAAGGCTTCCCAAAGATATCTACACTATTTAATCTATCTGAATGTTATGACGGGTACGAAAAGTTTAAGAATTAGACTTAATCATTCAACTTTTTATACTAATTACTGGTTAACATATTATTTGTTTACTAACACTCTAGCAGATGGGGCAGCGAAGCGCCCCTATTTGCGAGTTGACTTATTAAAACGGAATACAATACAATGTTTCTTAAATGGCTTGCGAAATCTGGAAATTCTGTAAAATAATGAAAATAAATTGAGGAATTTAATGCAGTGAATTATTTACTCGAATAAAACCACCCTCTCCTATAGTCTGTTTCATTTATCCGAGAGCTTTTCTCAGTCAATGTTTTCGGAGGCTACAGTAACCCCCTTCTTTCTTATTTACTGTAGTTCGCTAGATCTCACTGTAGTTACGTAGCAGAGAAGGGTTTTTCAATAACATTTTTGAGAGACATAATTTATTCTCGTCTTCCAGCAGATTAATCAACTTACAGGTAAAAATCGCGCATTCAGCTTATCCTAAGTTGACACCTTTAAACACAATAGACTAAAATCTTAACGCCGCGAACTCCCTCATAGCTCAGTCGTAAAACGTCTGCTTGTCGTGTCGAAGCAACCGGGATTCGATTCCACCCGATAGCTTTTTATTTAGCGCACTTACTATAGTATGTCCCAGTACTGATTAAATGCCTAAATTGAATTTATATAGGCGGATTAGTGCATTAAAAATGGAAGAATTCCAGCCATTCGCCCTCACTGAGCTGAACTGCCGAATTACAGTAATTCGTCTTGTTTCGCTAACTGTAGCCTTTAAAAGAATTGACTAAAAAGCTCTCGAATAAATGAAACAGACTATACCTTTGCTCCGCTTCGCTCTCCTCTTTGGTCAGCCTTAGCTGCGATATGAAAACTACAGTAATAATAAGCAGTCGACCACACATGGGCGTGGGTGTGGTCTAGGTTGGGGTCTTAAACCCCAACAATCCGGCGGACCCCAAATCAATAGACCCCAGAATTGCATTATTGGTGCTATTTATGGCTATTTCGCCCCATCGGACCGCCAGAATTCAGTTGCTGCCCATGTATGCAGTTAACCATAAATGGTCAAAACATACAACCTTATTGCACGATATTTTCGAGTTCTTTAACAAAATTCACTTGGTTTAGGTGCACACAGCCTACCTTTAACTCACCCAAACTGGAGGTGCACCCAGTCTCAAAAAGGCACGGATGCACTAATTTTTAGGTGCACTCACAGCGCACTATACCGCGCTACCTGTTGCGTGAGCAGTTTTCGAAAGTTTAACTTTGACGAGACAATCTGCCCAATTTTTCTTCTGTTTATTTACCTAATAGCAAAGAAAAATGCTTCGATGGAACAAAAAAGATGAAAATATTTGGAATTGTGGATTATTAGGGATGTAAAAGGAGGGGACTAGGATTGTTGGACTGTGGATTAAATTGGACTAAAAGGATAAATTGGACTAAAAGGACTGTTGAGTGTAAGCAAACGCGCTGAACTGGCGTCTCACATTTGATCCCCGGTACCTTTTTAGACTTTAGAAAAAAATCAAGCTTCTGCAAGGCTCTAGAACTAAAGTTAATATGCAGTGTAAACTTTACCCAACCACAGAGTGTAAAGAAAATTTCAATCGGATTCGTAATTCTTATATTACTCTGATATTACGATCAACATTTATGAAAAAATTAAGTCTCTACAATGGCCCGAGGACAAATAAATATCAGATGTAACCACTTTACACCACTGTTGAGTGCAAACAAACTGGCGTATCACATTTGGTTTCTGGTTCATTTTTAGACTTGAGACTCATAACCCAGAACTTGGCAGAAAAAAATAAGACAGAAGCACGTTTTACTCCCCATTTCTTTGACTTCGCACATCCCGAAAAAGCTAAATATTGATGTAAACGAACGCAATTTGCTGTGACGTGTCCCTTAGAAAGTACTTTATTTTTATCCTATTCGACCTCGCCCGACTTCTGAACAGAGAAAGTGGCGAACAAAAAAATGGACAAAAAACGCACTTTCCACTGTCCACCACATTGTTAACTTTAAAAATCTGAAACCCTCGCCCACTTGAGTGTAAATAAATTTGGTTCGGGCAAGTTTGTAGCCCTTTGATTGTAGTACGTTTGTATGTGCCAAACTTGTGTTCCACAAATTATTTGATATGATTTACCAATCAAAATACGAAAAAAACTGTTTTTTCGGCCATTTTACACCTCAGATTTCGAACTTTACACCCCCCATAAACAAATGAATATTACAATTTCTTGAACGCAGCTTGCTTCGACGCGTAGCCTTTCTATTTCGCTCAATCCATCCCAACTCATACCCAAAAAAGTTGACAGGATTCTCTGAACAAAATCTGTTTTTTTACTCATCCACTAGAGTGTAAAGTTTAAACCCCTGGTAATAACTGCGTATTGATTGTAAAAAGTTTGCTGGTAAGCAGAAGATAGCCCCTCAATCCGTAGTACATTTCTGTCAGAAAAAATTTCTTAAAACTCATAACCGGAGTTCTTTGGCAGACATAAACAAGTCGAAAACTCGACCAAAATATGTCTATTCAACCTCAGATTTTCGCACTCTCTTACATTCCCATTCGAGAACTGAGGCGAAATTCAAAAAAAAACAAAAAAGGTATCATCTGCAGAATTCCTTCCTCTTCAAATCTATGCCATTAAATTGTTTGACGAGTCAATACTGAGTTGTCCACAAGCCCGGTAAAACACCCCTAAAATTTGCTATATGTTATAACGTTGCGTCAAAACTTTACACCTTCTTTACACAGTCAGTTTTTAGTGTAAAGAAAAACAAAAAACAGGCAGCGAATTTTGTTATCATCTTCTTTTAAGAAAAACCGCACCTCCCAGATGAGTTCGGTTATAGCTATAGGGGTGCACAGGTGTTAGAGGTACCCAAGTAAAAATACTGACCTGTAAAAATAAAAATACTGTAAAAATACTAAAAATACTAAAAATAGTAAAAATATTAAATACTGACCCTAAAATAAAATAGTAAACATAAATTTGGAGTTTTGCAAAACGATAAATGAAGAAGCCAGCGGATTACTTAACCTAAATAGATGAATAAGTCAAATGAAGTGCATGATTTTGCCAAAAGAATTAAAAATGAAAAGTCAGTTTTCGAAGATTTCAACCCATTACTCTTTTTTAAATCCATACGCGAGAATGGACACGCCAGCCACTTGCACGAACGCAACCTATCGGTGGATTTTAATACTTAGTCACTAATGATATATTGTAAACTTTACACTTGTGCTTATAACGCAATATAGGGTGTAGAGATACAAAATAAATTAGGATCAATAACGCTAAGGTCAGGGCACATTTTAAGCATAATTAGCATGTTCCGCCTACTTATCGGAGTAGCTGAAGAAATTTCGTTTTTCGGCTCGAACTCTTTACACTAAAACGATCAGAGATCAAGAAATATTGCGTTAAAAGAGAGGAATAAAATTCAGCCTCGAGATATTGTAACCCTCTACATTATAAAACTGATTGGACTGCACAGAAACCAAAAACGGAGTTAGATAAGCTGTGCCACAATACAAAGAGTGAAAAACACGTATACTTTACACTTTTGTGCAACAACCATTGAGTGTAAAGAAATTTTAAGGTCCGATTCGTAATCTACAACTGAGCGGCAACATTTAAAAAAATTGGCCCTCCGCTAATTGTTTGATACTCAATGCTCTGGGCGGAAAAATCCTTCTCGGTGTAAACTTTACACTTGTGCTAATACCGTAATATTTGGTGGATAGAAACAAAATAGACTAGGATCTGTAGCGCTAAGGTCAGGGCACATTTAAGCATAATTAGCATGTCTCCGCTTACTTAGCAGAGTGGTTGGAGAAATTTCGTTTTTCGTCTCGAACCCTATACACTAAACGATCACAGATCAAGAAATATTGCGTTAAAAAGAAAAAAATTCAGTTTTGAGATATTGCTACCCTCTAACATTATAAAACTAATTGGACTGCACAGAAACCAAAATTGAGTTAGATAAGCTGGAGGACACGCAAAGAGTAAAAACACGTATACTTTACACTTTTGTGTAACAACTATTGAGTGTAAAGAAATTATAGGTTCAGGTTCATAATCTACAACTCGGGGGCAACATTTAAAAAATTTGCCCTCCGCAAATTATTTGATTTTTCGGTTTACACTTTACACACTCGTTGCTAACTCGGTATTGAGAGTAGGCATCGAATTTTTTAATTATCCATCGATTAAAAAAACCGCCGCGCTACCTATGATTCAAATGCTGGGTGTTCTTCGGAGTGAGCTACGGTACCCGATGACTTGAGTAATATCTTTTAAGAAGCGCAGCGCATTTGCTCTCGTTGCGCATTCATTCTCATTACATTTCGGAGCTAATATTAATAAATTTATTTGGCAATTGTTTTGGCTCGCGACGTCACCTTAGTCACATCATGACTGGTTTGGAGAATCTGCTTCGTTTTGAACGTCCCCGGCATCATTTAGCTATGCTATTTGTGGCCTAAAACGGTGCAAAGATAATATGCGCAAAAACTACGAATTTACGAGGGGGCGCGCCACCCATTGGCCCAAAATAGTTGGCGAAATAAATGATGAATGGGTACGTTACAGTGATTGTCCATCGACTGCCGTAATTTCTCAAATTTTACTTGTTTATTACATTTATTCGCTTTCTTGGCGGCCTAACAACCGCATTTTTTGTGGTTTCCTTCCATTATTTTTTAGCAAGAAATTCTAAAAATTTTCTGCGTTCAGAGCCATGCCCCAAGCGCTCAAATACGGAGCTGAAGTAATTCAATTCCTTAACATTTTTCCGACAAGTTTTAATCAATATTTTGGCGCGTTGCGCAAGGTCAGATAGAGAAAACTAATTTAAGCTACTTTTTTGGCACAAAATTGCTTAAATCTGTGAATGTTAGTGAAAAATTTTTGCACCATATCGTTTTTGAGCAAAAAGGCAATGTAAAACGGCGATGAAATGCTGCTCTTCTAATAGCGAATTTCGGAGCCTACTTTAGACTGAGTTTTGGGAAAAGTTGAGTAACGCCCACTTACGAAAATTCCGGACTTACCACGTTTCAACCAATTGTATAAAACTTTTTGATTTTTATTTTTTTTACTGGAATAGCGCCAGAAATGGGTTTTCTCTCTTCAACAATCTAGCCATTAAAAGTCATATCCGCATATGTATTTGCATTAATTGCGACACAAGATCAAATAAAAATCATATTTAAACTTTATCAACACATAGCCCTGAATTCACTTATATTCTGTTAATTTTGCAGCCTTTTGCATCTTACGCAAAATAATTTTCGTTTTCTGAATGACTTACAATGGTACCTACTAGGCACCTAGATAATTCCTATTAGACTAAACCTTACACTCGCTCCATTTAAATAAAGTTTTCATTTTAAAAAGTCAAGCTAAACCACTTTCGTCGATTTACGGTTTCAAAAATTGATTTTACAGCTCATTAAATTTCCACTAGAGACTTTGACTAAACGATCAATTTTTATAAAAACTCCAACTTATTCAGAATAAAATGAAAATGGCGTGTTATCGAGTTCCACTTTCCATATTTGCTTCTTCTTAGTGGCGGATCTAGGATTTTCGTAAGTGGGATACTGCGCCCAAATTTAACAGTCTAAAATCGAGCAAAGAATTTGCCTTCATGTGCGAAATAGCGTTTTTTGGCGTTTTACGTTGTCTACTTTTATTAAAAGATCGCTTTTGATGAAAATTTTCTCGAAAAAATTTGGAATTTTTAAAAATTTTGAAGAAAAACCGTCAAATTTCTTTGACTTTAAAGAAAATCCAGCACGAAACGCCGAAAATTTCTGAAATTAGGCGCGAGGACATTCAGAAGCCTGAATTACTACTCGATTTTATGTATTTTCAGCATTTAATGCGGTGCGTCTAAAATTTTTTAAAGTTTTTTGAAAATTGAAGAAACTATGCTGAAACGGCTGTTTATCCGGTTGAAATCGTTTTGAAACCTATTCCAATTTGGCAAAAATATGGTTTTTAGCGGCCAAAACAGAATAAATGTCATTAATATGTAAGTGTTATCCATAGGTGAGCAGCACCAAAACTCTGGGGGGGGTGTGCAAGCTTTTTTAGAGGTCAAAAAATGGTCTTAAAATTGTGGTATGGCGCAAAAAACACCATTTGTCAACGTTTCTCATCGAGCACTATTCATTGGCATCGAAAAATTGCGAAATTGAATTCTGGGAGGTATTTTGTTCTCTGGGGATATTCAGCCTTCTAGGGGTGCATACCCCCAAACTCCCTCATCCTCACGCCCACGTGTGATGTTATCCGGCGCGAAGCGCAGGAAATACTTAAGAAATTATGATCACTGACGGCGAAAAATCATTGCAAATCACATATCCATTCTTTATCTTGACAATTATTTTGAGTCAACGTGTGGGCGGCCACCATAGGTGGGCAGCATCAAATATTCTGAGGGGTAGGGGTGTTTCAAAGGTCAAAAAATGATCTTAAAAATGGTGGTATGGCGGAAAAAACACCATTTTTCAACATTTATCCTCGAGCACTATCCATTGACATTAAAAAATTGCGAAAAAATTATTTTTCAAAAATTGAATTCTAGGAGGTGGTATTTTGGTTTCTGGAGGTATTCGGCCGTCTGGGGGTGCATACCCCCATACCCCTCAAGCCCCACGTGTGGCGGCCACGTCCCTCGCCCCTTAAATCCTCCCATGATTACTAGCATATATTTTTTCGGATTATATGTACGTTGGAAAATAGAGAAAATCTTAAATTGTGATGACATTTTCCACCCTTAAATAAATTCTAGTCGACGACACTGTTTAAACACAGAGCCGTATTTCAGAACGTTTTCAGTAATTCATGCAGAACAATATGTTCACGCGGTAAATTAACGCAAAAACTCTCGATTTTATGCTCGACGTCCTAAGTAGGCATGTTTCATCGTAGATTAATCAAAATACGTTTTAGCTATTTGCTTTTTGACGATTGGCGCATCAAGAGTTAATCTTGAAATTCTTTAAAATTTGTCACCCAATTGCTTTCTGAAATATAAAGTATAAAAAAGGCTTAAATTAAAATTTAAAATTAATCAAATGCAGACAATTAATCATAATATTAATCTGAATCATTCGATGCAAATTCAATAGTCAAACATAGGAATTCAAGTGTGAAGAAATTTAAAGTCATCGGAAATATCTGAATTTGTTAGCGAAATTAAAATTTGATTTTTGCGTCGCAACCGCATAATAAAATTGCAATAAATTATGCACATACTCATATTTTTCTTTCGATTTTCGTATTTGGCATTATAAACGATTTTTTCCATCGTACCTAGTTTATGCTGCGATAAATACGTAAGCATGGTCAGAGGCAAAAAGGACGTGGTGCTCGCAAAAAGCTAATTAGAAATGCTTTCATCGAGTTATGTAAAGTTAAGGGGAAATATTATTTACAATAAGGGCCTTTTAGATCCTGAAAAGGTCTGAAGCTCCAAAAGCAATTTGGCTAGGATGTCCGTATAAGGAATACCAAAATGTTTCAAAAACGAAAATAGTCCTGATTACATACACTCTTAACCTACAATATCTGCTTCTTTGAGCCTAAATCGTTCACAACAAAAATGGAGGAGAAGGAAAATCGTATAATTTTCTTCAAATATAAGCTTTATAGGTCAATATTCTCTAAATGTTCTTTCATTTACGGTGACTATTCTTCTTCTTCATTAAAAATCGTTGCTAGCATAGGATTAGAATTGTACAAGTTTGTTAATAATCTTCGAAAAAGTGTAAGTTAGTCGCACCTTCGTTAAATTATTTCAGAGAGTTAAACTCAGCCGGTTAAAAACAGTTGAAACATTATTACAGTTTTTCAAGTTTTTCGAACTATAGATTTTTTGGCCATTTTTAACCTTTGAAAATATGCAAATCTCATGGTTTGGCCCCTCAGATTCGCCATTGTTGATCAAATATGCGCCTATGACTTTTTGTACTAAGTTTGCCATCTGCAGAGTATATGTAGATCGAATTTTCGATTGACGATGACGCATTCTGGCTTAATTTAATGGTATACCAAGAATTTATTTCACCAGTTAATTTCTATCGCCTAACAAGCGCCATCGCTGCGCGAAATAACGAGTAAACATCGATTGAGTTGCCAACCGATTCCGCTGACCCAATCATCTCAAAAGTCATAAGATTCGGCGTAAACTTTCCTGACGTGTTTTTCCATCAGCTTGTTCGGCATCCTATCAATTATTCAAGTGCCCAAAAAGTTTTATCAGGACGGCGGACCTATGTATAAATGCGCGTGGTCTTTGGAAGAATAACAGTAGTTTTTTGGATTTTTATTTTGTTTTCCGACCGCAACGTTTTCGCAGGTCTAAATTTTTACCTTTTATATCCAAATCATACGTCGTACATTGCATAAATCGCATTCTGTTATAGAAACGACTCCTAGCCTGCAAAATAATAAGACGATTTTCCGGTTTAGGACGCGCAAAAATGGGCGGGTCTAGTTTAGGAAGTACGAATCGCCCGGGGCATTCAACGCCTGAACGGCAAAAACGTTATCAATTTGCGGATCACGCGCTCTATTATTTGATCAGAGTTGCGCGACGTCGTTTTTCGTCGCGATTGGTCGATATCATTCGCCTAACTAAATAGTCAACAATTATTTTTTAGCTAAATTATCGCACCGGAAGTGAAAAGTAAACGTTTTTAGCTAAATTATTGCCACGAAAAAATTCGTTTTCCCGTTTGTCATCAGAAGAATCCTTTATCATGCACAGCGACGCGTCTAATTCGTCGAAAAATCGCGAAACGTTCAATTTATTCAATCGCAGCCGATTCAGGTCGTCGACGTCGAAAAAAATGTTATTGGACGAATTTTTGAGAAGCGCCGCCAGCGACGCGGCCGATTCGGAAATATCGTCGATAAAATACGACTTCGAATCCGATCGCGAATTTTTCGATCGCAAAAATGATCTTGATCGGCTAGAAGACGACGATTCAACGAACGACGCTTTGTTAGCCGAACAATTGGCTAATTTATTACGCAATGTTGAAACGTTAAAAAGTAGGTTTGATCGATTTATATTTTTTGTTGTATATTTATATTATTATTACTATTTTTAATATTTACGTACATCAATTTCGATATTTATATTCATTTTTATCGTATTTATATTTATATTAGGGCTTATAATGAATTTAGGTAAAATTATAAATTTTTTTAATGAATTTTTTGGCAAGCACGGGATTTGGATATGGTAGTATGGGATATAATAGAAAATTGTAGGATCCGGGATAGAATATAAGGCATGTAATTAGATGGAGCATGATAATAAAAAATAATTTCACAAAACGATGTTAAAATAGCGGAATAAATAAAAATTTAATTTCTTCGAGATATATGTAGACTCATGGAACGACTTGCAATTGAAGTGCGGTCTAGCGCTCTAAAGGAGAAAAAACAAGTTTTATAGAAAAATTAAGATTATATTGACCACTAATTGTACAAAACAGTCGAAAGTGTAGAACAATTTAAATTTTTCTACATAATCGCATGAAATTCTTTGAAACTATGCAATAAGACAATTTTGCGTTACTCCAGAGGTAGTATAAAACATCATAAGAACTTTATTCAAAATTCAAAATTTTAATAAACTTTAAAAGTTTTTGACATAAATTAAAAATTTAACTGTAAGATCGCCCTTGTTGTGCACTTGTGTTGACCGAGTGCCGACATAAATGTAGAATCGGAACCTAGACCCGTAAAAGAGGGGAAATTTTCTTGATAAAATAAGAAAAAGTAAGGATAAAACGAACAAAAATATCTGTGCAAAGTGCTTAAAATCGGCCACAAAGTCTGTAATTAATTGAAGCAGTTTTTGCGAGAATTGCAACGCGACAGAGATAAAGCAATGACTTTCTACCATTCCATCTAAATCTTCGAGTCTATCCAAAAATTCTTAAATCAAACTGATATCCATTTCGACTATGCTTTGCGTTAATATTTTTTTCACAAACCGCATGACAGGGACTTTCCTGAAAAAATATTTTGAACGTCCGCTCCATCATTAAATGTTCTTTCTACGTCTAAATGCCGGTTTAAAAATATTACAGTACTTTGTTCCTTCTCGTACTTCATTATTTGCTCGTTGAATCTGATCGAGAACTGTAGGCGCGTAGACTTGGTAGCAAAATAGAAAACAAAATTATAATTAATTAATAATAGAAATAAAATTGTGGATAATAATATAATTAAATGAATAAAATTACATTAATATTTAAAGAAAGATATTTATGCAAAAAATACGATACAAATAGAATTGTGGATAGAAATATGATAAAATAAATAAAATTAAATGAATAATAAATTAATTAATTTACTAACAAATACGACATTGATAAAAATGTGATAATAATAATGAATAGCAATAATAAAAAACCCACGGTAATCTTTTACCGTTTTCGAAAGATATAAATACTTCTGATTTATCATGCATCCATTTATAAAATTGATATACTCGTATGTATCTCAATTCTGATTATAAATCTTAAGGATCGTTTTATTTCTGCCTACTAAGCCACACGCAAGGCTTTTTGAATCCACGGCTACCATAAATATACTAAATACTTCCTAGAATGTGGCTTTTGATCAGCTATACCTCCAGCCATGTATATTTTACGGAATCATATCTTTTGACAAAAAGGAATACAATTATTCCATAACGAATTTACAACAGAAGTAACGAAATCATAATAAGTCAAAAAATAATGATAAATATTAAAATAGTTTTTTGAACACACGAATATTTTTAATTATCTCAATTTTGATTGATTCGATTGACTGATTGATTAATTAGCTTGTTGAACTCTGGTAGTCAAAAATATGCTTCTTTGGGTGGAATTTCTTCAGCACATTCTGCCGAAAGATGTCTATTTATAAAACTGCGTCTGAAAAGCTGAAGAAATTTGACAAATTGTAAATATTGAACAAAAAATTGAAAATTATACATATAAATGTGTCGATTTATCGTATCCAGAATAACGATATAACCGATTTCTAATTGAGTGTATTTGTTTTTTTCAGAGCGCGTATTTCCAAATTTGAACAAACAGCTGATTTTCTTTACTTGTTCTTGACAACTTGAAAAACATATTTTTTGCCCTTTAAATATTACAGAGATCGCGCAAACTAGTTAGTTCTAATTGTTTTCAGAAATTTGTTGCATTATTTTCAACTTCGCATTCACTGCTTTATTATTTTGGCACGTCTTTTCAACTTTGTATACTTTGATCAATAAATGATTTATCTGAATACCACTGTTTATTATTTCTGTTTCAAAAAACAAAATATAATATTCGACCTAATTGAATTTTTTCAGAACATTACGCATACTTAGCGATGAATTATGATCAAAACAAACTTTTTTCAAATAACTAGTGTCAAATTAACAATGTTGGATTTGGTCAATTTTAATAACCATTTCAATAATCTGTAATTCTCGTTTTTGTAGCTATTTCATTTTCCTTCGAACGCCGCGAAATACTTCCGCCCTAATTAGCCCTATCATTTGCTCGATCTTTGTCTTGTAATATTTATCCATTTTCTAGATTTTGCTTCGATTTTCGCTATTAAATGCATAATTTTGATCATTCTTCCTTGCTGCACTTTTTTGAACTGTTTTATCCGGATTTGGGTCTCTATCATATTTAATTTAATTTAATATACTATTTATTTATTTTTAATTTGATTTAATTTAATTTAATTCAATTTAACGATTTTCCAAATAATTATAGAGCGGGTAACGAGAACGAATCAGAATTACGATAAATTAAAAAGACGGTATAAGGAAGAATCGTCGAATAATGAACGGCTGAAGGGTCTACTGGACGAGCAAATAGCCGAAAAGCAACGATTGAGCGTCGAAAACGAAAAGCTGAAAATTCAGCTACAACAGCTTAGAAATTGCCAAACTTTAAGCGCCTCTAATTTGCTATCGTCGTCGAATTACAAAACGCGCGACTTATAAGAATTGCAGGACATTAATTGCCCTCTACACACATTCCAAGCTTTTTTCGTCACTTAAAATTCGGTATTTGAAGGGATGCAAATGAACGGAGTCAAAAAGATTCTTATTATTTGATTTTTAGTGATGAAGTGAAACTGCTTTTTAAAATGTAATAAAGTACGAGTACGTTAGCGAGTTTCGCATTTAGTCGCATTGGAATCCGTGTTTCTTTAAAAACTTTTCTATCGCAATCAGACACATTCATATGGGCATGGGGTCTGGGGGTTTGAATCCCCAGAATCCAAAAGACCCTCAGAATCGAATTTTTAGGGATTTCTTCGCGACTTTACCCCATCACGCGCACCCCAGAATTTTGTTGCTCTTATGGTCAGACAGTCTAATAATCCATCTAAGGCATTGCAACTCGGCGTAAACTTAAAAACGCGTAAAATAAGTAGCTCGCACTTAGATTTAATATAAATTTTCTTATTTCAAGCGTGCACTTTTGCAAAAACTGTTGATTTTGGTTTTTGATCATTGTTTGATTTTTTAATCAAAATTATTCGAAATCAAAATTTAATTTTTCTGATGCAAATACCAACGCGATAGACGAGAAAGTCAAAACGAGGCTCGAGTGAAAGTCTTTTGAGATCTAAAGTTTAATACATAAAACAAAATTACGTCGACAAACAGTTTGAAAGTCAGAATTTTTTGCAAAGTGCAAAACATTATCTAAACCTGTATTAAATGAAAAATTTTCTGGCTTCTCACGCTCATTCATATCTTCTTAAAAATCCTGCTTGCTGACGCGTTTTCGCAGTTTGGTCAACGCTTGTTGCGACCGTATACACAGTACATACATAAGATAAATTGTACAATGCAAAGGAAAAATGGATTATTTACAAAAATTTTAGTAAAAAAACTGCGAATTAACAGAATAATTTCAATGCCATATAAATGCCACTGTATTTTAAATACCATCGAGCCAAGACTTTATTAATCATGCGCTGTTAAAAGCGTCCAATACATTCAAAATATCCGCAATATTTCTGAGTGAATTGTGCCAAGAAGTGGACTACGCCATTCATTGCGAACATAAGTAACCTCATCCAGCAGACAGAGCTAAGGGATGGACTCATACCTGGGCCTAGGGTGGGGGCTTGGGGGTATGCATTCCCTAGAAACCAAAAAACTCACTAGAATTCAATTTTTGAAATTTTTTGTTTTTTTCGCAATTTTTTGAAACCAATGGATAGTTTTAGATGAGAAACATTGAAAAATGGCGTTTTTTCTCCATACTACTATTTTTAAAGCCATTTTTTGACCTTTGAAAAAATCTTGCACCTCTCCCTCCAGAACTTTAGTGCCGCCCACCTATGGATGGACTGCACACATGGGCGTGGGGTCTATGGTTCTGGACCCCCACAGAGAATCTGAAAACACCCCAGAATTGAAATTATGATGCAGACCACCGCAATTCAGACGCTGCGACGGACTGTTAGTGAACCAATTTCCATATCTATGCAAATATCTAGAAAGGATTTTTAACGTTTTATTGTACTGTTTTTCTTTTCAAGGTTTCATAAACAATAGCAATATATTTTACTGACGGTAATATGTACATTTTGTTGATTTTGCAAAGCGTGAGCAAACGACAAATTGCTGAAAGCAGATGCTCAAAATGAAAGCTGAATGCTTCCGGAAATTTCTAATTATATTTAATGGGCTGAAAGAATCCGTTTAAAGAATCGCATCAAATTTCTAATTGATTTACATAACTTATTTTTCAGCTTCTCGAAGTCCAGCGAATATTGTTCATAATATATGGAGGCAATGTTTGTTGTTTTCGCTCATTTCTAATTTGGACATTGATTGAAAGATGAAAATCTGGATTCTGACGTTAACACGCATGTAAAACATGTAAACACGTTCAGTTATATGATAAGTATTATTATTCAAATGCAGATTGTAATAAGTTTGAGCGGAATCATTCATAACTCAATAAACCAGAGTTTTCAAACGAAGTTGATGATAAATGAAAAACAATATGTAAGGAACAAATTTATTTGACAGGTCTTCCAATTTGATACTCAAAAATAAGATTTTCTACAAAACAGGGAAAAATGACATAAAAGCTTCACAATAACTATTAAGATAGAACATTTTTTACAACTTATTTGGAATAAATGACGATAAAGCTACCTTAAATTTCAGATTTTAAGCTGCAAAAATATTCAGAAGAAAATAAATCTATTTATTCGAAATTCTATTGAAACATTTATACAACCTTATTTTTATTTCATATTCCTGCTTATTTTACCGTTATGATTGATATCCATTTTTCTACCTATCCTAAAATATTGCTCTCATCTTTTTATCTCCAATAAACAATATTAGACATCGGCTTGTGTAACTAATATAGTGTTGTTCATTTATTCAGAATGTTATAAAGTCTTATTCTATTCCACTATTTTTGAAAGTTTCCCATGATTCACAATGACGTAAATAAATAGATAAGGAAACAAACAAATAAAACGAATAAAAAAGAAGAAATAGATGAATAAAATGTCGACGAATAGCGAATCAGTCGAAAACATGGCGTGTTTGTTGGAAGCTATAAGAGATGAGAAATTTCGAGAAGAATCTAATTTATTATTCTTCAATTTACCTTCTTAATCGATTATTCGCACAATTTCCTTAAATTTCCTTTTCATAATTTACTAATGATGTTTTTACGACCAAAAAAGATAATTATTCGTGATTAGCTCAGATCTGAGACATTAATTTTGCTGCCATAGTAACGATCGTGTCACTGAGTAACAAGTATATGTAAAGATTGCTCGTTTAGAAATAGGCGTTTATGTGTATTTGCAAAATCTTCTGGAGGCAAGCAGCTTCATTTTAATTTATTGATGCTACCGAATATTTTTGAGCAGAAAAAGGTACCTACAATTTTGATAGAACAAAATATTTCACTTGACTGAGGCTTATTCTCTAGCATAAATCCGTGAGAAACTTAAAGGAATTTGCTGATTTTATTTTATCGGTATTTTGTATTTTATTTACAATACATTCATTCATATGTTTATTTTATTTTGTACGTTTTATATATTCATCGATATATCATCCTCCATTGCATTTTAACGTTCGAGCTTATTCACGATTTGGAAGTTTGGTGGCATGGCAAATACTCCTGCTATTGACCCCCAGAATGAGAAACACCCGCTTTAAGAATTCGACAGACACCCCTTAATTAGATTTTCAAAAATTGTTTTCTCGTCCAATGCAAGTAGATGGATGAATTTTTCTAACAATTTTTCAACATCGTTTTTACCATTAAAAATTTTTAGACCCCTCTCCCAACCCCTCAGAATTCGGTTACTGCAAATGTATGCTGGTATAACTTTTAGTGTGCGCACAGTAAGTATAAGATATATGTGCATTTTTAAGGCTAACTATGGGCGGTCACTCATAAAAAATCTACTATAAAAGTGCAGAAAAATTGCCGGTTTTGTGAAAAAAATAGTCGAAAATATTTAATAAGCTTTCTTTCACGAAATTTTACGCGCTTTTCCAGACTCGGAAACTTTTTTGATTTTGCGGTGTTTTCTCTTCGAAATGTCCATAAAGTCACCACATAGTTTTCATTCATTTCTCTTAAGTTTCCATATCTCGATAAACCGCGTTGGATTGAACTCAATATCAATAGCATGTGCAATTTTCGTACGCTTTTAGCAAAAAATGAGAGAAATTCGTTAAAATCAAAAGGCATTGAAAATTCCGCGGAAACATTTGCGTTTTTGAAATTCCTGAAAGAACGTAGAAAGGGTAATAATTATTCAGACTGATGCGGTTTTCAGTAAAATATTTTGAGGTGCAACTATTCGGTCGGTTGCAGATAGATATTGAAATTCCGCTAAGTTATCTAAAGTGCCAAAAATTTAAAATTTTCTATTTATATGTTGTTTGAAATAACTTGTTTCAGCCTTACTCGTACTACTGACCGAAGCGGTCGATTTAGCTGATTTTATTGGGCAAGCTAATTGAACTATTTTTTCCTATGATTTGAGTCATAAATCAGGTTTTAATCACTTTCGGTTCAGCCTGGGATGTCATTCGGAAATTCAGGAAATTATTATTGGGAATCAGAAATGAATTAGTGAAAACAACATGACATCCAAAGTTGAGTGATGTATTCATTGATCGTGATTTGAGCGTACAATATGCATAAGATGATAAAACGAGGAAGATTCGTAACTATGGAGACCGGAACGACGAGAGGAACGCATAGGAGATTTATATTAGCTAAAAATATTCCTTAGCGCTTTTCAAAAATAAACGCACTATTTTTTCTAAATTTATTTTTTCCTATATTCGCAGCAAAATGTACAATAAATCTATCAAGGAATGTGGGCAAAATTTGTACCCGAATATTCCCCGTCTTTTGGATCTGGTAAGCGAAGGAGGATATGAATAAACATTGAGTTTGTCCAAGTTTAGTAAAATGATTAAAATTACTTGGATAACACTAAAAAATTACTTGGAAAATGGTTAATCACTTGACATAGCTTTATTACTGTTTCATTTCTCAAGAAGCCCAATTAAAAACGCAAAGTTTCCGCGGAATTTTCAATGCCTTTCGATTTTAACGAATTTCTTCATTTTTACAGGAAAATCTGAGCCACAAATTATTCCGGGTAGAAACATGTGCTGTTTGTACAAATACTGTTTCAAGAGTCCTTTGACATCGATAAAAAATCAGAAACGGGCCTTTAAACTCCGAATTCATCGCTTTTAAAGGTTTTAATACATTTATTCATTTTTTAAAATTTATTTTGTCGCTTTTCATTAAATATATCTGATTGTTTTATTTTGTTTGATCACAAATTTAGGTTTTCCCTTAAATCTTATTTTTTATCCATTCGAGCAGAAGTCGGGAAGATCGAATAAGATTTCGTACAGTCGAAAGCCAAAACATCGCGTTGCGGATGGAGCGGTGCCTATTCGGCAGGATAACAACGAATCAAATGTATCTTATCACGAAATGACTGATAAAAATGATAATCTTGATTATCAAAATCCCGTAGTTGTGGAAGATATACGATTAGGATCTACGAAAACTCTGCCGATTAGCAAATCGTCGAATCAGTTCGATTCGGACGCAGGGCCAACTATCGTAATTAGAGAATGCTCTAAATCGTCTCTTGTTGCGCCAAAACAAAATAAAGGTATTACACGAAAAAGTTTAGGTCAAATTTTCTTAGGATGATTTAATATAAGATTACAAATAAAATGAAACTAAGTTAATCCATAAGCGTATTAAAGTTAAATTAATTTATCCAAAAAATGAATCAATTTTTTTCTAATAGACTAAGGAAATTCGTACATAATAAAGTTTCCATCTAAAATATGTTTTCCTTATACCTACATATATGCAATTCGATCAGAAAATAAGTTCATTCTTCAAAATTAGAAGCGCTAATCGATATTCAAAGCAATTTATATGCCATCCTGTTGTATTGAAATATTATGAAATACATCACTGTAAAAGGATATTAGGGTTTCGAAGATTAGGACCTCAGAAATCAAGAATTGTCCCGCAAATCCGTAAAATTCATTTTAACAATTTTTAAAAGATTTTTACTTATCAAATTTTTTTACAAATTTACAAAACAAACAAAAAAACACATTTTTTCTCGGAATATTTTAATGCCAGTTGATGGATATAAACTAGAAAAAGTCGAAAAAGCATGTTTCTATTCTAACCATCTATTTTTTCATACTTTTGACCAATTGAAATTTATTGGACACCCTAGACCACTGAATTATTGCCTCATCTGCGTACGCTTCTCACTACTGAAAGTCAAGAAAGGCCCAACTTTCCACAGAAGGAATTTTTATGCTAGTAATTTTATTCAGAATTATAGCTTTGAAATGACCAAATAATTATTCTTAAAAATAATCCTTTTTCGGCTTTAGCGTTTCATATATAATTTGTTCATTTTCTCATAAAAATTATATTTTTTAGGTATGATTTTTCTTCCAATAAAAACAACGCCTATCAATCTTATCCGTCATTGGGAACTCAGATTTACCAGATTTTTCTCTTTTTTTGAACGATATTCGACCTTATCCCTGCGATAATTTTTATGATTTCCTATAGTTACTATCTATGATACTAACTTACTGTAATTAATATGAATTTTGCGTTAAATGGTTTATGTATGAAGATGGTAAAAGCGCGGTTGACACAGATGGGGGTCAAAATCTTGCTATACCAGCTATGGATACGAAATCTCGCTTGTCAGTGTCATCTACGAGTATTAGCCAAGAAAATGCGGATGATGATCGACCGGAATCCAGGTTACAATTTTATAATAGAAATACTAATATTATTAATATAATATTATAACTTATACATTTCGGTCCTCCTGAGCTAGTTTCTCGTCGATTTTTTAATTTCTGAAAAAATAGCAGAGCAATTTATTTAGATTTCGAACAAAATAAACGCTGTGTAAGCATACATGGGCAGCAGCCAAGTTCTGGGAAGAGGGTCAGAATAATCGGCAAAAATTCCAAAAACACACCAAAATTTTGATTCTGGCTTATCGATTTTTAGGAGGTCTACCGGATTCTGGAGTAGTAAAGGCCCCTGACCCCCCACGCCAATACATGTAACGGCTCGAAGGGTCCCAGGCCATTTTTAGATGCGGCGGGGGAGGGGGAAATGACTTCCAATTGCTTTCAAAAACGGCCAAAAAACACCTAAAAGCAGCCGAAAAATTATACTTTTTCCAAAAATTTGAGGATGGGGGTCAAAATTTTTCTGGCTTTGGGGGAATAAGGGAACAACCAATTAGGTGGACGATCTTCCATCCCCTTTGTTAAATGTATACCCACGCCCAAGCGTGTGTGTAACAGAAAAAAACGTAAGAGGAACGAGCAGCTGCCTGCGTAGTAGTAAACTTAGGTGCACAGCATGGCCGATCTGGGGAGGGGTGTCTGCCAGTCTGAGGGTCAAGAATCTCAAAAACTGGTATGAGCGTTAAGATAGCATCAAAATAGCGATATTACACAGTTTCCAGTCAATTTAAAGTACTTCTGAAGAAAATTTACAATTTTCATTTGTCTTCCGCCTTCATTTTGCCTCATTTTCCCAAATCTAGAAGAAGAAATTTGGAAGAAAATCTAGACATATAAGTATAGTTTTTATAGATGCTTGTAAATTCTTAACGAATTATATAGATATAGTCTCAAAAGGTCTTTTAAACTTCAAAAGCGTTTCTATTTCAAATTTTACTTTTTTCGGAACAGGCTCAGTTTTTCTATGCGAGAACGTTTGCACAGTCTGGCTAAAGATATCAATAGGCGCACGACTCAAGTCAAAGAACGAATCATTAGACCGCCTACTCCCGACAGCCCTTCAAAAACCAGTGTTGCAACAGGTAATTTTTACGCGACCAGGTCATAAAAAGGGTAAAATTTTTGCGGGGAAGGCCCCACCAAATGTTTTGAGTAATTTTTCGGGTTCAAAATGTTTAGTGCAGGTATAAGTAGCATTTTTCGATTTTTCCGACCATACTACTTCCTTCTAAAATGTTCAAACCCAAAAAATTTGAAAATGCATTTAATGAAATTGAATAATACACGTAGTCCTTGATTTATTGTCCCTAAACGTCGAAAACATAATTTCAAGCTCACAAATCGTACTACACCTAAATTGCATATTTTGATTTTTAAAAATATTCTACAAAAGATTTCAGCAAAATATCCTTAATTATAAGCTGAGCAATCGCAGGCATGCGAAAATAAATTATTCGGTCGATTTGATTATAAAAAGTTTAAAAAATTTATTTTGTGTTAATCGAAACTTATTTTTTCATAACTTCGATATTTTTTCGTGTTTTAGCAATCAGAGAACATTGAGAAGAATTCGTCAGGTTGACATTGACTTTAATTTCCGACTTTATTCTTAATTACGCTTTCCAAATTTATTGTTGGAAATATCACGAAAAACTTCTTAAAATACATTCAAGGTATAAACATCGAAATTTAGCAAAATACCTCAGTAAAATTCGAAGATTAGTCATAAAATTTATTATTTATTGCTAATTTTTAAACACTGCTATACTTTGTTTTGCAGCTGGAAAAGGTGATGACACGAAAAGTTTGGGTTTGTCCGAAGGTGATGACGAATCATCGGCGGATGAAAGCGAAACGCTGTTGATATGTTGCAAGAAAAGAAAAGATTTTACAAAGTGGTTTGAAACATTTAAGAACCTTATTTTGACTCAAATTCTGAAGCGAGAAGTTTTATCGAATTCGATTAATCCCAGGAGTAAGTTATTCGGAAAGTTGAAGTCTATAAAAAGTTGTAGTCAAAGTTTTATCATTCCAATTTTATGACCTTTTTTACTGTTAAGAAATCAGTGATTTGTGTTTTTCAGCCCTAATTTTTCTTGTTCCTCCGTCATGCCTCTTATTTCTGAAAAACGACTCCTTTACTCTACCAAGAATAATCGTTTCTAACTTCAAGCATTTCAACTTTCTATTTTTGATTTTTAATTTTTCACATTTTTTTATCTTCCACCTGCCTTCAATTATACGCACGTATACATTGACTAAAGCATGGATTTTAGAATTAAGTAGACTAAAGCATATGTAATCTGATACCAACAAAACGAGAATAGAATAATCAAAATAGCGTGTATATAAGTATACAAGAATATGAAACGCAACTTAATTCATTACTCATTTTTTGGCATTGTTTGAAGAATACAAATTCGTCCCAAGCTTGCTCAAATTTTAAGGATTTATTGGAAAAGTCTCGAATTTCCATGTTTTCCTTCAAGACTGATATAAAGGGCAGCTAGCGTGCAGGAATCAGCCGGGAACACACCATATATATTGAGTCACTGCTTGCGATTAATTCACATTTCAAATCGGAGAAAGATTTTAAAATTTTAAAAAAATAAAATTTTATCTTATCGATTTCAAAACTCGAACTTTACCGGAAAAATTTAGCAATTAATGGGCCTACACTTAACTTTTGACATTTTATCTCTGACTTTGATGTTCAACGTTTAAAACTTTTAGTTTTAACATTTGACTATTTAAATATTTAGCTTTTAAATTTAAATTTTTTTGTTTTAACTTTTAAGGCAAAAAGTATATGCTATGGTTAGCCATCGTTTCGTTGTGTTTCGTGTTCAACGCCTTCGCCGTACCGCTCAGAGCAGCTTATCCGTATCAAACGGATAGAAATTTGCCATATTGGTTTATAGCCGATTATTTCTGCGATTTTATTTATCTGGTCGATTTATTCATTATGAAACCCCGAATACGTTTTATGAAAGGAGGATTGCCAGTGGTAATTCATAATTTTCACCTGCTAAATAATGAAAATCGTTAGATAATTTAATATTGTCTTCCCTGATTTCTTTTTTATCGATCTTTTACATTTTCTTGGTGGGCAGAACATTTTTTCACTAATTCAAGAAAAAATTAAATTCATCCGCTTTATATATGAAAATCGTCTAAATATTTAGAATTTTCGAAAAAAAGTTTCTCTCACTTCTACCGTTACCTCTTTATCTTTATTTGCACCTGATATTATAGTATTGTTTGTTCTTTTAGAAAGACATTAAATTACTCTGCAAAAATTATTTAAATGGAATTAGATTCAAATTTGACTTGTTGTCGATCTTGCCTACCGATTTGCTTTATCTGCATCCTGGCATTGGCTTCAACAGCTTGGTTCGGCTAAACCGCTTAATGAAGGTATGAAATTTTATTTATCACATTATTCTCCAAAAATTAAACGCCTAAAATAAATATTTATGTTAAGATCGGCAGCTATTGGGATCTTTTCAACTTACTAGACAATGTTGTTAAAAATCCTTACGCTGTCAGGTGAGCTTTTGTTTTGGATTTTGTTCTAAATTTTCACATTATTATTTAATTTAATTTTAATTTAATTTTTTATTCTACATCATTTTACTTTTTTGATTTTATTTTTTATGCTGTTGTTTTACTTCATTATACATTATTATTCGCTCTTGCACATCCTATAGTACGGCAGATGGGCAAAGCAATCCACAATATTTGTCTTTTTCCGTAGCGACAAATAATTATCGCTTCGTCGACGATACTTGTTATTGTCTTAAAGCATTTATAATCTCGTCTTTTCGACGAAGACGCTCGTCTCCGGATGTATGCGTCGAGTGAGGGTGTTTGGGGTATTTGGGGGTCTATTAGACCTCTACAAAATGAAAAAATAGGAAATTTTCTGCGGAAAATATGACTATAAAACGGCCAAAAAATGGAGGAAAATCATGAAACTTTATGCAAAAGTGCTAAAAATTCTCCAAACCCTGTGGATAGCTTCTACGCTATTTTAGCGTTTATGCCAGTTTTGAAGCCATTTTAGTTCAAAAAAGCTGTCTGGCGACCCACCTCTCCCGGATTAGCTATACTGTCCATTTATGATCGTCTTCTTCCTTTCCTGAAACATCCTCCTTTTCAATCAAATCCTTTTCATCCAATTTTTTACACTACATAATGAGATGACAAAACTTTCACAGGGTTTCTCATCCTTTTAATTCTTGTCGACAGGACGAACTATCGATCGACGACGATTATTGTTTATAGTCGTTTATTTATCGAAAAGTGAACGACGTCGTTTTATATCAAATTTTTTTGACGAAAATATAAAAAAATTTTAGTATATGATTTGCAGACTTAACACTTAGGCTAGTCCTAACTTAATTTTAAGACTCCGGTTAAATCAGGTATTGGGCTGAGTTTGTATATCGAGCCGGATAATTTTGGCTTTGAAGGATCCATGGATTTTTTCATTTAGTCGAAAAGTGATTTTATTGAAACTATTTGCTATCAAAAGATAAGCTTTATTATGCGTACGATTAAACGGGATTATTTTTTTGATTTATTTAGATTTGGTTTAGTCTATGAAAATTTATGAAAATTCACCGTGTTTAAAAATAATAATTGCGGGGTTTCATTCTACCTCGAGCGTTAATTAGCTGTCGAAACGTTGTCGAATTATTTTAATTATCAATGCTTATTGACAAATTTTGGCTTTCGGAGAAAGGCAATTTTATTTAAATTTGCTTATTTATTGTCTTTCGACGTGATTTTGATCTTCCCTTCAGCTAATTCTGTATCATTTTTTATTACCTATTTATCCATTTTTCTTATTGTTTACGAGTAATTTTGCAGGATAACCAAAACCTTTCTGAATTTAATTTACGTCATTCACGCGAATAGCTGCGTGTACTATGCCATATCAGCCTGGGAAGGGCTGGGCTCCAATTCCTTCACATACAATGGCAAAGGCATTGCTTATATTCGCTGCTTTTATTTCGCGACAAAGTTGGCGGTATCGGTTGGAAATATGGAAGACCCGACGAATGTCTACGAAACGGTTTTTATGCTAATTTCGTGGATGAAGGGCGTTTTTATTGTAGCTTTACTACTGGGCCAAGTGAGTTTATGTAATAAATGAAAACAATATTATAAAATATAAAAACAATATTCAATTAATAATATTATAGCTTCAATTTCGGCTAAAATAACGAATTTTGGAGACTTGTTTAAACAGGATCTAAAAAGCACTCTTTGATCCTGATTCTATTCCTAGGTAACTCAATCTGATTAAAGTTGATAAATCGAAGTTGAGAAAAGATTATCGAGTTTTGTGGCCAAAATGTCCACTGATTCAATTATAATTAACAAACGGTGCGTCCATAGGTGGACAGCACCAAAATTCTGGTGGGGAATGCAAGATTGTTCAAAGTTAAAAAATAGTTCTAAAAATTGTGGTATGGCGAAAAAACACCATTTTCTAAGGTTTCTTATCGAACACTATCCATTGGCATCAAAAATTGCGAAAAAAAACGAAAAAAATTTCAAAAATTGAATTCTGGGGAAGGGTATTTTGGTTTCGGAAGGTAGGGTATCTGGACAGCTGGGGAATGCATACCCTCAACCCCCTCCCCACGCCAGTGTTTGTTGACATCGCTTTGGTTGGCTCGATTTTGTATTCTTTTTAATTTTTAGTTTTAATTAATTAAATTTTTTAATTAATCTACCTTTTGATATGTTTCTAAGTAAATGATTAACTTTTGTTGCTTTTTAAAAATGCATGGCTGATTGATTCTAGCTCTTCTAATCATTTTCCATATTAATAATAAGTAATTACAAATATTATTATAATTAATTATATATTGCTAAATGTTATTACAATTATAATTATCCAAGAATAATTATTTATTTTTCTGTCTTCTCCATTAATTTACATTTGAATTTGGGAAAAATTACAGTATATATCGCTTTAAGATAAGGGATATCGTGGCTACGGCAACGAAGAATAGGGAGGAGTTTAGAAACGCTTTAGATAATGTACTGGCTTATTGCAAAATGATAAAATTGCCGGAGGAAAGTGAAAGAAAAGTTCGTGATTGGTTCACGTACACGTGGCAAGAACAAAAAACTTTAGGTGAGGAGTATGAAAATCAAGTTTTAGTTTCTCGCTCCTTATTTATTCAAAAAATTTTCTCGTAATAAAAAGATCCCATCGCCGAATTTTAGCTATAGTTGCCTTGATTTCGTATCTTTTGCCAACGCTATTAAAAAGCTTTCAGGAAGAATGAAAAGCAATTTTTTTAGAATCGCGTTTTAGAATTTTTGATTTTTTATTTTGTGTTTAAATTTTATTTTTTCCCTGCAGATTCGTTCTTAAATTAATTATTTCGCTTGAGTTATATGCGTTTCACCGCTGCTTTTGCATTCTAGCTTCGAACAAACTGTGATAAAAACTTGAAATTTGACTACTTTGACTTATTTTCTTTCAGACGAAAGTCATTTCATGGAAAAACTCCGAAGAAGCTTCGCACTGAGCTGGCTATTTCCGTTCACTATCAAGCCTTAAATAAAGTTCAGCTATTCAAAGTGAGTTTCCAAGTTGTAGGAGAACTGTTCTCTAACGTAAACTTTAAAAGTAAGCCCTTTGCTCATATTAATTTCGAAATGGGAGTTTTGGCGCCGCTGTTTTGGCGCCGCTGTTTTGGCGCAACACTCTTTGTAATATTATTAATTATTCACATTTTATTTATGATCAAAGTATAATACAGATTCTGAAAGCCCATTCAATTCTCTACGTGATGTTAAATTACTTTTAGAATATTTTCGAATTTAGTGAGATAATTGAATGCAACTAAAAATACACTGGATTTTCTACAGTTTTTAAGTCGTACGCAAAAGAATACTCATTGAATCGAAAAGAGCAACATGCTATTTCATAGCTTGTAGAATCTGCTTTCTGAATATATAATTTATTTTAAAATTGCTTCGAAATCATTTTAAATAGAATAGTTTATGATTTGCTGGCGCCAAAACGGCGGCGCCAAAACGTCGTAGACTCTATTAATTTGTATATCTGCGTACAAATTCTATAGTCTGAATAATAGCACTAAACAATGTGGATTATTGACAAATTTTCAAATCAAAAACGTCCGAATAACATCAATTTCGTATTTTTTCCCAGCACCAATCAAATCCATATAATCATACGTATGTATATGTAGTATACGGCGGGCTGCAAGTCAAATCGAAGGGCCTAATGGGGCGAAAATCGCAAAAACACTTCACAAATTTCATTCTGCCGGGTTTGCCGCATTCTAGAAGGTTTGGATTCAGGAAGGTCCATCCATAAATGTACAGTATGGGAATCCTGGGGGATCTCGGCCCGAAAAATTTTCAAAAAATGCTTTTTTTGGCCAGAAAACGTCGGCTACACGTCAAAAACACTGTTTTTAGACGTTTCGTACAATGCTAATTCTTTCTAGATTATAAAAACATTTAAAAAAGTGAAAAGCGCTGAAAAAATCAAGAAAAGTAAACAAGTCTAAAAATGTGTTTATAGCGCGAAGCGCAGCAAATTTGAGACTTTTTGTGCTAAAAATGAGCAAAAAACACTTACAAAATCAAACTTTTCACAATTTTTCCAAGAAATCGATAATTCGGGGAGAAGGGTAGTAGTCATTTTGCGGGGAGTTAGCAGCCATTCTGCGGGGGGGTCAACCACATCCTTCCTACGAACACGTATGGATCTAACCCCAACACAGTTGTGCACGTGATAATGTGGGGGAAGAAGTTGGGGGATTTATGTAGACTACCAGAATCCAAAATACCGCTGCAGATTACAGCAAATCACAGAATTCAAAGTTGGTGCTTTTTTGGCGGTTTTGACCCTAGGATTTGGACGCACCCATATATACGAGTTCGTAGTAAGCTTATTTAAAATCATAATTATATGTGCAGGATTGTGATAAGGCGCTATTGCGCGATTTGGTGCTAAAATTAAAGCCAGCCATATACGTACCCGGCGATTACATCTGCCAGAAGGTTAGTAATATTTAACAAAGGATAAAATAACGAATATTGGGATCTTTTGCATTATCTTACCGCCACGAAATTAATCACTTTATTACACAATGTAATTTATTGACGCTCAGATTACACTATTTGTATATTTGATTGTGTCTCAAGAGCCCTACCAGTCCCAACAGGTCCACCGTCCCAACAGCCCCACCGTCCCAACAGCCTCGCCAAAATCACAACAGCCCCACCCTCCCAACAGCCCCACCAGTCCCAACAGCCCCACCGTCCCAACAGCCCCACCAATAATCCCAACAGCCCCAACAATCCCAACAGCCCCACCGTCCCAAGAACCCCACCGTCCCAACAGCCCCACCGTCCCAACAGCCCCACCAATAATCCCAACAGCCCCACTAGTCCCAACAGCCCCACCAATCCTAACAGCCCCACCGTCCCAACAACCCCACCGTCCCAACAGCCCCACCGTCCCAACAGCCCCACTAATAATCCCAACAGCCCACTAGTCCCAAGAGCCCCACCAATCTCAGCGGTTCCATCGTTCCAGCAGCCCTACCGTTCCAACAGTCGCACAGTCCCAACCACACATAAGCTTGGGGGTGGCGATGTTTAGAGTTTAACCCCCTTAAACCCCCAAATTATGGTAGACCCCTCAGAATTCTATATTTAGCACTTTACCCCACCAGACTTGTTGCTGCTAATTTTGGCTGCAACTACCCCACTGTTATAATCATAGCTTCATAGCTGCACGGCACGATCGGTCTGGAGAAGGAGTTTTGAGCCAAAAAATGATTTCAAAACTGCCATGAATGTTAGAACAGCGTAAAAACTACGCTTAATCCACATTTTCTGGCTATTTTGAAGCAGATTAGCGTGAAAGTTTGGATTTTTATTGAATTTTAACACTTCACATCGATCTATGCATGCAATATGCAGCTACATTTGGGCAGTACGTACTTTCCTACCTAAATTGTACGTATATGCTGTTCTTTTATGATCAAACGGAGCCCGTATGAATTCAATAATTCAAAATTACATCCGCCAAACGCACTTCTCGCATAATAGCAATCGCAGTAATGGAGGGGCTGCTGGGATTATTGGTGGGGCTGTATGGACGATGGGGCTGTTGGGACGGTGGGGTTGTTGGGACGGTGGGGCTGTTGGGACTGGTGGGGCTGTTGGGACGGGTGGGGCTGTTGGGATTATTGGTGGGGCTGTTGGGACGATGGGGCTGTTGGGACGAGTGGGGTTAATGGGACGGTGGAGCTGTTGGGATTGGTGGGGCTGTTGGGATTGGTGGGGCTGTTGGGATTATTGGTGGGGCTCTTATGACGGTGGGGCTGTTGGGACTGAGTGGGGCTGTTGGGACGGGTGGGGCTGTTGGGATTTTAGGTGGGGCTGTTGGGACGGTGGGGCTGTTGGGACGGTGGGGCTGTTGTGACTGGTGGGGCTCTTGAGACATAACCGTATATTTACACATACAAAAATTACACTATTTGTACATTCTGCAACAGCATGGCATTCTGCCACAGATGCGATTGTGTGACAAAAATAAAGTAATAAATTTAGTGGCGGTAAGATAATGCTAAAGATCCGGTTATTGTACAAGAACAAAAAACTCCCCTCTAAAAATTCCGAAAAAAATTTTTTAAGCAAAAAGCAATATTTGCCGTAACTTATAAAAAAGCTAGAGTCCGGTTTAAAGATTTATTGAAAGTGAATAAAAAACATTTTGCTCATTTTTCAGCGTGAGATTAGAATGCGTTTTTTCTGACATTTTCTGCATGACATAAGCTATTTTTAAATATCCGATAAGATACTTTGAAAAATACATTAATTGAAAGATATTTAAAAAATTGACGGTGTGCGCTTTTTTGCATGCCATCTAACAGAATCAACCAAAAAAGTTGCGCTTGAGATTCATACAGCAAAACTACTTTACAACGGAATAGAAAAGCCAATCAAAGTCCATGCATGTTGTAGTACTTTAAAATACATCTTTTTTCAAAAGCGGTAACTTAATACAATTTAGTAATTAAAAAAATACGGCGAATCATAAATTAAACTATGTGTTTTTTTAAATTTGATCTAAAAATTATAAAAAATTATGATCGATTTAATTTTTTTATTAATATTATAAGACCTGGGATATACGTTTAAGCATGAACTACCGTGTAAACTTTTACAGGGCGAGATCGGCAAAGAAATGTACATCGTTAACAAGGGAATATTGGAAGTAATTGGTGGACCTAGCGGAACCACTGTGTTTGCAACTCTGACAGAAGGAAGTGTTTTTGGAGAAGTTAGGTAAAATATTCAGTTTTATACTATATAACCCGTGCAGTCGCGTCTCACGTTCTCAATTTCAGGTAGCTCAGGCTCATGTCCAGAATTTTATTGTTGGGAAAGTTTCTAATTTTTAAGTCAGACATCACGACAATTAAGAATCATGGGAAAAACTAATAGTTTACGATATCCTATAATAAAGTGACGTGCAAAAATGCTAATTTTTGGGCAAATGATTGTACATATCCTTGCCATTTCCGGCATTAGCCATCGGTATAAAATCCTTGCTAAAAATGGTCCAAGTCTGACTCGTGATCGCTCGAGCCAACTTCGAAAGTCTAGTCAATCCCCATCGATAAATCAAAATTCATGATCACGCTTCGATGTTGTTCCATTATCAGCCGATTAATTTCAACATGAATCATTCATAGTTCATTATAATTTCAGGTCAAATTAAAAATAGGCTAAGATTAAAGCTATTCTTAAATTATATTTAGAAAAATATCGAAGAAAGCAAGTTTTTGATTGATTGCTAAATGTGGATTTTCGCAGAACTCAATTGGATATATGGAAATGTTGTTTTAAGCGGTTTCTGATGTCCAATAAGTAGAGCTTCATAAGAAACGTCGAAAAATGGTGTTTTTGCCATGACCTCACGTTACGTTTTGATCGTTTTTTTATTTCTGAAAAGTTTCATATCCCCCCCAGAGTTTTGGTCCTGCTCTGCTTATTCTGGCGGCAGCTAAAATAAATAAAATGCCTAAATAAAGCAAGCAGCCACAAGCTATAGGTGGGCAGCTCCAAATTCAGGGGGTGCGAGAAAAGTCAAAAAAAGGTCTTAAAATGATGCGATGGCGGACAAAACACCATTCTTCAACGTTTCTCATCGAGCACTACTCATTGGCATCAAACAATTGCGAGAAAACGAAAAAAATTTCAAAAATTGAATTCTGTGGGTTTATTTTGATTCATGGGGGTATTCGGCCTTCTGGGAGGTGCATACTGCATACCCCCAAGCCCCCCACCCCCACGCCCACTGTGTGGCCTACAAGCCTTCGTATCCATGTGTAACATTTTAGCTTATTGTCTGTTGGCGGGGGTAATCGACGCACTGCAGACGTCAGATCCAAAGGCTTCTCGAATTTGTTCGTACTAAGCAAAGATGATTTGAATGAAGCGCTCAAAGATCATCCCGAAGCGCAAAAGATCTTGAATAGAAAAGCCAGGTTCATATTTTTGATACTTTTATTTCTTTTGTTGATTCTCAGTCTTTTTGGCTAATGTTGATTACGTTTCTAAATTTATCTTAATATAATTTTTATATAAAATTTTCGAAAATAGACATATATCACTTAGAAATTACTCGATGTACCTGTATTGTGTAAAAGAGGGAGTCGCTTGTGTATTTCTTGTTTTATCAAGCAAAGTCAACTTAAATTCATATCCGAAAACAGTAATGATAATCGATTTACTGATATCACATTTTCAGCACTTTAGCACAGTATTGTTCCTAAATGGACTTAGCAAAGAAGCTAAGAATTCTCAAGACGCAGTTTTTTTTGTAAATATCACGAAAACTTTTAGTGCCATGACTTTTAGGCTTTAATGCTTCAATGTCTGTACTTTCAGTCGTTGAATCCGATTACGCATATTACAGTTTAAAGTATAATGAATTTGCATATAATATAATAAATTAATATAATATAATAAATCGATGTAACAGATTCTGATACGTCTTTGAATACTCGCGCCTATTCGATATATGTATGATGATTGTCATTATTTTAAAGACAGTTGCTCAAAAAACATCATGAAACTGAAAAGGACACCGACGTGGAAAAAATAGCGGCTCTAAAAGCCAGGCCCCCTACGCCTAAAATGTTGAGTATGGTGGCTCAGATAATAAATCCAAGAGGGGCTAGCGCCAAGGCTTTACTCAAATCGTTGCATCACGAGGAGGAGGATAATAAGGGACGTGGTAGCGACATGGACAGTGACATGGAATTTCCGGACTTCGATGAAATACCGAAAGAGGATTCAAAGAATACATGATCTACTATTCGATCTATTGATTTTATTGAGCGATTTGATAATTTATATAAGTATTTTTAATGTTGTTATTGTTTATTTTTTAATATTTGTTATGAATAATGCATTCATACATGTATATCTTCGCACATTTTTTTATATCACTTCGGACCTCGGCAAGTTGAGGTTTTGAAATGTGTGTAACACACGATTACACGATTGGGTGAAAAGAGGGAATCATTATATATGTAGATGTTCGACGCATTCCACACTAGGTATCAAATTCAAAAAATTGAGGGTCAGCAGCTGCAAAGATGTGGACCGATTTTTTGACTATTATTAAAAAGGAAGATATTTTTCAAGGAAATTGCATCATTAATTCTGTCTTCATGCTTTTCTTTCCTACACAGTTGGAGCATTACAGAGAAGAAAAATGTTATTATTTAGGTATGTAGTAAGTAATATTTTTTAAATTCATGAAATGTATTTTCTTTGGTCAGACAGAAGTTGTTGTTCATTTGTGTTAGAACCATTAATTGTGATTTTCCGAGTCACCGATAAAAGATTATAAGCAATCAATATGATCGTCTTGCGATGTTCGAGTAAGTCTGGTACATGTAAGGAATTTAGCCAACATTCTACTTAGGTTTTACTTTGATTATGGATCGAATCAAGACACTACAGAAGACTTAATTTATTGTCATTAAACATTAGTAAAAAACACAGTTGCTCGAACTTGTGTCTCCTCATTGAAGATTCTATATTCACCCTGAAGAAAAGACACCGATTAACCATTCCTATCCGAAGAACAGCGCATGAAATCACGGTAGAAAGAAAAAGAAAAAATAAGGAAAGATAATTATTATAATTTTTACTACTACGTCTTTGAGCCTAATTACGCTTTTGTACAAGTAACAACATTTTTGGGTTTCACGAGTATATCGACGCCTCGACTCCTAGAATAATTCGTTGACCCCAGGCGAGATGTTATTTTTAAGAAACAAAACTTTAGAATTCAGTTGGTTGGTAAGTGGATGAGAAATATTGTAAAAGCAAAAAACAGATATTACAATAATGGCAAACATCAGAAGCAGTTTCCTTTGGCAATGAAAATATTAAGGCTATTAAAGAAATTTTCGGAGCAAAACAAATAACTTAGCATTTTTCGGGCGAATATTCTGAGAATTTTTGCCGCTCTTTGTCAAGCTTAAATTTTCAAATCGCTCCAAGCAAGAATTCTATTCGTTCTCTATCAATCTTTCGGCATCTGACTTTTCACGACAGATTATTTTCATTCAAAAAATTTGATAGCGAAAGCATTTGTCATATATGTACTTTCGAACATTTGGGAAAAACTTTATACTCATATTATCCGCGTCTTGAAATTCTAGATCCATCAGCACTTCCATTAATAATACTTTTTCGTTTACTACAGATTAATCACATCGATCCTACAATAACAATGCTCCTTATAATCATCTACCGTTCCGTTATCAGTAACTGAAATCTATTCTTTTACGATTTATTTAAAAATTACGACAAAATCGTCTTTACAACGTTCTGGCAAATACGGATACACGAAAAACCAAAGCAGATAATTTGAAGTGGACTTGACGAGTGCACGATTTTCAAATAACGAAAAATAGATAAAGGTAAAATAAATAATAAAACAATAAATAGGAAAATTTAAAAGGTGAAATAAATTAGTCTACGTTAAGTTTTAAACAATAATACGTTTATTCAAAGCAAATTTCTGTTGACAAAGCCTTAAAAGATATTATAAAACCAGATAAAAACGATATACAGAAGATTATGTTATATGAACGGAAAGAGATCGACAAAGAGGAATAGGTAATATTTACATATCATTAGTAAGAAACACATTACAGAAAACAACGGGTCTTAAAAAAATAATTCGATAACGGCTTAGTCGGCTAGAAAATCCGCTCCAGCAGATCAGGACCAAAACAAGTCAAAGGTCAAAGAATGAGCTTTTCGTCCACATCTGGAGCCATATTCATGCGTCCAAAAAATTTTCGTCCGGATACCGCAGGGGGCGCCAGCCCCTTGCATTCAGCCTTTGCGCTTAGATGATTTTCTGAGAACTTTCTACGACCATAATGCTATCCAGGCCATCGGCGACCTTTAATCCGATTGGCTGGAGGTCACGAACGAATCGACGAGTTCGGTCCGATAAAAATCGCAACAACGGAGGGGTTTCGAAGCGATTCTCGACGACGCACTTTTCCGGCGCGTTTTTCTCCATAAATTCGAATAGAAAGTGCCAAAAAATGTGCCTCGAACACGATTGGCCGTCCGGATCGTCCGATCGTCCAATCCGGAACGCCAGCAGCGCGTGATAGGTCCAAAACACGTGACTCGTTATCCAATAGGCTAGCACCACGTCGATCGTGTAGTGCTTGCGGGCGGCCAATATGCAAATTAGGGCCAGGACGTTGGCCAATCGGCTCAGGTGGGACAAAAAGGCCCACCTGTTGGGCAAATAACGTCGGAACATGTTGAAGCACAAAAATAGAATGATCGTATGGCCGCTGTAGACCAAATCACCGCAAAACGCCCTTTCGTGGAACATATTCAGGCCGAAACCGTCGTAAATGTCGGACGTGCGACTGAATAGGGTAGAAAAATTCGACGAACCGTTCGGGGAAGCGGGCGAGCAATACGTAAAACGGCTCGGAACGGGCAACTGAGTCGAGCATATGCAAATCGCTCGACAAAAGTAGCAAATCGACGCAACGGTAAATAATCTGTCGAATAAATTGAAGCAATAGATAAAGTGTAAAAAATAAGAAAAAACTTCTGAACAAAAGTAAAAACGTATAATCGTTTGAAATACGATTGGACATCATAGATGAGCTGCACCAAAATTCTGGGGTTGCAATATTTTTCGAAGGTAAAAAATGGCCTTAAAACTGACGGTATGGCGAAAAACACCATTTTTCAACGTTTCTCATCGAGTACTATCCATTGGCATCGAAAAAATTGCGAAAAAAACAAAACAAATTCAAAAATTGAATTCAGGGGGTATTTCGGTTTCTAGGGGGCTTACCCCCAACCCCCTCCCAACGCCCACGTGTGTTTGACATGCCTTGCATGAATTTTGAACGACAGTAAACAGATTACAGAAATTTATAGAAATTATGAATCAGCTTGACGCAGTTTACCTTAAAGTGTCAGCTTACTGCTGGAAAAAATTCCTAAGATTTCTTTTTACGCTACAACTTGTCTACCTTGTCTACGTTCGACGGAAAACGCAGAAGGTGATTTAATTAAGTATTCCATCCTTCAATTTAGAAAAAACTGCCAATTTTGCTTCAATCGCGATGAACTTTTATCAGTGCGTGAAGCAAACATAGGAATTTTAGCTGATACATTTTAAGTGCATTTGTTCGACGATTGGTTATACTGTAGCACTTTATGCGCAGGTCACACCTCTCCCTGCTCCAGCCAAAATATTACGCTATTTGCAGTAGCATAAGACGATTC
>JAVLUZ010000304.1:42500-98412 GCA_036768485.1 Mermis nigrescens
GATAACGAATTCAGTATAAAAAACAAGAAATCCGGCGCGAAGCACCGAAAAATTTCGAGTTTAGAAGCTCTAACGTGTACTAAATCCTGTTTTGGCTGCCTTTTTAGCAGACTTCGAGAAGTTTTAATTATTTTCTGGGGTCCTTGAAAAAACTTTTCCATTTAGGAGGCGTCCCCGACCCCGGCTGGTTGCAATAAGAATGATTACTCAAGGAGACCACAGATACCTTTTAAGCATTGCCGGTCTGGGGACAGTCAGGCCTAGAAATCATACGTAGGCGTGAGGGCTCGAAAGGGATCGGAACCCCAGGAATTCAGAATACCCATAGATCCTAAAACAAAATTTTGCCTTTTGAGGTTTTCGGCCCCCAAATCCCCTGAACTTGGGTGCTGTTTATGTTTGCTGGGGACCTTTCAGTATCAGGCCTTCACCAATAAATTCTCCATGTGCATGTCTGTTCGAAGCAAGTACTCGTCATGCGCAAGAGGTTTTCAATGGTAAAATAATACATGGAAATAAAGTAAAACTGAGTCAAAAAAACATTGACAATCGAAATTATCCAAAGTTAACCAATTACAAAATGTCTATGTTTGTAATGCCGTATTCACCTTGAAACTTAGAACAACATTTAAATTCGGTAAAAATAATAAATTTCGGGGCTTCTAAGCGTCTCGCTGACCGGACCTCACATCAGTAATGCTGCACCCTATGTTCAACACACTTTTTCTTCTAAAATAACACAAGATTGATTGCCATGCCACTATTCTGCCCAAATGCCGCTTCCATTGAATTGAAAGAGTCGTTCATCTCCCATTTTTTATATGACGAATGGGAGGGGTGCTAAATTTTACAAAAAATGACACATTTGAAGTGATTCAATAAAATAAAAATGCAATAAAATCAAAATAAAAAATGCTTAAAATCTGACAATTTGTGTTCAATCATTCTCAACGTGCTCATCGTACTAGATTATGGATTGAACACGCATTTGAATGAGCAACTAATAATTAAAAACCTACTTTGTACCATCATGCCCTCATTCGTAATAAACCAGAAAAGTTGGTTATACTGCAATGGCGCAATGTGCAGTCGATATTTAATAAAAAAGCCAAGCGATTTGCGTAGGAAATATAATGTGACGATCACATGATTTTGATTTAGTCGCAATCTGCTGCGTTGTGATCATCAAATTTAGAACTGGACCAAAATATTTAACAAGTTTGAGTCGGTGCTGATACTCAAGTTTATTTTTCATATTGAAAATATGATTTGGTGTATACATGTAAGATGGTGACGTTATGTTGATCAGGAAATCAGCTTTGAAATAAGGGCACGTCAAAAGCGTGAGATTCTTAAACGACTTTGTATTTCAGAGCAGGTGAGAAAGGGATTGCGAATGAAAATTAATCTAGCTAAGCCGCTAAACCTGCGAACACAATGCGTATTTGGTTAAATTCTTCATGTACCCACCATACGTGGGCAGCAACTGAATTCTGGATTGTCTAAAAAATTTTGCAGATAAAAAACACCGAAAAACTGACGTTTTGGGGGGCAAAGACGTAATTTTCGACCTTTCTGTTTAAGCCTCCATTAATTTGCTTAAAAATCGCTAAAAAAAACATAAAAAATTTTTGGAACTATAATTTTGGGGTAGGGTAAAAAGAGTCCATTGGATTCTAAAGTCCAGATTCCCTGAACATTCCATTCCCAACGTGAACATTTTATTTTTTAACAATTTCCCATTTTTTACTAAATTTTTCGACAAAGAAATTTCGTTTATGCCGCTAAACAAGAAATAACAATATAGACCTTAGTTTAAGTTAATTTAAGTGTATACAATTTCTGGATAAATGTTTCGAATCCTATCATAGAAAAAATTCCACATCTAATCAGTAATGAAGGGTCCTTTGGATTCTGAGGTCCAGACTCTCAGAATCTCACGCAACATTTTATCCTCACGTAAACGTTTTATTATTTTTTTAATTTTCAATTTTTTACTCTATTTCTGACAAATAAAGTGCGTTTGTGTCGCTGTTGATCATCTGTAAAACTTTCATTAAGACATTTTGATTTTTTGCCGTTTTTGAAATGATAAACGAATATTGTCCAAGCGCCATCCACTATCGTAGCCTAAACGCTTTATTCATAATTTTTTTCAAACACAAGCACCTTTCACAAGTGTTTTTGGACCAGGAAAATTACTTTTCGAAGCTAACTGACTATGACCTTGGACAACCATTCTCAGGCTGGACATTGAAAATTTATTCAGGGCAATGAATTTTTCCATCGTTAAATTGAAGGGAGGACTACTGGCAATTGTTTAAATATAGTCTGACGGTAATAAAAGAATTTGAAGAAATCTCTACGTCGTACTCATTGCACATTATTGGAAAAAACACGTAAAAATGGAAAATAAGTAGTAAAAGCACAGAAACGTCATTCGAGTCACAATAAAAATTACATAAATCGTATGAAGAAATATTAGGAAACTGTTTTCTTAAAATTTTCTTAGCTAAATAAGCAAATAAATCATGTAAGCTAAAATTAATTTTGTGGCGTAAAAGCAAATAAGTGATTAATAATTTGCACGTTGTAAGCACATACGTCATGATGGATCTCCCTTCAATGTCTAACTAAGCCTACGACTAATTATTAATTAATAATAGACCATTTTCCCAAAGAAAGAAAACGGGTATTTTTTTGATAAATATTCGTAGCTCATCACCGACGAATCAACTGATTAGGCTTTTCCTACTTAAATGAGCTCACGGAATGCTTTCCTGAATAACCTCATTAACCTAAAGCGTGCGATCGACCAGGTCTAATTCATCATTCAAATTTACCAGATGAATCTGCATAATAATTAGTCAGCCAATTAGTTCACAACTTGACATGACGCGCAGAACCTGGAAACGAAGTTAGTTGGTTAGAAAGAAAAATATTGCCGCCGGGGATTTTAGTCATTAAGAGAAAAAATCGAATTTCTGGATAGCCTAAACGAACCAACGAACGGATGTGGCTCGTGCCACATCATTAAAAACGACACGTTTGATACATAGGATAAAAATTAATAAATGAAGCTTTTATCAAACGAACGAAAATTAATTATTTCGAGGAATAACTTACTGAGCCAAATTATCCAAGTAGAGTTGCTTCTAATCAGCTGAATACGTAAATGATATTTACTCTGCACATGCAGTAAATGAATAAAGGAAATCCTTGTAAATAAATCAGGAGTTTTTACCTCCATCATAAATGCTTGATTAAATTTATTCGCTCTAGGACTTATATAGGTGTAATAGGCCATATAATTTTTCCCTCTGACGTTAAAAACGCATGCAGGGTAAAAGAATAGTTTCCTTCAGAAAAATTCGTTTCAAAACTATCGAGTTTTTTTACAGAAATAAGTATGCTGAATGTAAAAAGTTATTCAAAACGTGCATACTGAGTGATACTGTTCCGAAAAATTTCTTTTTGAAAGGTTTGAAATCAAAGGCTCAAAAGAAATAATAAAATGTAATAAATAAATAATAAGGTGTGATAAATAACATCAAAGGTAATAATAATAATAATAAAGTCCATAATCATAAACCTGAGTGAAAATGCAAAGACTAGTGGCACAAAAATAGCCCAGAGATAATCAAGCTTTATTAGAAGTTGAAGCAATATTTCAACCTAATTTATTGAGCCAAAAAGATATAAAAGCTAAATTTTATACTAAATTTCTGATAAACTTGATCAACGAGTCCAATATCAATAGAAATTCAATGTTAGCTTAATTTTGAGCACGCTTTTTTTAATCCAGCAAAACTGACACCAATTCTTCGTGTCTTTTTACTCAATTGCTGAAAAAACTTATAATTTTTTCGTTTTGACTAATCAGAGCCGAATTGAAAGATCGATAATCAAGATGCACACTGCGTTCGAACTGGGGGTGGAGTGGGGTGTGGAGGGAAGGGGATCAGCCGGTCTGTAGATCTCAGCCGGAGAGCTTCTTCGAACCACATTAACATAAAAAAAGCTAAAATTGCGCAAGAACGATGCTAATCCGCGACTTCTGACCATGTTCAAGCATTTTGGAAAAAATTTCATTTTCCTCCGTATCTTCTTTTATACCTTATTTCTCACGTACATGTCTGATAGAAACATTGAATAAAACATCAGGAATTGGTTAGAATTATTCGGATTGGTCACTTGGGTGCTGGAAAATAACGCGGGTTTAATTATTGGATGGAAATAATCATAGAAAGACTCTCTGACGATAAGAGATCTCAATTTATCTTCGTCGTTAAGCAACCAAAATTATTTAATTATTTATAGATCAAATGCGCAGATACGATGCAAATATAGAAATGGAATTAATAAGTCGAATCATTTACGTTTGACAAGTACAAACAGAATCATAGAAATTATCTTATCACCGGTGCTGATTGATTAAATACTCTTTTATTTGCATAAAAACTGACGAAAAGCACAGATGTAGGACATGGCATGTCTTGAAAAGAATATAAAATTACTATTCCGCAAGCAATACATTTCATGGATTGTGCAAAATTATTTTTGGCAAAAAAATGGGCCAAAGCTTTCCCATTAACACCATGACTTCATGCTAATTGATAGATTCTATATAAAATCGTCCAATTCTGAGAAAAATGGTAATGATAAGCAGAAAGAAAAAATGAAACAAATGAAAGAACGATAAGATAAGATTAAAGTGCAGGAAAATAATAATAAACGAAGAACATAATAAATGCGTATTGGCGAAAATCTAATATCTAGTTCAAACAGCTGCTTCAATTAGAATCCGATTTTATCAAACTGGAGGGAAACACAACTTTAATTCTACTTAATATTATTCATAGCTTTTTATTAACGGAAAAAACAAAACCGATATATTTTAATTAGTTTTGGTCTAAGCTAAGTACTTTACGCGAATTTAGATAGAACTTTGTACTGCAAATAGAAACCACTTTTCTACTCCCACGTGGGCGTGAGGAGAGGGGTGTGGGGTATGCAACCCCAGAAAGCCGAATACCCTCCCTCCAAGAAACCAAAATAATCTCAGAATTCAATTTTCGAAATTTTTTTGTTTTTTTCTAGCAATTTTTTGATGCCAATGGATAGTGCTCAATGAGAAACGTTGAAAAATGGTGCTTTTTTGCCATATCACCATTGTCAAGACCATCTTTTGACCATTGAAAAACCTCGACTCCCTAGGATTTCGGTGCTGCCCACCTATGAGCTATATTCTTATATCACGATAACAGATTCGAGTAAGGTGACGATGAAACTGGTGAACAAATGTATAGAAAATTGACGAATGTAAGCAGAAGCATACAATGCTGGATCAGTGGCTCGGTTAGGGGGCATTCCTCATTATTTCACAAAAGATTCAACATAATAAAAAAACGCTTCTAATATATTGTACCAGTACGCGACTTTTTCGATGCAGCAAATTTCATTCCGGATACTTATAAAAAAATGCGAAAATTCCATATTTTCCACTTTTGCCTGAAAAGGCTCGATAGCTTGAACTAACGAATTAGACGAGCTAAACTCAAAATGCTGGAAAACATGAATAAAAATACAAGAATATTAGGAAAATTGAATTTTTGCGACTGATATATATATCGATAAAAATGCTGGTTTTCGGTAAGGCTCACACTAGACTTAAAATAAAATTTCCCACACGCTTAGCTGCGTCGATAATTAGGGGTCAGCGAGCATATTTACATGATCTTAGAGAGAGTCAGCATGGCAGGGGTTTCAGCCACACCTGGGCGTGGGGGTTAGGGGGTATGCTCCCCCAGAAAACAAAATACCCTCTCCCCAGAAACCAAAATACTCCCTCAGAATTCAATTTTGGAAAATTTTTTCGTTGTTTTCGCAGTTTTTTGATGCCAATGGATAGTGCCTCATGAGAAACGTCAAAAAATGGTGTTTTTATCGCCATACCCCCATTTTTAAGGCCATTTTTTTGACCTTCGAAAAATCTTGCACCACCCCCCCTAGAATTTTCTTGCTGCCCACGTATGGTTTCAGCCCCCCAGCTTTTTGAGGTATCGATAAAAATGCCTTATCCAAAGAAAATTTTCAAACTACACGCAACAAATTTTTGAAAATTAACTGTAAAGCTAAAGTTATTCATGATTCTGACTTTATTTCGGCCTTTTAACCCGCGCAGATGGGTCGTGCCCATATATGTATACGAAAGGTTACGGATCTAAAGTCTAGACTATACATGGGCAGCAGCCAAATTCTGGGGGTCTGGGTGGTGTAATACCGGCACAAAACCCAACAAAACATGTCAAAAATCTAGTTCTGAGGATCTATCGATTTTTAGAGGGCCCACTGGATTCCGGGGCCCATTCGTGCTCTATACCCCACAGAATGGAAGATGAGAAACTTTCTGGGAAAATGAGGCAAAATAAAGGCTGAAAATGGACGAAAATTATAAATTTTATTCGAAAGTGCTTCAAATTGATCAGAAACTGTGGAATAAAGTAGTTTTAGCGCTATTTTAGCATTTCTACCAGTTTTTAAGGTCACTTTGACTCAAAATGACTGTCAGACCGGATGACTCCACAGAACGGTCATGCTGAGCAAATATAAATTCGAACACAACACGTAAAGCGGGGCTTAAGGTAGGAGATGTGATCTTCCGTTTGGAGTTTCCGTCCGACGACAAAATAGAGATAAAGGGAAATAAAGCGAACTTTTAGTAAAATCTATCAATAATTAGGAATCATTATTATTCTAAAAATTATAAATACCAACGACGATTCGAGTGGAAACTTTGAAAAATTATTTTGGCTGAAAAAAGTTTTTTCTTCTAAAATACCTAATCACCCGAAAACCTTTTAAATTAGTAAAGTAAGCCCAGAGAATGGAATTAAGCGCCATGGGAACTTTTATGCGATTCCGTAAAATGATTGTCAACGTATCCAAGTGCTGAGTTGAATTAGCAAAATCATTAGACAGAATTACTTCACTAGATTGAAAAAATGCATATTATGTTATAATAGAACAAGCATATAATGAAAATTAAAATTTTCGATTATTTTTGGTAACGTGGGAATTTTCTGCAATAATTTACGCCTTATCAGTCGTTTAATCGATCGCGCTAAGTGCATGAAATAATTTTTACGAGATTAAAGCGGCTCTAATATCGGATAAAAAATCTCGCCAAAGTGACACGTATTTCCGATCGAAATATAATCTTTCTGAAAAAAACCCATCAATGGTTATGCATGCAATTCAACGCAGCTATCTGCATTTTCAACCGTACAAATAAATATACATGTCTTGCACGCTTTTCTGTGCAACTTTGATTTTAATCATATTTCGAGGAATTTAATTATAATTCGCAGAGATACGATTTTAAGCAATCGTGTAGCAACCAAGAATATATAGAATGACTCCGTTTAATTATATTGCATAACTATAGTAGATATTAGCACAGCAACATTCAGAGTAAACCAGATATTTAATGGAAAAAATTTTGAAACATCAGGCTAAATATAATTATACTAGCAAATAAAAATGCTCCGATGGAACATAAAAGACGAATATACTTGGGACTGTGGATTTTTAAGAATATAAAAGGAGAGACTAGGAAAAAGCTACATTTGTACTCGTATATGCCTAAAGTGACAGAATCTGTTAAAAATCACATTTTTTCTCAGCAATGTAAAAAATCGAAGTATATTCTGCGGCCTGCAGATTGAAGTAAACTATTGAACCAAAAAACGATTGAAAAAGTAGCAAGTTAGCTATGCAGTAACCATAGGAAAGAAGATGGTGTAAACTCGGGGCGACTTTGT
The DNA here is from genome assembly GCA_036768485.1 of Mermis nigrescens. Taxonomy (NCBI): domain Eukaryota; kingdom Metazoa; phylum Nematoda; class Enoplea; order Mermithida; family Mermithidae; genus Mermis; species Mermis nigrescens. Next base: position 50,324 of record JAVLUZ010000304.1, read on the forward strand.
AAGAAGCCAACTGGATGAAATAGCAACCATCGATGCATTCAACACAATCAGACATTGTTGGTTTAAAGCAGTAGCAGACGCGTAAAGCTTACGTGAAACGGATCACATGTAAGTACACTTGCATGTCCGCAACGATTGCGTGCACTAATCAATTGCCGCCAGGTTTGCTTGCTATGATGCTAATCACACGTGGGCGTGAGGAGAGGGGGTTGGGGGTATGCACTTCCCAGAAGTTGAAATACCCCCTGCCCCAAACACAGAAATCAAAATAACCCCCAGAATTCAAACTTTGAAATTTTGTTTGCTTTTTTAGCGATTTTTTGATGCCATTGGATAGTGCTCAATGAGGAACGTCGAAAAATGGTGTTTTTTTCGCCATACGACCGCTTTTAAGACCAGTTTTTGACCTTTGAAAATTTTTTCACCCCGCTCCCCAGAAAGTTTTTCACCCCCCCAGAAATTTCGGTGCTGCCCACCTATGATGCTCATGATAACAAAATAAAACACTTGTGAATACAATTGCGCTTATTTTTATATCAATCACGCCCGATGCAGACCCGCCCTGTGCATTAGCAAGGCCTGAGGCGAGAACACAAAAATGGGGCCTTTTTACGAAAATATTTCATGCAATTTTTATAATGCACATTCACTCATTTTTACCGTATTTTATTTACGTTACATAATCGGTGAGACAAAAGCACAATGTTAACACACACATGCCTTATAAAGGCTCTCGTGTAGCTTTCGCCGCTGCAAATTTTTCAATAAGATTAGAATAATTTATCAGCTTCCCTCATTACACATTATTGGAAAAAAGCGTAAAAAATGGAAAATTAAGTAGTAAAGGCACAGAAACGTCATTCGAGTCACAATAAAAATTACATAAATCGCATGAAGAAATATTAGGAAACTTTTTCTAAAAATTTTCTTAGCTTAAAAAGCAAATAAATCATGTAGGCTAAAATTAATTTTTTGGCGTAAAAGCAAATAAGTGATTAATAATTTGCACGTTGTAAGCACCCACGTCATGATGGATCTCCCTTCAATGTCTAGCTAAGCCTACGACTAATTATTAATTAATAATAGACCATTTTCCCAAAGCAAGAAAACAGGTATTTTTTGGATAAATATTCGTAGCTTATCACCCACGAACCAACTGATAAGGCTTTCCCTACTTAAATGAGCTCACGGAATGCTTTCCTGAATAACCTCATTAACCTAAAGCGTGCGATCGACCAGGTCTAATTCATCATTCAAATTTACCAGATGAATCTGCATAATAATTAGTCAGCCAATTAGTTCACAACTTGACATTGACGCGCAGAACCTGGAAACGAAGTTAGTTGGTTAGAAAGAAAAATATTGCCGCCGGGGATTTTAGTCATTAAGAGAAAAAATCGAATTTCTGGATAGCCTAAACGAACCAACGAACGGATGTGGCTCGTGCCACATCATTAAAAACGACACGTTTGATACATAGGATAAAAATTAATAATTGAAGCTTTTTTCAAACGAACGAAAATTAATTATTTCGAGGAATAAGTTACTGAGCCAAATTATCCAAGTAGAGTTGCTTCTAATCAGCTGAATACGTAAATGATATTTACTCTGCACATGCAGTAAATGAATAAAGGAAATCCTTGTAAATAAATCAGGAGTTTTTACCTCCATCATAAATGCTTGATTAAATTTATTCGCACTAGACTTATATAGGTGTAATAGGCCATATAATTTTTCCCTCTGACGTTAAAAACGCATGCAGGGTAAAAGAATAGTTTCCTTCAGAAAAATTCGTTTCAAAACTATCGAGTTTTTTTACAGAAATAAGTATGCTGAATGTAAAAAGTTATTCAAAACGTGCATACTGAGTGATACTGTTCCGAAAAATTTCTTTTTGAAAGGCTTCGAAATCAAAGGCTCAAAAGAAATAATAAAATGTAATAAATAAATAATAAGGTGTGATAAATAACATCAAAGGTAATAATAATAATAATAAAGTCCATAATCATAAACCTGAGTGAAAATGCAAAGACTAGTGGCACAAAAATAGCCCAGAGATAATCAAGCTTTATTAGAAGTTGAAGCAATATTTCAACCTAATTTATTGAGCCAAAAAGATATAAAAGCTAAATTTTATACTAAATTTCTGATAAACTTGATCAACGAGTCCAATATCAATAGAAATTCAATGTTAGCTTAATTTTGAGCACGCTTTTTTTAATCCAGCAAAACTGACACCAATTCTTCGTGTCTTTTTACTCAATTGCTGAAAAACTTATAATTTTTTCGTTTTGACTAATCAGAGCCGAATTGAAAGATCGATAATCAAGATGCACACTGCGTTCGAACTGGGGGTGGAGTGGGGTGTGGAGGGAAGGGGATCAGCCGGTCTGTAGATCTCAGCCGGAGAGCTTCTTCGAACCACATTAACATAAAAAAAGCTAAAATTGCGCAAGAACGATGCTAATCCGCGACTTCTGACCATGTTCAAGCATTTTGGAAAAAATTTCATTTTCCTCCGTATCTTCTTTTATACCTTATTTCTCACGTACATGTCTGATAGAAACATTGAATAAGAATTGGTTAGAATTATTCGGATTGGTCACTTGGGTGCTGGAAAATAACGCGGGTTTAATTATTGGATGGAAATAATCATAGAAAGACTCTCTGACGATAAGAGATCTCAATTTATCTTCGTCGTTAAGCAACCAAAATTATTTAATTATTTATAGATCAAATGCGCAGATACGATGCAAATATAGAAATGGAATTAATAAGTCGAATCATTTACGTTTGACAAGTACAAACAGAATCATAGAAATTATCTTATCACCACTGCTGATTGATTAAATACTCTTTTATTTGCATAAAAACTGACGAAAAGCACAGATGTAGGACGTGGCATGTCTTGAAAAGAATATAAAATTACTATTCCGCAAGCAATACATTTCATGGATAGTGCAAAATTATTTTTGGCAAAAAAATGTGCCAAAGCTTTTCTATTAACACCATGACTTCATACTAATTGAAGATTCTATATAAAATCGTCCTATTCCGAGAAAAAATGTTAATGATATGCAGAAAGAAAAAATGAAACAAATGAAAGAACGATAAGATAAGATTAAAGTGCAGGAAAATAATAATAAACGAAGAACATAATCAATGCGTATTGGCGAAAATCTAATATCTAGTCCAACCAGCTGTTTCAATTAGAATCCGATTTTATCGAACTGAAGGGAAACACAACTTTAATTCTATTTAATATTATTCATAGCTATTCATTAACGGAAAAAACAAAACCGATATATTTTAATTAGTTTTGGTCTAAGCTAAGTACTTTACGCGAATTTAGATAGAACTTTGTACTGCAAACAGAAACCACTTACCTACTCCCACGTGGGCGTGAGGAGGGGGTGTGAGGGTATGCACCCCCATAAAGCCGAATACCCTCCCTCCAAGAAACCAAAATAATCTCAGAATTCAATTTTTGAAATTTTTGTTTTTTTCTAGCAATTTTTTGATGCCAATAGATAGTGCTCAATGAGAAACGCTGAAAATGGTGCTTTTTGCCATATCACCATTGTCAAAACTATCTTTTGACCATTGAAAAACCTAACTCCCTAAGATTTCGGTGCTGCCCACCTATGATCTATATTCTTATATCACGATAACAGATTCGAGTAAGGTGACGATGAAACTGGTGAACAAATGTATAGAAAATTGACGAATGTAAGCAGAAGCATACAATGCTGGATCAGTGGCTCGGTTAGGGGGCATTCCTCATTATTTCACAAAAGATTCAACATAATAAAAAAACGCTTCTAATATATTGTACCAGTACGCTACTTTTCGATGCAGCATTTTCATTCCGGATACTTATAAAAAAATGCGAAAATTCCATATTTTCCACTTTTGCCTGAAAAGGCTCGATAGCTTGAACTAACGAATTAGACGAGCTAAACTCAAAATGCTGGAAAACATGAATAAAAATACAAGAATCTTAGGAAAATTGAATTTTTGCGACTGATATATATCGATAAAAATGCTGGTTTTCGGTAAGGCTCACACTAGACTTAAAATAAAATTTCCCACACGCTTAGCTGCGTCGATAATTAGGGTCAGCGAGCATATTTACATGATCTTAGAGAGACAGCATGGCAGGGGTTTCAGCCACACCTGGGCGTGGGGGTTAGGGGGTATGCTCCCCCAGAAAACAAAATACCCTCTCCCCAGAAACCAAAATACTCCCTCAGAATTCAATTTTGGAAAATTTTTTTCGTTTTTTTCGCAATTTCTTTGATGCCAATGGATAGTGCCTCATGAGAAACGTCAAAAAATGGTGTTTTTATCGCCATACCCCCATTTTAAGGCCATTTTTTTGACCTTCGAAAAATCTTGCACCCCCTCCCCTAGAATTTTCTTGCTGCCCACGTATGGTTTCAGCCCCCCCAGCTTTTTGAGGAATCGATAAAAATGCCTTATCCACAGAAAATTTTCAAACTACACGCAACAAATTTTTGAAAATTAACTGTAAAGCTAAAGTTTTTCATGATTCTGACTTTATTTCGGCCTTTTAACCCGCACAGATGGGTCGTGCCCATATTTGTATACGAAAGGATACGGATCTAAAGTCTAGACTATACATGAGCAGCAGCCAAATTCTGGGGGTCTGCGTGGGGTAATACCGGCACAAAACCCAACAAAACATGCCAAAAATCTAGTTCTGGGGATCTATCGATTTTTAGAGGGCCTACCGGATTCCGGGGCCCATTCGTGGTCTACATTCCTACAGAATGGAAGATGAGAAACTTTCTGGGAAAATGAGGCAAAATAAAGGCCAAAAATGGACGAAAATTATAAATTTTATTCGAAAGTGCTTCAAATTGATCAGAAACTGTGGAATAATGTAGTTTTAGCGCTATTTTAGCATTTCTACCAGTTTTTAATGTCACTTTGACTCAAAAAAAGGCACTAAATGACTGTCAGACCGGATGACTCCACAAAACGGTCATGCTGAGCAAATATAAATTCGAACACAACACGTAAAGCGGGGCTTATGGTAGGAGATGTGATCTTCAGTTTGGAGTTTCCGTCTGACGACAAAATAGAGATAAAGGGAAATGAAGCGAACTTTTGGTAAAATCTATCAATAATTAGAAATCATTATTATTCTAAAAATCATAAATACCAACGACGATTCGAGTCGAAACTTTGAAAAATTATTTTGGTTGAAAAAAGTTTTTTCTTCTAAAATACGTAATCACCCGAAAACCTTTTAAATTAGTAAAGTAAGCCCAGAGAATGGAATTAAGCGCCATGGGAACTTTTATGCGATTCCGTAAAATGATTGTCAACGTATCCAAGTGCTGAGTTGAATTAGCAAAATCATTAGACAGAATTACTTCACTAGATTGAAAAAATGCGTATTATGTTATAATAGAAGAAGCATTCAATGAAAATTAAAATTTTCGATTATTTTTGGTAACGTGGGAATTTTCTGCAATAATTTACGCCTTATCAGTCGTTTAATCGATCGCGCTAAGTGCACGAAATAATTTTTACGAGATTAAAGCGACTATAATATCGGATAAAAAATCTGCCAACGTGACGCGTATTTCCGATCGAAATTTAATCTTTCTGGAAAAACCCATCAATCGTGATGCATGCAATCCCACGCAGCTACCTGCATTTTCAACCGTACAAATAAATATACATGTCTTGCACGCTTTTCTATGCAACTTTGATTTTAATCATATTTCGGGCAATTTCATTATAATTCGCAGAGATACGATTTTAAGCAATCGTGTAGCAACCAAGAATATATAGAATGACTCCGTTTAATTATATTGCATAACTATAGTAGATATTAGCACAGCAACATTCAGAGTGAACCAGATATTTAATGGAAAAAAATTTTGAAACATTAGGCTAAATATAATTATACTAGCAAAGAAAAATGCTCCGATGGAACATAAAAGACGAATATACTTGAGACTGTGGATTTTTAAGGATATAAAAGGAGGGACTAGGAAAAAGCTACATTTGTACTCGTATATGCTTAAAGTGGCAGAATCTGTTAAAAATCACATTTTTTCTCAGCAATGTAAAAAATCGAAGTATATTCTGCGGCCTGCAGATTGAAGTAAACTATTGAACCAAAAAACGATTGAAAAAGTAGCAAGTTAGCTATGCAGTAACCATAGGAAAGAAGATTATGTAAACTCGGGGCGACTTTGTAAGAAGCCAACTGAATGAAATAGCAACCATCGATGCATTCAACACAATCAGACATTGTTGGTTTAAAACAGTAGGAGACGCGTAAAGCTTACGTGAAACGGATCACATGCAAGTACACTTGCATGTCCGCAACGATTGTGTGCACTAATCAATTGCCGCCAGGTTTGCTTGCTATGATGCTAATCACACGTGGGTGTGAGGAGAGGGGTTGGGGGGTAGCACTCCCCAGAAGTTGAAATACCCCCTAACCCAAACACAGAAATCAAAATAACCCCCATAATTCAAACTTTGAAATTTTGTTTGCTTTCTTAGCGATTTTTTGATGCTGTTGGATAGTGCTCAATGAGGAACGTCGAAAAATTGTGTTTTTTTCGCCATACGACCGCTTTTAATACCATTTTTTGACCTTTAAAAATTTTTTCAACCCCCAGAAAGTTTTTCACCCCCCCCCAAATTTCGGTGCTGCCCACCTCTGATGCTCATGATAACAACATAAAACACTTGTAAATACAATTGCGCTTATTTTTATATCAATCACGCACGATGCAGACCAGCCCTGCGCATTAGCAAGGCCTGAGGCGAGAACACAAAAATAGGGCCTTTTTACGAAAATATTTCATGCTTTTTTATAATGCACATTCACTCATTTTTACCGTATTTTATTTCCGTTACATAATCGTGAGACAAAAGCACAATATTAATACACTCATGCCTTATAAAGGCTCTCGTGTAGCTTTCTCCGCTGCAAATTCTTCAATAAGATTAGAATAATTTATCAGCTTCCCTCATTACACTTTATTGGAAAAAAGCGTAAAAAATGGAAAATAAGTAGTTAAGGCTAGAAACGTCATTCGAGTCACAATAAAAATTACATATGTCGCATGAAGAAATATTTGGAAACTTTTTTAAAAATTTTCTTAGCTTAAAAAGCAAATAAATCATGTGGGCTAAAATTAATTTTTGGGCATAAAAGGAAATAAGTGATTAATAATTTGCACGTTGTAAGCACCCACGTCTTGATGGATCTCCCTTCAATTTCTAGCTAAGCCTACGACTAATTATTAATTAATAATAGACCATTTTCCCAAAGCAAGAAAACAGGTATTTTTTGGATAAATATTCGTAGCTTATCACCTATCACGAACCAACTGATAAGGCTTTCCCTACTTAAATGAGCTCACGGAATGCTTTCCTGAATAACCTCATTAACCTAAAGCGTAAGATCGACCAGGTCGAATTCATCATTCAAATTTACTAGATGAATCTGCATAATAATTAGTCAGCCAATTAGTTCACAACTTGAATTGACGCGCAGAACCTGGAAACGAAGATAGTTGGTTAGAAAGAAAAATATTGCCGCCGGGGATTTTAGTCTTTAAGAGAAAAAATCGAATTTCTGGATAGGCTAAACGAACCAACGAACGGATGTGGCTCGTGCCACATCATTAAAAACGACACGTTTGACACATAGGATAAAAATTAATAATTGAAGCTTTTTTCAAACGAACGAAAATTAATTATTTCGAGGAATAAGTTACTGAGCCAAATTATCCAAGTAGAGTTGCTTCTAATCAGCTGAATACGTAAATGATATTTACTCTGCACATGCAGTAAATGAATAAAGGAAATCCTTGTAAATAAATCAGGAGTTTTTACCTCCATCATAAATGCTTGATTAAATTTATTCGCACTAGACTTATATAGGTGTAATAGGCCATATAATTTTTCCCTCTGACGTTAAAAACGCATGCAGGGTAAAAGAATAGTTTCCTTCAGAAAAATTCGTTTCAAAACTATCGAGTTTTTTTACAGAAATAAGTATGCTGAATGTAAAAAGTTATTCAAAACGTGCATACTGAGTGATACTGTTCCGAAAAATTTCTTTTCGAAAGGTTCGAAATCAAAGGCTCAAAAGAAATAATAAAATGTAATAAATAAATAATAAGGTGTGATAAATAACATCAAAGGTAATAATAATAATAATAATAAAGTCCATAATCATAAACCTGAGTGAAAATGCAAAGACTAGTGGCACAAAAATAGCCCAGAGATAATCAAGCTTTATTAGAAGTTGAAGCAATATTTCAACCTAATTTATTGAGCCAAAAAGATATAAAAGCTAAATTTTATACTAAATTTCTGATAAACTTGATCAACGAGTCCAATATCAATAGAAATTCAATGTTAGCTTAATTTTGAGCACGCTTTTTTTAATCCAGCAAAACTGACACCAATTCTTCGTGTCTTTTTACTCAATTGCTGAAAAACTTATAATTTTTTCGTTTTGACTAATCAGAGCCGAATTGAAAGATCGATAATCAAGATGCACACTGCGTTCGAACTGGGGGTGGAGTGGGGTGGGGAGGGAAGGGGATCAGCCGGTCTGTAGATCTCAGCCGGAGAGCTTCTTCGAACCACATTAACATAAAAAAAGCTAAAATTGCGCAAAAACGATGCTAATCCGCGACTTCTGACCAAGTTCAAGCACTTATGCAAAAAAATTTCATTTTCCTCCATATCTTCTTTTATACCTTATTTCTCACGTGCATGTCTGATAGAAACATTGAATAAAACATCAGGAATTGGTTAGAATTATTCGGATTTGTCACTTGGGTGCTGGAAAATAACGCGGGTTTAATTATTGGATGGATATACTCATAGAAAGACTCTCTGATGATAAGAGATCTCAATTTATCTTCGTCGTTAAGCAACCAAGATTATTTAATTATTTATAGATCAAATGCGCAGATACGATGCAAATATAGAAATGGAATTAATAAGTCGAATCATTTACGTTTCACACGTACAAACAGAATCATAGAAATTTTCTTATCAACTGTGCTGATTAAATACTCTTTTATTTGCATAAAAACTGACGAAAAGCACAGATGCAGGACATGGCATGTCTTGAAAAGAATATAAAATTACTATTCCGCAAGCAATACATTTCATGGATAGTGCAAAACTTATTTTTGGCAAAAAAATGTACCAAAACTTTTCCATTAACACCATGACTTCATACTAATTTAGGATTCTTTCTAAAATCGTCCTATTCTGAGAAAAATGTTTATGATAAGCGGAAAGAAAAAATGAAACAAATGAAAGAACGATAAAGTAAGAATAAACTGCAGAATAATAATAATAAACGAAAACATAATAAATGCGTATTGGCGAAAATCTAATATCTAGTTCAACCAGCTGCTTCAATTAGAATCAGATTTTATCAAACTGGGAAAAAACACAACTTTAATTCTGTTTAATATTATTTATAGCTTTTTATTAAAGAATAAAACAAAGCCGATATATTTTAGTTAGTTTTGGTCGAAGCTAAGCACTTTACGCGAATTTAGATAGAACTTTGTACTACAAACAGAAACCTTTCATCTACTCCCACGTGGGCGTGAGGACGGGGGTGTGGGGTATGCACTCCCAGAAATCCGAATACCATCCCCCCAAGAAACCAAAATAATCTCAGAATTCAATTTTTGAAATTTTTTTGTTTTTTTTCCGCAATTTTTTGATGCCAATGAATAGTACTCAATGAGAAACGTTGAAAAATGGTGCTTTTTTGCCATATCACCATTTTCAAGACCATATTTTGACCATTGAGAAACCTCACCCCCTAGGATTTCGGTGCTGCCCACCTATGATCTATATTCTTATATCACGATAACAGATTCGAGTAAAATGACGATGAAACTGGTGAACAAATGTATAGAAAATTGACGAATGTAAGCAGAAGCACACAATGCTGGATCAGTGGCTCGGTTAGGAGGGCATTCCTAATTATTTCGCCAAAGATTCAACATAATAAAAAAACACTTCTAATATATTGTACCAGATAGCTTGAACTAACGGATAAGACGAGCTAAACTCAAAATGCTGGAAAACATAAAAAAATACAAGAAATCTTTTAATCTCAGGAAAACAGAATTTTTGCGACTGATATACAGGGTATCCCAGCTAACTATTCGCAATTTCGTTTTATCCTACTTTTTTAATTCTGAATGAATTTGTTCAAACTTCTGCAAAATATAGCAAAAACATTAGAATTTATTGTGACAAAATTTTATATTCATTACTGAACTTTTAGACCTCAACATGAGCACCACCATTTTCAAAAATTTTGTACAATCTTTCACGATATTCCAACAAAGTTTTCATTCTCATTTCATACGTGATTTCATTAAATGCCGCAATAATTCGATTTTTCAATTCGTCGATAGTTGCAGGTCGTGTGGTGTAAACTTTTAATTTGATAAATCCCTAGAGGAAAAAATCGCAGGGGGTCAAATCAGGCGATCGTGGTGGCAATGGCATCGTAGGTGATCCTTATTTCTTTGATGAAACTGTCAACAGTGAAAGCTACTTAGAAATGCTACAGACCCAATTTTATCCTGAATTGGAACGCCGCCAAATTCAAAGTGATACCACTTCTATGCAAGACGGAGCTCCGCCACATTGGGGCAGAAATGTTCGCAATTGGCTTACGGATAGCTTTCCTAATCGATGGATGGGTCGCTGATCACCTACGATGCCATGGCCACCACGATCGCCTGATTTGACCTTCTGCGATTTTTTCCTCTGGGGATTAATAAAATCCAAAGTTTACATCACACGATCTGCGACCTGCTATATTTTGCTGAAGTTTAAACAAAATTCATGCAGAATAAAAAACTAGGATAAAACGAAATCGCGAATAGTTAGCTGGGACACCCTGTGTATCGATAAAAATGCTGGTTTTTCGGCAAGGCTCACACTAGACTTAAAGTAAAATTTCCTACACGCTCAGCTGCGTCGAAATTTAGGGTCAGCGAGCATATTTACATGATCTTAGAGTGAGTCAGCATGGCAGGGTTTTCAGCCCCCCAACTTTTGAGGTATCGATAAAAATGCCTTATCCACTGAAAATTTTCAACTACACACAACAAATTTTTGAAAATTAAGTGTAAAGCTAAAGTGTTTCATGATTCTGACACTTTTCCGACCTTTTAACCCGCGCAGATGGGTCGTGTCCATAGAGTGGGCAGCACCAAAATTCTGGGGGAGAGGGGGGGTTAAAAAATTCTCAAAGGTCAAAAAATATATTAAAAGTGGTCGTATGGCGAAAAAAAACACCATTTTACGACGTTTCTCTCCAATGGCATAAAAAAATCGCTAAGAGAGCAAAAAAATTTCAAAATTAGAATTCTAGGGGGGGGGTATTTTGATTTCTGGGAAGGAGGTATTTCAACTTCTGGGGGTGCATACCCCAAAATATCCCCCCACGCCCACGTGTGATCGTGCCCATATACGCATACGAAAGGTTACGGATCTAAAGTCTAGACTATACATGGGCAGCAGCCGAATTCTGGGGGTCTGGGTGGTGTAATACTGGCACAAAACCCAAAAAACATGTCAAAAATCTAATTCTGGGGAACTATCGATTTTTAGAGGGCCTACTGGGTCCCGGGGCCCATTCGTGGTCTTTACCCCCACAGAATGGAAGATGAAAAACTTTCTGGGAAAATGAGGCAAAATAAAGGCCAAAAAATGGACGAAAATTATAAATTTTCTTCGAAAGTGCTTCAAATTAATCAGAAATGTGGAATAAAGTAGTTTTAGCGCTATTTAAGCATTTCTACCAGTTTTTAAGGTAACTTTGACTCAAAAAAGGGCACTAGATGACTGTCAGACCGGATGACTCCACGGAACGGTCATGCTGAGCAAATAGAAATTCGAACACAACACGTTAAGCGGGGCTCATGGTAGAAGATGTGATCTTCAGTTTGGAGTTTCCGTCCGACGACAAAATAGAGATAAAGGGAAATAAAGCGAACTTTTAGTAAAATTTATCAATAATTAGAAATCATTATTATTCTAAAAATTTTAAATACCAACGACGATCGAGTGGAAATTTTGAAAAAATATCTTGGTTGAAAAAAGTCTTGTCTTCTAAATTACCCTAATCACCCGAAAACCTTTTAAATTAGCAAAGTAAGCCTAGAGAATGGAATTAAGCGCCATGGGAACTTTTATGCGATTCCGTAAAATGATTGTCAATGTATTTAAGTGCTGAGTTGAATTAGCGAAATCATTAGACAGAATTACTTCACTATATTGAAAAAAATGCGTATTATTTATAATAGAAGAAGCATTCAATGAAATTTAAATTTTAGATTATTTTTGGTAACACGGGAATTTTCTGCAATAATTTACGCCTTATCAGTCGTTTAATCGATCGCGCTAAGTGCATGAAATAATTTTTACGAGATTAAAGCGGCTATAATATCGGATAAAAAAATCTGTCAAGATGACGCATATTTCCGATCGAAATTTAATCTTTTTGAAAAAACCCATCAATTGTGATGCATGCAATCCACGCAGCTACGAGTATCTGCATTTTCAACCGTACAAATAAATATACACGTCTTGCACGCTTTTCTGTGCAATTTTGATTTTAATCATATTTCGAGGAATTTCATTATAATTCGCAAAGATACGATTTAAGCAATCGTGTAGCTACCAAGAATATATAGAATGACTCCCGTTTAATCATATTGCATAACTACAGTATATATTAGCATAGCAACATTCAGAGTAGATCAGATATTTGATGGAAAAAAATTTAGAAACAGCAGGCTAAATACTATTATACTAGCAAAGAAAAATGCTCCGATGGAACAAAAAAGACGAATATACTTGGGACTGCGGATTTTTAAGGGTAAAAAAGGAGGGACTAGGAAAAAGCTACATTTGTACTCGTATATGCCTAAAGTGGCAAAATCTGTTAACAATCACATTTTTTCTAAGCAATGTAAAAAATCGAAGTATATTCTGCGGCCTGCAGATTGAAGTAAACTATTGAACCGAAAAACGATTGAAAAAGTAGCAATTTAGCTATGCAGTAGCCACGGGAAAGAAGATGGTGTAAACTCGGGGCGACTTTGTAAGAAGCCAACTGAATGAAATAGCAACCATCGATGCATTCAACACAATTAGACATTGTTGGTTTAAAGCAGTAGGAGACGCGTAAAGCTTACGTGAAACGGATCACATGCAAGTACACTTGGATGTCCGCAACGATTGTGTGCACTAATCAATTGCCGTCAGGTTTGCTTGCTATGACGCTCATCACACGTGGGCGTGGGGGGTGAGGGGGTGTGCACCCCCAGAAGTTGAAATACCCCCCAGAAATCAAAATACGCCCCCCTCAGAATTCAAATTTTGAAATTTTTTTGCCTTTTTAGCGATTTTTTGATGCCATTAGATAGTGCTCAATGAGAAACGTCGACAAATGGCGTTTTTTCGCCATACGACCACTTTTAAGACCATTTTTGACCTTTTAAAAGTGTTTCACCCCCCAGAATTTCGGTGCTGCCCACCTATGATGCTCATGAAAACAAAATAAAACACTTGTAAATACAATTGCGATTATTTTTATATCAATCACGCACATTGCCTCTGCATTAGCGAGGCCTGAGGCGAGAACACAAAAATGGGGCCTTTTTACGAAAATGTTTCATGCAATTTTATAATGCACATTCACTCATTTTTACCGTATTTTATTTACGTTACATAATCGGTGAGACAAAAGCACAATGTTAATACACACATGCCTTATAAAGGCTCTCGTGCAGCTTTCACCGCTGCAAATTTTTCAATAAGATTAGAATAATTTATCAGCTTCCCTTGTTTATGTTCACTATAAACAATAGCCAAATTGGGAAGTTTCTCGTAATCCAAGGTTGACCGTACAGATACATACGTTTTAATGATGTTCAATTTCGAGGAGCTCCTCTCTGCACCAGCTACCATAACAGGCGAACAGTAAAATTCGCAATGCGATTTAACAATTCGGAAATATTTCAGCAGTCTTTTTTGTGAACGAATTTCAATGTATCGAGCATACTTAGGTCGGATTTCGATTCAGATACCAATAATTTTTGAAAGCGTGACCAATTCACTTGCAATGATGTCCATATCATTAAGATCAATTAAGCAAATTTACAGGTCGCTGCAGTGTTGCTCAATGTCGCTCACATTTTTTGAGCATAATTTTCTAATGTTGACTAAAAAGCCATATTTGTCACGAAAATTTTGAAGTAAAATAAATCTTTCTTCAATGAATTTAAGGCTGATGGTTGAAAAGTCAATTTCAAACTGTTTTGTAACATCTATCGCTTAATGAAAATCTTAATAATCAAGCTGCCGCCGTTTTTTTCGCATCGAAGGTTAAACAAAAAGAGAAAAAATCGCACGAAACAAAACGACAATGGGGAATTCTATGATTTGATTGTATATACCGATGTATTATACGAGTACACTTAATTTAGAATTTTTATCAAACTAAAATTTAGATAAAAAATAAGAAAAATTTGAGGCCTTCTTGTCCTGAGGCCTGAGGCACAGGCCTTGGTCGCTTCACCCACGGGCCGGCCCTGGCACGATACGAAGCAAGTCAGCGTTGCAACTTGGTAGCAGAAAGTATACAATTTAGATTATGTTTATGCACTCTTATGTGAAGCATTGAAAATTCTTTAACGGAGTTTATATTTTTTTCAGAGGCGGCAGAATAGATTTCGGTTTTTTACGTCGCTAAGACAAAGTCTGTTAACGGATTTTGCGACTTTAGGCATATATACATAGGTAACTTTTTGCTAGTCCCTGCCTTTTACATCATTAATAATCCACAGTTCCAAGTACATTCGTCTTTTTTGCTTTTTTTGTTCCATCGGAGCATTTTTCTTTGCTAGTACCCTACTTTTAATCAGCATGATTTGAGTAAATCAGTCAGTAAACACATACGGTAACATGCAACAATAATGACAACAGTCCAAGAACGCAAAATAATATTGTTCTGAACATCAGCATTATCTTTTTTAACAAGACAACCTTACCTTATTTAAATAGATTAAATCTTTTCAGCATAAACTTTACGGAACTACTGGCTGTAGAAAATGCATACACTCACATTCGTAATCCGGACGTTACATAGAACATTTTGAGAAAAATTAAGCATCTGCAACGCTCTGAAAGTAAAATTAATTATCAGTGTAAACTTTACACAATGATTGGGTGTAAACAAAACATATAGTCAGATTAGTAATGCCGACGTTACGGAACGTATTTCTAAAAAAATTTATATCTTAACGCTCTGAAAGTGAAATAAATTTGTGGTGTAAATTTTACACATTAACAATAAATGAATAGCGCAAACTTTACACAACTACTGGTTGTAGAGAAAACAACAGCTAGATTCGTGATGTTACGTAGAACATTTCAAGAAACGGCTTTAGCAAAGCTCTAGATCTAAACTTAATTTTCAGTGTAAACTTTACACAACCGCTGAGTGTAAAGAAGATTTTAGTCGAATACGTAATTCTGATATGACGATAATGTTACAATAAACATTTATGAAAAAATTAAGTCTCCACAACGGCCTGAAGACAAATGAATATTAGATGTAAACCATTTTACACCAATGTCGAATGTAAACAAACGCGCTGAACCGGCGTATCACGTTGAATTTCTGGTACATTTTTATACTTGAGATCATGTGCAGCCATATATTCAGAGAAGTTGGCAGAAAAATACAAGACAGAAACACGTCTAACACCCCAATTTTTGACTTTACACCCCTCGAAAAAGCTCAATATTGATGTAAATAAACACTATTGCTGCAAAGCTTACCCCTTAGAAAGTACCCACTTTATTTTTATTCTTGTGAGTCCCAAAAAATTTGTTCCCGCAGATATGTACTACGACTCCAGGACTACGTTCGGCTTACCAGCAAACTATTGTACACTCAATACGGATTAAGAGCTAGGGTATTAAACTTTACACTCTAGTGGATAATAAGTGTAAAAAACAGATTTTGTCTCAGATTTCTCTGCCAACTTTTGCGCTTGAAAGTCGGGATAAATTGAATAAAATAGAAATAACGTACCGTCTAAGGGCTACACTTCGCAGCTAATTGAGTTTAAAAACACGATGTTGAGTTATTTATGGGGGTGTAAAGTTCGCAATCAGGGGTGTAAAATGGGCGAAAAAACACGTTATTCTCTCTATTTTGATTGGTAAGCATTTCAAATATTTTGCGGAACAGAAGTTTTCCACATACAAACGTACTACGATTGAAGGGCTACAAACTGGCTTAAACCGAATTCATTTACACCTAATGGGAAGTTAGGTTCAGATTTTTAAAGATTACTATGTGTTGTACGGTGGAAAATATGTTTTTGTCCGTTTTTTGTCCGCCACTTTCTCTCTTGATAAGTTAGGATATGTCGAATATAATTTAGTACTTTCTAAGGGGTACACGTCACGGCAAATTACCTTTGTTTACTTCAATATTCAGCTTTTGCGGCAGGTGTAAAATGAAAAATTGGATGTGTTTAAGGTAATTCTGTTTTGTTTTTTCCTGTCAGCTTCTATGGTTATGAGTCTGAACATGATCACAAGTCTCAAAAAATACCAGGGGTCAGGCGCCATATGTCAGATGGGCGCGTTTGTTTACACTCAAGAGTGGTGTAAAGTAGATTACATATAGTATTCATTTGTCTTCAAGCCGGAGACTTAATTTTTCATAAATGTTAATCGTAATATCAGAGTAATATCAGAATTGCGAATCCGACTAAAATCTTCTTTAAACTCTGTGATTGTGTGAAGTTTACACTGCAAATGACTTTTAGTTCTATTGTCTGTTTCATTTAACTTTACAGTTTTCTTTCAAATTTTTCCGCAAGATTCGGGCTACAAAAATGTTTTAAACTTTTATTGCAGTGATGCGGCTTACCACTGGCATACGTCTCCAAGTGACTCGACATACTGTCGAATATGATACTTATCATATCAGTTAAAAACACTTTTGTAGTCACTTTAAATTTTTTCAAAAACCTCAAAGTTAAATGAAACAGACTATAGAGCCTTACTGAAGCTTGATGATTTTTCAGAATGTTCTACGTAACGTCAGAATTACGAATCTAATTGTTACTTTTCTCTACACCCAGTAGTTGTGTAAAGTTTGCACTATTAATTTATTGTCAATGCTTAGTTTACACTGTAAATTTATTTTATTTCCAAAGCGATGCAAAACGTTAATTTTTCCGGAATATGTTCCGTAAGGTCCGGATTACGAATCTAACTGTATGTTTTCTTCACACCCAGTAATTATGTAAAGTTAACACTGAAAATTAAATTTAGTTAAGAGCGTTTCAGAAGCTTAATCTTTTTCAAAATATGTTTACTGACTGATTTACTCAAATCATGCTAATTAAAAGTTGGGTGTTAGCAAAGAAAATGCTCCGATAGAACAAAAAAGACGAATATACTTGGAATTGTGGATTATTAAACGCTGACGAAGCAAACCTGACGACAATTGATTAGTGCACACAACCGTTGCGGGAATGCAAAATTATCTACATGTTGAATGTTTCACGTAAGATTACGCGTTTTCTACTGCTTTAAACCAACAATTTGTTTAATTGTCCTTGAATGCATCGATGTTAACTATTTCATTCAATTGGCTTGCAAAGTTGCTCCTAGTTTACTCCATCTAATTTTCCATACCTATTGCATAGCTAACTTGCTGCTCTTTGAATCGGTTTTTCGGGTTTAATAGTTTATTTCAATCTGCAGGCCGCAGAATAGACTTCAATTTTTTTGCGTTGCTTAGAGAGAAAGTCTGATTTGTAACAGATTTTGCGACTTTAGGCGTTACACAGGTAGCTTTTTCCTAGTTCCCTCTTTTTAAATCCTTTGTAATCCACAAGTCCAAATATATTCGTCTTTTTTGTTCCACCGGAGCATTTTTATTTGCTAGTATAATTATATTATATACAAATATATATTAATATAATTATATTATATAACACTGTATTGAGCGACTAAAAAATATTCAGTACACAGTGTTCGTAAAATAAGAGTCAACTTTTCTTTTTTACTGTATGGTGGACATTGTTGACCTCGTGATAAAAGTTTATTGTCACACTGAAGCTTTAGTCAACATTGTGCATAGTCAGAAATTTAGTCCCAAATATATTTAATAGAAATTAGTGAACTTCGTCAGACTTGTTTCACAAGCTTTAAAATTTATTTGGATATGTTATAAAATCGCTAACTTCGAATTTAAAAGCGAAAAAATATTAATCGGGCGGGAAGCAAAATTTTATCTTTGGATTAAAGTGTAAAATTAAAAAACAGCTCATTTCGTGTCAAAATCAAACTATGTCTCAAAATCAGATGTAAGTCAGATTTGAGCAATTTTTTTAACATTGGATAAGAAGCTTTATTATTTTTTGTCGAAAATATCAATCTTAACCTCGGTTAGCGTAGATTTTGCATGATAACTATGCATTGATTAAGCATTCACTTTTGAAGGAATCGTGCGCAGCGCAAGTAATGCCCGAGAAACCTTTTCTTTACCTAAGATCACTGTATTTTTATTCAGAGAGAATCTAAAACTTAAAAAACCTACAAAACGCAATAGTCTAACCTTTCTGGATACTAAACTTGCTCATCAGAATAATGAATAATGAAGCTTTTAGAAATGAAAAACTGGAGACAATCTGTAGATTGAGCTTAAATAATAAGGAATCCTATAACAATACATAAGCAGCAATCAAATTCTGGTGGTCTGATGGTGCGAAATCGCGAAAGCATTGCCGAAAATTTAATGTTGGGGATCTACGGATTATTTTGTGTCATATGGAGGGCGCCTATTAAATTTTTTCCCCATTTTCATATTTGTAGAGTTTCAACTGAAAACAAAATTTGTCCTTTTTTCGAACAACCAGTATATATTGGTATACTCGTACATACATTTACGCAAGGCATCTGATGATCTTCTGATGACAGTTTTTTGCCCTACTCTAGAATTTAATATGAAAAATACAAAATAATTAGATAAAAAATCCAAAAATCGAGATTATAAAAAGGAAAAGAATATAATTTGCATAAAAAAGTAGAAATCGTTGTCAAAAAATGAAAATCTTAATTATTTTTACTGCGGCAACACTAAACGGTAAATATAGTCAACAAATGATCCCTCTCCCACCTACACTCTGTTTCGTTTGTTCAACAAGTGCTTCTTCAAAGAATTTTTTAAAGGTCACAGTAAGCGTAACAAGACGATTTACTATAAGTTGATAGATGGGCAAGCGCTTGTCATTCTTGCGACACCACGCAGAGGGGAAGGGGTACCTATGTAATTCCTAGAATAGAAAAAGGGAAATCTTTTAGAAAAAATGAGGCGAAGGAAAGGCAAAACATGTATAAAAATAAAAAAAAGTCAAGCACAAGCGCTTGTAATTGATCAGAGAAATTAAAGCAGTTTGATACAGTATTTACGATAGTTTAGCATTTACACCAAGTTTTGAGGCCGTTTTGACTCAAAAAGCTATCCAATTGACCCCCAGATGGTCCACGATGTGCATCTATAGTAGTCCAAATTTGTTTCGGTAAATGTACGAATTCTGATTCGATTGTCGAAATCCGAATCGTTATCTCGAAAATGATGGGGAAATAATGGATCTGATCTGACTAATAAACATGTCAAGATTTCGATCAAGTAATATAAATGACAGATAAATTTTTAAAAAATGTGTAATAAGTGCCTCGAAAATTTCCCATCGGCAGAAGTCAAGCGAGGAAAAAATGTATGAATAGGAAATATTCGTCAATCGGTTTCAAGTATGCATTGATATTTAATATCATCACGTCACGAGTTTCGATGCGAGAGCCTTTTTAGGGTCCGAACGGACCGTTTTCTAGCAATATACTCGAAAATACAACGATTCAGGTGCCCGCTCGTTACTTTATATAACCAACGCAATGAAGCTTCATTTACATTCTTAGGAAAAAATCTCCCAGTCGATTTCTAGCATATTCGAAGAGTGCTAATAAACAGTAAATATGTAGGTACGCTTACTGCAACAGCTGATTAAACAGCCCGATCAACAGCCTTGATGCGGGTTTCTTTTATATACAATCAATACAAATGCATAAATATCACCTTTTTGTATATAACGAAAGGCCTCAATTTCGACAGCGCGAATATCTTAAAAATCACCAAAAAAACGGAATGAGTGTTAGATAATCTAAAGCGCCACGATAATAAGCAAACGTAAGAAGAACGGACGGAAGAGAAAAGTCGGTTAAAGATTCCTATAATTTTAGGCGGCGATATTTTACTAGTTTGCAGCGCGGCCCACTTATCTATTCGGAAAGTTAGCACAGGGTCAAATAACGAGTTTTTGGGTAAAAAATATGAAACTTTGTCAGTGTATTAGCACTAGTAGGAATTTTACCCGTAAAATTTTGCAGTAAAATCTGTTATTTGCAGAAACATTGAACTCTAACAATAACCTGCTTAATTTTATAAACGGGCAAAAGGCAATGGCATGATGGGCACCGTTTCCTTTACTTTTTTATGCCACAGACTGATTCCGTTTCTATTTAAACAGCCCATGTCACTGAGGAATACTACTTACGGATGGCGGGTCATGGACACAGCATGATTGATCTGGGGGGGGTCAGCTGGTCTAGGGGGAGGGGGCCAAAAATTGAGCTTTTTGAGCGAGAATGACCTCAAAAACTGGTGTAAACGCTAAAATAGATTCAAACCTACGTCTTTACACATTTTCCGGTCAATTTGAAGCACTTTTGAAAAAAATTTCAAATTTTCATTCATTTTTGGCCTTCATTTCACCTAATTTTCGCCAGAAAATTTCCTATTTTTGCATTCTAGGGGTTCAGACCACCCAAAATCCCCAACGTGCATGTCTGGTCATATGGGCAAACAACCTACATGCAAAGCTTTCCTGGGACGATAATAACGCTGCACCAAGTTACAATTTTCGCCCATTTTAAAATTGAGTAGGCCATAGTTAAATTTTTATGTTTCTGCAAAAAGTATTTTACAGCAAAACATTCACAATAAAAAATTTCAATACTTATTCTACATGCCAGAAAAGTTTCATTTCATTTACACAATAGCTCTTTATTTTATACTGCTTTATACTGGAATAATCGAGGAAAAGGAAAAACGATAAGTAGAAAAATTCGTTCTCTGACATTGCCCATAAATTTCTAACCATCAGCAACGAAAATCATATAAAAAATAAAGTTAATTTTTAAATTAAAATTTATTAATTCAAAACCCTAATTTTAAAACATTAATTTTTAGCATCTTTATGTAATTAATTGGATCTCCGATTCTATTGTATTCTATTATTTCAAATTACATTTTATTCTCGAAATTGCCTTGCTGCATGCACTTTCAACTCATCTGCCCCCAACTTTCGTGCAAGCTCCTCTTTTTTGTTCTCGCCCACTTCCATTTCGAGCTCATTTTATGCAGCAAAAATAGTAAATTAAAATTTGGTAAATAAGAATAAAAATAAAATAAAATTAAAATTAGACTAGTTGCAAATTTTGTACTTTACACCGGTGCGAGATTCATCTCCTTTACTCCACTTCTTCTTTTCTGACGTTTTTGGCTAATAAGAAATCAAAAAATTTCAAGCGTCCCGATAACCATTTTGAGCACTTCTAAAGCTTTCATTTGCTTCGGCTCAGATAAACTGTTACTGAATCTTTTTATTAGTTCGTTTTTTTAAATAGCTTTTGACATATGGTCGAAATGCAGTATCTGAACCACTCACTAACAGATATGTAACAAGGGCGATGGGGGATGCCCCAACCCAAAGTTATTTGTCCCCACATCCCCCAAGGTCAGAAAATGTTTGACCCCCTACGATTTTTGGCGAAAATTGAATTTTTTGGCCGTTTCAGGCCGTTTTTGGCCAAAAATTGAAGGTCATGCCTTCCCCCATAAAAATGACCGCTGACCCCCACCCAAATTTTAGAGCCGTAACATGCATGTTCACTGATCATTATCAAAGTAAGCCAATTAAGAATTGAGATATAGTATTACAAAAATCATACTTATTAGCCTGCAAAATAAATAAGACAGTGCAGCACAGCATTTGAATACGAAACCAGAAATTCAATAAACCTTCCTCGAACACAAAATTTATTGTAATGTCATACTGTCATTCGATGCCAAACCGTTATGAACTCAATTTTTCACAAATTAACAAAAAGCCTTCTATCTGGTATAAACCAAAAAACCAGTTGAGGAGAGAAACAAGGAGCAGGTGAGGCTCATTTTTTTGAAAAAAATCGCGCGTTCAAAGGTTGCATGCTCGAATAATTGCAACAATGTCGTAATCTGGAAAAAACCAGCTTGTCTAAAAAAGAAAGCCTGCATCATCACCCATTCGCAATCGATTTGTACCAAAAAAGCAGCTGCCTCATTCTATCTAGCGATAAATGCCTGATTTATTAAAATCCAGGCAAATTAGGGCGGACCGCGGGAAGAATGAAAAACATCAACCTAATTTTGAGCTTTATTAAATTACAATTGTTACGAGTATCAAAGGGCAATAGCTTAAAACGAAAGATCGAAAGAGCGCAATGACTCACGAGTTTTTAGCTTTTCAACCGCTTGATATCGAACAGCATCCTTATGTACTCATATTTACTGAATTAGAAAATACGCAATAAAAATAAATTAACGAAAATATTAAAAATAAAAAGTTATAAATACGTTCACAATATAAAAATTATACAATGATCTTAAAAATTCTGGGGTATGGACCAAGCAGAAGCTAGGATTGTCGCAAGAAAAACTTTTTCGGCTTTTCACTGTTTTTATTTATTTCGATCGATTTGCGTGACTTCAAACGCCAAGGCATCTTCATATTAGTAGTTTTTTTATTTAATTTACCTCAGTTACTCGTAACCATTGCATTTGGGCATAATCCAGAACTTTGGGACCCAAAAAATTCTTACGTTAAAAGAAACCTATCCTTTTGAAGTTTCTAATCACGTTCTATATAATGGTATAAAAATTACTAAGAAATTGAACGAAATCGCTGAGAACTCGAATTCATGAGATATTGCCAATGTTTCTGGCTTCAGTTGGATTCCGAAAACCCAAACTAAACAAATGCGCAGCAAAGGAATTTTGGAGTCACTAAAATGTTATCAAAAGAACTTTCTTCGTGTTTAATATGCGTAAAAAAGACTTTTTTCGACGTTTCTTATCATTCCTTTTTTCTAGAAATAAAGACGTCTAATATCTTAGTACTAGCAAAGAAAAATGCTCCGATGGAACAAAAAGGACAAATATATTTGGAATAGCGGATTATTGAAGACATAAAAGAAGAGGGACAAAGAAAAGTCTCCTTTGTGCGCAAGAAATCATCAGAATGTGCTAAAAATCAGATTTAACTAAGCAACACAAAAATCGAAGTATATTCTGCAGCCTAGAGAGACGGTAGTTGTGGCCTACACTTTATTCCTTAAAAGAACTAATCAATCTTAACGACGAATCATGTTGTTTACTAACCTTAACTAAATGTAAGTCCGAACGACCGCTCTTGCGATGGCATACATACATAAGCAGCAAGAAAATTCTGGGGAGGAAAGGGGAAAATCGTTAAAAATTGCCGAAAAAGTTACTAAAAATATAATTCTGAGGCGTATACAAAAATCTGCGGGGGTTTTTCAACTTCTGCGGGGGGTGTAAACCCCAGCCCCCACGTCCATGTGCGATGGCATAGAAGCGCGCTAAGACACTATAGTCTGTTTCATTTATTTGAGAACTTTTTTAGCAAATTTTTCTGAAGGCTACAGTAAGCGTTACAAGATGATTTACTGTAAGTCGACAGATATGCTCAGTGAGGGCAAACGGCTGTCATTCTTCCATTTTTATGCACTAGACCGTCAACATAAATTTAATTTAAGCATTCAAACAGTGTTGGGACATACTACAGTAAGTGAGTTTAATAAAAACCTAACGGCGGGAATCGAACCCGGGTTACTACGACGACATGCAGACGTTTTGCCACTGCACTACTCGGTAGTTCGCGGCACTGCTTAAAATGTTAGTCGATCGAGTTGAAAATTGTCAACCTATGATAAGCTAAAACAACTTTCATCTAAGTTGATTGACCAGCTAGAAGACGAGTAAATTATGCCACACAAAAATTTATTGAAAAACTCCTTTTATGCTATGTATATATAGACAGCGACCTCTAGCGAACTACAGTAAGAAAGATGGAGTTACTGTAGTCCTGATAAAATTTAGCGAAAAAGCTCTCGCATAAATGAAACAGACTAAAAACATGTGCAAACAGGTTTGCACCAAAGAATGTAGGACATGGCGCAAGAAGAGTGAGCGAGATAACCATGCAAATAAATGCAACAGTGCTTAATGATAAACCGGAAATTTAAAAAGCTCATCGTAGAATGCCGAAACAGAAAAATATGAGCCCACATTATCTCATCGTGCTAGCATAACATGCATAACTGTAGAGCCATGATAAACAGCATGATGCGAATGTCATAATTCATCTATTGAGCCTTAACTGAATATTGATTACATATTGTCTTGAAAAATGTGATACTGATCTTCAAGTAAATCGGCCACTTAGCATGGGCCAAAGTTTCCCTCCAAACTCTTCATTAAACAAGTGAGAAATGTTTTGAAGGGACACCTTTTGTTTTTAGAGGCCGCAGAATATACTTCAGTTTTTGTGTTGCTTAGATAAATCTGATTTTTAGCAGATTCTGATGATTTTTCGCGCACATAGGAGACTTTCCCTAGTCCCTTTCTTTTTTGCCTTTAATAATCCGCTATTCCAAGTAAATTTGTTCTTTTTGTTACATCGAAGCATTTTTCTTTGCTAGTACCATACTTTTAATCAGAATTATTTGATTGAGTCGATCAATAAACACACGGGTAACTTGCCGAATGAAATACTTGAATAACACAAGAACAGTCTTCTAAAAAGTTCTGTACCTCTTATGCTTTGAAATTGGAATTAATTCTCACTTTAAACTTTGCACAGCCATTGAATCACAAAAAAGCAAAGTTAGATTCGTATTTCTGATTTTCAAGAGAAGAGTTTGTAATAAAACATAGCTCTTACAACGGTTAACCTCACAGACATGAAATTAACCTGAAGCGTAAGGTTTACACAACTAGAGAATGTAAAGAGAATTGCGGTCAAGTTCGATTTCCTGATAGTACGGAGAAATCCTTATGTTTTGGAGGAGGTTTTACAAAACTTCACCTCGGCAATGCTTTGTAGCTAAAGTTAATTTTCAGTGTAAACGTTACACTACTGCTGAGTGTAAAGAATGTTTGAAATCTAATTCGTAATCCTGATGCTCCGAATAATATTTTACAAAAACAGTGACCCTCCACAATACTGGAGCAAAGTAAACCTTAAGTGTAAACCATTTTACACCTCCATCGAGTGCAAACTAATTCATCCAGTAGAATGTGTGATCCTTAAGCGCAAAGCATTTTTAGAGTTAAAATCATGTCCCTACTCATAACGGAAGAAAATCGTGGATAAAACCAATGCTGAAACGTGTTTTTCACCCCAGACTCAGAACTTTACACCTCCAGTACTAATTCAAAATTAAGTGTAAAGAAGTGCATCTTGCTGCGATGTGTAATCTTTGAGACGTTCTTTATTTTTTATTTAAGTGCGGACATACCAATTCAAAAGCGGGGATTTTAGCAGACAGAATAATTGCAATAACCTTTTTCCCTCACAGAGATGGTAGTTTACACCTCCAGAAATAACTCAGTATTGAGTGCAGAGAATTCCAGCCGAGTGTGGTTTTGTAACCGCCGATACGCACTTCATTTTAGAGTAGTCCACACAACCAGATATATAACTGGAGAACCAATAAAAATTAGCGGAAAGCGTTTTTTTATACGAGAGTTTAAACTTTTCACCTTCACACATAACTTAATTTTGAGTTTAAAGAAACGCGTCCAAGTGTGATATGTAACCTTTGAGGTGACTTTTTTCAGTATACGTTGCGCGTCTTGATTTAAAATCTTCGGAGTTGGCAAACTAGAAAGAGGTAAAAAACGTGTTTTTTCGCAGACCGGCAGAATGCAAACTTTGAAAATGTACAAATAACTACCTGTTGAGTGTAAACAAATTGGGTTTGCTCTAGATTGTAGCATTTAAGTTGTAGTACATTTATGCGTGAAAAACTTTAGTTCCACATAATATTTAATACATTGGCCAATCAAAAACGGGAAGAAAACGTGTTTTTTCACCCCCTGTCACACACCTGATTTCGAACTTTACACCTCTAGAAGTATGTCACTATTGAGTTTTTTCAACCGACCGCAATTTGCTACGACGTGTAGCCCCTGGAACGTAATTTTTTTATTCTATTCAACTTATCCCGACCATAAGTGGGCTGCACCAAAGTTCTGGGGGAGGGTGTGCAAGATTTTTTGGAAAGTCAAAAAATGGCCTTAAAAATGGTGGTATGGCGAAAAAACACCATTTTTCAACGTTTCTCATCGAGCACTATCCATTGGAATCAGAAAATTGCTAAAAAATTCAAAAATTGAATTCTGGGGGATATTTTGGTTTCTGAAGGGGATTTCATACTCCCCAAACCCCCCCCACGACCAGGTATGGTCCTGACTTATAATCGGAGAAGTTGGCGGAGAAATCTGAGACAAAACCTGTTTTTTATACTATTCACTATGTTGTAAACTTTAAACCCCTAGATCTAACTCCGCATCGAGTGTAAAAGAATTTGCAGGTGAGGAGAAAGGTCCTAGTACATATCTGTCAGAAAAACATTTTTCGGACTCATAATTGGAGTTGTTAACAGACAGAAATGAGTAAAAACCGCGAACACAATCTGTCTTTACACCCACATTTATTTGTACTCATTACACTCCCACTCGAGAACGAATGCGAAATTTAAAAAAAAATTCATTTGAAAAATTTCATGCTATACAGATCTATGCCATTAAATCGTGTGAGGGATTCATACTGACTTGTGTACAAGCTGGGAGAGAAAACCGTCACAGGTTTTTAAATGTTATAAGGTTACGCCAAAACTTTACACGCTCATTACAAACTCGGTATTGAGTGTAAACAAAAATAAAAAAACCTCCATAGAGTTTTTTATTGTCTATCTTTCAAAAAACCACACCTCTCAGATATGTCCCGTTATAGCTGTAGGGGAGTGCGCAGGTGTTAGAGGTACCCAAGTATATGTACACATACGCGCTAACGCGCTACCTAAGATGAAACGAATAACATTTCGGTATGTAAATCCAAAAAATTTAACAAATCAGTGCAAAACGGCTAAAATCGATATTTTCAAGCTAAAGAAATCTTAAAAACACGTTTTTTGGGAATCGAAAATTATGTGGGATCAGCTGGATTTCAAAAAGGATAGCAAGCTGTTTAAGTGAGAAGGTGAAATCGGTAGTAAAATCGATGGGGGCTAGATTGCCGAAAATAGCACCGAAAATTCGATTTTGTGGGGTCTATGGATTTGCGGGGTCCGCCGTAATTCGGGGCTCAGACCCCCTTCAGACCCCCATGCCCATACATATGTAGTGTGTGGTGGAAAGTCGAGTCTTCTTCGGGTCCTCACAGGTTGGAAACCCTAAAACCTCGTAAGATTGCAGGACTCAACAGTTATATATAGCACTTGCCTACAAATAAGAAAAATATAAAAATAACAAAACATAAAAAACTATAATTAGCTTGGTACGCGAGATTGGCATTATCATCATTTGGATGCTGATAATGCAAAACTTTTTAGTAAAGTATTAACCACTTAAATATACGACACCGATTTTCAATTTTTTGCAAGGACCATTTCTAGAAATAAATGCACTATTTTTTTCAGAGTAAATGACCCTAAAGCCGAAAAAAATCCAATTATTATCCACAAAAAGTGGATGAGCTTTCGAGAAATCGAGTAGAACGAAAAAACATTAATGGACGATAGTGCAATATATAATTTTCTCAAGCAGCTTTCATTTACAGACTTTCTTTTATCTCTACAATTTCGAAAAAGTTTAATCATTTGCGAATGATTTCTCAGGAGATGGTAATTAATGAAAGAGAGCAAAGCTCGACCAATAAACTAAAAGATTGGGCGCGTGCCAACGAATTTAAAAAACGTTCCTTGCTAATTGAGCAGCTTTTGTTGCAATTTGGCCGTATTTCAATAAAGTTATACAAACTAGAGTTCCTTTTTATGCAAATTAGCTCTGTAGAACTGCAATCATTAAAGCCAATTTTAATGTTCGAGAAAACCTACAAGCTTTATTTGGCTCAGCTTTCAAAAGCTGAGTTTACTAATGATGATACTCATTAAACGAGACCATTTTATTGAAAATTCGCTTGATACGAATGACAAATAAATACTGAGTACAGCGTTAGAAAATCCCAAAATTCGGAAAATTAGAAATTTTACCAAAGGTCATTGCAACAAAAAGGAAGGTCAACAGCCGTAATTAAATGATTGTTTTCGGATAAGGTTTTTTAAATCCCTTTCGAAACAATATTTTGGACAAGCATTTGGCTAATTCAGCACCAGAGAAATATTGGCCTAAACAGAATACATTTAAGTCATTCTAAATAAGGAGCGATACCGTCAAAAAAACATTTTTTCTATAAGAAGTAGATCTGATTACACAAAGTGCAACACCTGAATTCTGGGGTCTCTTGGGATCCGCCGAGCTTAGAAGAGTGTCCAGAAATGAATTTTAGGAGTAAAAACGTTACATCCGACGATTCTCGTCGTCCACTGACATACAAAAGAGTAAAAAGCACCTTTTTCAAAAATATAATTTCGGTTCCTGTCGACTTCGCGACTTCGCGGGAAATCTAAATCTTTCTGACCAGATCACAACAGATCATTTGAGGTTTGAAAATAATCAATACAACTAATAGAAACTTGGCTTAGAAATTTTAAGCGAAAAACTTAAAAACCTAGAAAACTTATTGAAAAAATTTTTAAAACACACGAACGTTGTCCTTATAACCTTACATTTTTTACCCAATTTCAGTTAAAAATCAAATAAACAATTAATGAAAAGATGATAAAACTGATTTTCATCGCCATATTTTATCGAAGCGTAATCAGCTAACAAAATTTATTTACAAAGGGTTCAACGAAATCATCATCGAGAGTCGATAAAAGAATAGCAAAGTTCTATAAAACCTATTAATTCACTCAAAATCTTGGCTAAACTAAAAACTAAGTTTAATTGAAGACTTGTCGACGACTCGTTACAAATATAAATCCTTTAGTCGCAAAATATTTTTCGTTCAAAAGGGGTATTGCACTCCTGTGCAAAGCACCTTTGTCGATCTATTTTTTTTCGCTCTATGAGATAAGTAAACTATACTTGAGGTTGTTAAAATTTTTCAAACATAAATATAGAACAGATCCTAAGCGCAAACTCTTTAGTATCGAATGGCAGAGGGAAAACAAAATTTTGATTCAAAGTATTCCACATTCCTAGAAGTATATCAAGCCAAAATACGAGCATATTTGCACTTACGTAGGTACATTTACATGCTAATTTTAACAAATGTACACGCATTACATACCTTTGTACATATGTGCACCTACGCAGTACCTAACGAACACTTATTCGACAATTTTTGACAAACATTCCCGCTCTATTCATAACAATTACTCAGGCTGGCATTAACATGTGGATTCAGATGTCACCTAAATAGGACAACCTAGAAACCCAATAAGCCATCGTGCTAAATTACGCTTTGAGAAATGAAAAGGCTAAGCAAAACAGACATTAATGATAATTCATACCCGAAATCTAAGCAGCCTAAAAGGGCGATTTTTAATTTAAAAAAATCAGACGTTCTTACGCGCGCCGGAATAGATGATGTCGATTGAGTATATGATAAAGGGCAGGGAGCTATGCTGATTTTTCGTGTTAATTAACGTATAAATTGACATCGAGAAATAAGCACAGAACAATAAACATTCTTAGGTTTGACGATGCCTTGCCAGAAAAAGCTGAGTATTGTGATACATAAAACTTGAAATTCCTTATTATAGTGAACTACAGCTTATGGATATAGAAGCACCAAAAATTACCCACTATATATTTGAAAGAAAGAAAAATAATAGTGAGTTAAAAAACAAATACGGCACCTAAAAAGGATTTTTAAGGCAAGGTCTTAGATCATGTCGAACATGCATTTTACGAGTGTAGGCACCGATAGTCTGTTTCACACACGTTTTGGCATAAATTTTAAACACTATCCCGACAATAAGCTGACGGATTGCGATCACAGCATTGATTTGATACATGATTATCGTAATCCGTCAGCTTACTTCCGAAGAAAATCTTGGAATTTAAGCCCAAACTTATGTGATACAGATTATGGGTTGTGCGGACGTGGGGGGGGTTCAGGGGTGGGGAATAAGGGTTCCCGGAAGGCCGAATACCCCCTTCCCCCAAAAAAAACAAAATGACCCAGAATTCAATTTTTGAACTTTTTTGTTTTTTCGCAATTTTTCGGACGCCAATGGAGAGTACTAGATGAGAAACATTGAAAAATGGTGTTTTTCGCCATACCATCATTTTAAAGATAATTTTTTTGACCTGTGAAAAATCTTGGAGCCCCAGAATTTTGGTACTGCTAAGATTGTAGGTAATCAATGTAACAAATAATAAGGAAATTCAGGGGTATCCATTTCGAAAACTTTTCTCTAAATGGTCGTTTCTGGCTTACTATGGGTTCACGTGAAAAAATAATTTTTTTACTTTTCGACTTATTGTTTATTATCTGTTTCTCTTTTAATTATAAATTTTTAAATTCAAACATAAATTAAGATAAACGCGACCAAATTATGACTATTTGGCGCAAAGCGTCGAAAAACTAATATTCCTGAGCCGAAAAATTACTTAAAAGCAGCAACTCTTTCTAGGTTTTTTTGGAAAACTGAAAATTGGGACCAACAGCCATTAAGGGGCCACACAAGTACAATCGATCTGATTTCAGAGTCCGTAATTGGAGAAACCCTCGGAAAATGAAACGAAACAGACTAGGACCCAGACATGACCGGTCTGGTGTCGGTTCGAAAAATACTTAAGTATACCTACATCAAAATTATAAAAAAATGAGTGGAATTTACAGGTAATTTGATTTAGCGACTGACGGCAGTAAAAGAAACCCCGCCAGGATCATATATGTATGCATGCAGTACTTACCTACTTCAGCTATAATCCGTTTCATTTAACTTTGAGGTTTTTGAAAAAACTTAAAGTGCCCACAAAAGTGGTTTAAACTAACAGTATACTTGTGATATTCTACAGTATATCGAGTTATGGTGAGACGCTCGCTATTGCCAAAGCGCATTACTGCATCAAAAGTTTAAACCACTTTTGTAGTTTGATTCATGCGGATTAAATTCAAAAGAAAACCTCAAAGTTAAATGAAACAGACTATAGGTTTGATTTGGACAGAACAGAGAGAAAAACTATGACCACCATCATGTCCCATTAATTCGAAAGCTTTTACCTTGAATTTAACCCACCTTTTACCATCAGGGTTACCAAGTGCTCTTGTGAAAAACCCTCAATTTTAAGGTCAAACTGCCTGAAAAAATCCCAACCAAAGGTTAAGCATAGGCGCCAAAAAATCTCAATCGCTAAAAACTGCCTCAAACGGCCTCAAAAACCCCAAAAAATAGGTTGGCAACCCTGTTTACCATAATGTTTTTGCAGTCGAAGGTACCATCACAGGAGGCCGTCCTTTTATATGTTAATCTACATCTTCTTAACATACTCCCCATTAGTACTTTCATTTTATGCAATTGTTTATGCTTTTTATTCAAGTCTTTATGATATCACATTGTCAAATAAGCCTGAAAAAATGCTCATTTTCTACTGCTCTATAACTTCTCATCGAGCTAGAACGTTAAAAGCGATGTAGCTGGAGCCGAAAGACATAGAGGTCAGAAAAAATGCCAATTATAAAAAAGAGAGTACAAGTGATACGACGCCATCCTAACTCATCGTAAGCGGAGGGTCAAACAAAATTAGGCTACAAGACTTTAAAATGTCTCGAACGAATGAAACGGACGTGAAGTGTGGACGATTAATCTTTTCGTAAAATCTGTTATAGAAATTACAGATGCCGCATTCGAATAAGATCAAAATTCTCTTCCATCTTGTGCTTCATTTGAAACCTGCTGATTTTTTCTCTCCATTACTATATCGTCACTTGATCGCACGTGTGGGCAGGGTAAGGATGTTTGGGTCTATGCGTGGATAGCAACCGAATCTATGAGGAGGGTCTGTAGTTAGGGCAGAACACGCAAATAATCGCGCCAGCGTTTTAATCCTGGGGCCCATAGTGGGCGGCACCAAAGTTCTGGGGGAGGTGCAAGATTTTTTCCAGTCAAAAAATGGCCTTTAAAAGGTGATATGGCGAAAAAACATCATTTTTCAACGTTTCACATTGAGCGCTATCCATTGGCATCAAAAAATTGCGAAAAAAACAAAAAATAAATTCAAAAATTGAATTCTGGGAGATATTTTAGTTTCTGGGGGATGCATAACCCCCGCCCAGGTATGCTGGGGCCTACAGCACCCTGCTGGGGCTATTTTGGATTGTCGGGATGGGGGTGGTTAAAATCCTCTGCGCCCATGTTTGGTAAGATCTCTAGAACATGGCGAACCTCTGAACTTGCCTCTTCGATTTTTGTTTTTGCAATGTTTCAATACGATTAAGCGGAGCTTGACGGAAAAAAGTTGGAGCATGTTTTTGAAGTCAAAATCAGATTTTTATCCCCTTTTACGCCCGAAATTTTCGGACCTTTACTAAGTTGAACTTGCAAAGCGAAACATGGATTTGTAGCAGAGGTGCTACTACACAATTTGAAATGGGTACTTTGAACTTAAACCCGTGAGGTTAATGTTATATTGTTTCTCATTTATATTGAATATCAGCGCAGAAAGTGAGCAAGAGCCCGAGTAGTCGGTTAGTACTACACACGCGATACAGAGCGGAAGATCCGGGAAACCGGTGCGGGTACAATTTTGCTCACGTAACGAAAGGTATGCGGCGCCGCCCGTTACAAATTTAAGCTTCATTTGCAATGAAGTAAGATGAAATATCAGTTCACCGAAATTTAATGAGACAAAAATAGCACACGAGCAAGGTAGTTTTGAGTAGGCAGGTACCTACCTAAAATTTTATGCAATACATACGCAAAAACAAAAAACTTTACAATAGGAAATAGGACGAAGACAACAAAAAATCAATCGAAATTCGTGCGGGCGTGATTTCGTTTCCACTTGATGCGCTGCTTTCTATCACGTTTATAATGATCAATGTAAACTTGTAGGCAAGACGGAAGAGATATCGACGTCGTCTAAATTAGAACCAGAAAAATGCGTGTACTGCATATGGATTTTTCGTTTCTGGGGCTTAGCTAGACATGCACAGCATGAGAGTGGGGGAGGAAGAGGGGCGAAATTTTAAGGTGCCTTTTTGGTCCAAAAATAGTGGGTACGCGCCGAGAATACCATTTTTCGGCGTTTCCGATGACTTTCTATCGTTCTAGAACATAAAAACGCAAAAAATTAAAAAAAGATTCAAAAAAAGTCGAATACATTGAACAAATTGAAGTTAAAACATGAGTATATGGCGCAAATCGTCGAAAGTTCGACACTTTTGAGCAAACAGAGAACGCTTAAAAGGCACGTTTCATTCTGGGCGAAGGAGGGGGATGGGGAGGAATGGGATGGGGAGGAAAAAATTCTCCCCTAAACTCCACATGATGATCATGTGAGGGCTCAACTCCAAATTTTTTCAAAAATCTGACTTAAAAGCGATGGGTACATTTTAAAGATACCGTTTTCTACGTTTCTAAAAAACGTACAAAGCAGCATACTGTCACAGATTTTTAGGAAAATGGAAATTCTCATTCTGTAAGGTGGGGGAGGGGCTAAACCTTTGATTTACCATGAGTTAAGACGGTGTTCTAGCTTATCAGTTAGCAGCATTTTTCTGATCTTTCTTAACTCTTAGTCTAGTATTATGTCAAGCCTCATTCTAATTTCTCTTCTTGCAAGAATGTCCATCAAGTGCCTATGCTAATGTATTGTTGTAGTAGCTTTTAGATGTAATTCTTAAGAAAAAATAATTTCCGTTTAAATTAACGTACATATTAAGAAAGAGCGTAAAAATGGCACGCAATGAAACAAATAATTGCCACAGTATGTAAAGCAGGTGTAATTTAACATAGGCGAGAAAAACGGCATTCTGGCATGGCATCCGTTGACCAGACATGCAACAGGGGGGATTAGGGGTCCCCTCACCTAAATTTGGCCGCCCCCATCCACCCCAAAGTCATCAAATACGTGACCCTCAATTTTTGGAAAAACTTGCTATTTTTGGCCGTTTTTAGGCCAAAAATAGCAGGACATTACCCCCTTCCCCTAAAAATGGACGATTAGAGGATAAGCTTTCCAGAACCTCATCCCCGAAAATCCATTTTTGAAAACGTTTCCATTCTTTAACGATCTATCTATTGCATGGGATAGAGCTTTATGAGAAAAGCTGAGAAAACGGTATTTTTCGTTACTGCCATCAAGTTCTTAAATATTGTTTTCGATTTTACAAAATTTTCGTACGTTGGACCCGAAATATTGGACCTAATATGAAAGTCAGAAAGTCAGAGACAAAAAACAAAACTACTGATAAAAAACTTTCTGCTCAATTTCCCATGATAATTTTGCTTTTAGCTTTTTGAATTTTCATTGTAACAAACACATACGTATTTTTCAATGTTGACCATACGTGGTCTGGGGGGAGGGGGTATTTGACCCCCGCAAAATGGCTGACGTGATGACCCCCGCAAAACGGCCGCGACCCCCGAAATAGTCAATTTTTGGAAAACATTGTGAAAAGTGTGCTATTTTAAGCGTTTTTAACTCATGCTTGGTTCAGAAGTCTCAAATTTTCAGCGCTTCGAGCCATATACAGATTTTTGACTATACTTTGTTCAATTTTCTCTCGATTTTTTCAATTTTTTAAATTCTTCCATGTTCTAGAAAGAACGAGCATTGTTAGAAACATCTAAAAACAATGTTTTTGACGTGCAACTGACATACCTGGGCGTTGAAGGGGGTTTGGAGGGTATGCAACCCACAAACCAAAATATCCCCAGAATTCAATATTTGAAATTTAGTTTTGTTTTTTTTCGCCATTTTTTTATGCCAACGGATAGTGCTCGATGAGAAACGTTGAAAAATGGTGTTTTTTCGCCATACCAACATTTCTTAGGCCATTTTGTGACCTTTGAAAAAATCTTGCACCCCCAGAACTTTAGTGCCGCCCACCTATGGTAACCGACGTTTTTAGCCTAAAAAGGCACTTCTTGAGAATTTTTTGGGCCTGACCCCCCAGAATCCCCATGCTGTACGATGTCGACTCATCAGAACTGCCATGTTGCCGTGAAAAATGAATGACACCTGACAGGAAGTTATGCGCTCATCATTTCATGCGGCAGAAAATCTTTTTTAAAAACTTTCCAGTCATGATTTTCTCAAGGGACAAAGCATGGACAGGGAGAAAGAATGACCTGCTGGTAGTCTTAGGCCAAAAAATGAAATAAAAGGCTCAGTTAATCGACATAGCTAAATTTATCCGCGTAATTGCGAGTTTTAGCAACTCACACGCAATCAAATTCTTATTGAATTTTTCGACCTAAGTTTACTCAACAGAATTTTCAAAAAATACCAATGTTGCTGAAGGCGAAAATAAATGACCGAAAGTATTTTGCTAAATGAAACGCCGAACAACGAAATCTAGCAGGCAGCAGATACATTACGGTATAATTCCTAAATTAAGAATCAGTCTCATTACTCGACAATCAATTAGAGCCAAAATTACTGCAAAAAGGATGATTTTACTTAAAACTAGTAAATTTGACGTAAAACTTCATTCTATTATGAACTAGGTATTTTTTGTCGATATTCTTCTATAAAGTTTTATGTAAAGCACCCTGAGATCAAAAAAGTTGCTTTACATTCAAGTTTTAGGATAAAATTTCCATGAACTACACAATAAATACTTTATACATGCTTTGCTACTTATCAGTATGCGTGGGCAGCCCTTAAATTTTGGGGTATCTGGGGGTTGAAAATATGTATATGGGTCAAATGAGTGCCAAAGAATTAATGATAAGATAAAAACTGCATTTTCTGAGGTTTGCCACTGAGATCTATCCATTGGTATCAAAATGGCTAAGGAAGGGAACAAATTTTTAAAATTCAATTCTGGGAAGTTTACTGGACTGTTAGAACTTTACAATCTTCATATTGCGCTCGACTTCATTGGAAACTAGACTGTTTTGTCCAAAATTGGACATCTTGTTCTAATAAGTCATAAAAAATGGCTGCCCTGACGTACATATGTACATATGTACATTGTGCATCTTGCATACATGTAAGAGGGGGTGGGAGATCCGATACCCAGAGTCGGACGTCCCCCATCCCCCAAAGCCAGAAAATTTTTGACCCCCGATTTTTGGAAAAAAATCAAATTTTTCGGCCGTTTTTTGGCCATTTTTGGCCAAAAAAGGAGGTTACCCCATAAAATGGCTGGG
The DNA here is from genome assembly GCA_036768485.1 of Mermis nigrescens. Lineage (NCBI taxonomy): Eukaryota > Metazoa > Nematoda > Enoplea > Mermithida > Mermithidae > Mermis > Mermis nigrescens. The sequence continues at coordinate 87,059 of JAVLUZ010000304.1, forward strand.
ACCCCCAAATTTCGAGCCGTTACATGTGTGATCTTAAATAATCAAAAATGATAGCAATAAGCAGACGGCCTGGTTACAATAATAAATAAAATATATTTTTGACTTGAAAGTTACAAAATAACCAAAATATTCGTTCATTAATACCACGTAGATAAGGCTGGATGGAGAATGTATGCATAATAGAGCCAAATCATTTACCATATTTCGAAATTCACGTTATCGAGTGAGTGAGTGAGTCATCGATTGTGACAAACAATACATACGATAAAAGTAGAATTCAACTAAATAATAAATTAATAATTAATTAAATTAAAGTAAGTTAATTCAACTAATAAGCATGCTTTCGACGATAATAGAACACTTAATTGATACATTACATCCATACGCAATAACTTAACTTACGAAAGTTTGATATTGTTCATATAGCGAGATCATCATTCGAGTAGTAGCGCAAGCAGTACCATTTACCTTCGAATAAGGGGAGTAAAATATAGGAAAACGGAAACTACAAATAAAAATTTAGAAAAACTAAAGAAAAAATAAATAAAAATAAATATAAATAAAAAATAAATATAAACTACAAATAAGGATTAAAACTTACAAGACGTATTTTTTTAAGAAGAGAGGAAATAAAGACTCGTTTAATATTCAGGCTATTATACACATACGCAAATGTAGCAGGGTATGAAGGCTCGCATGTAAAAGGGGAGATGGGAGACCCTCAGCCCCGAAGTTGGCCTTTCCTTATCTCCCCAGAGTTCGAGATTTTGTACTACCTCCCGAATTTTGGGAAAAACTTGCGTTTTTAGGCAATTTTTAGTTGTTTCTTTGCCATTTTTGGCCGAAAAATGGATGTCATTGATTCCACCCTTCATACATGTAGCAGGGGAGGATGGAGGATCCCCACCAAAAGTTGATTGTTCCTCCCGCCAACACCCTTCCCCAGTCAGAAATTTTTTGATCCTCCTCCCTATTTTCGGGAGAAACTTGCATTTTTTGGCCAGTTTTAGGAGCTTATCTGTCATTTTTGGCCAAAAATTGGAGGTAACCCCAAAAATGGCCGGGGATCCCATTCCTAAATTTCGAGCCGTTACATGTATCTCCACCTTTTTCGAAGTGACCGGCTACCACCCTCCTAATATTCTGACCTCTTAAATGCCTCGATGGAGATCCTCATATAAACTCGCTCGTCTGACCGAGATTCCCCCGTATCCAATTATTTTTTTTGGCAAAACCCAACGTTTTTAGGCAAATCTAAGGAATTTTCTGCATTTTTGGTCAAAAATAGATGGCCATTTACCTCTCGCCTGCATAAAAACAGCCACTGCCACGCCCTCTCAAACTTTTAACTCATTTTATGTACGATCGAATGCATTTACGAAAAGTGATTAAGCTTATTCTTAACTTTTTTATTTCTTCATTTTTCGACGTTTTATTCAATGACGCTTTGTACGTTAAACGTATATGTGAAAAAACTTTTGAAAATATTCGTAAAAATTTTTTAGCATTCACCGCGAGTTTTTCTAACATTTGTATCATATTACTGCCGGATAATTACTTAATTATTATTGTCAATATTGTACCTACTATTCATTGCATATACGGATCAGAAAGTTCAAGTTAAAGAATAAAACTGTTGATACAATTGCCAGATTTTATTTAAATTTTTAGCCATAAAACGTGGACCCGTATTAGAATTGATGCTAAACAAAGCTAAATTCACGTAAATACGGCGAAGGGCATTAATACAAAAGTAAACCTGTTTTTCTCCAGAATTATGAATTTTGTAGATCTTGAAGAATGAAAGAGTAAGTTTGGAAATTGATAAAATTTCGCATAGTATAGGAGCATTGAAATTATGTGAAAATTGAAACTCGGTATAAAAAATAAAATCAGTAAATTAGAAGTGAAATTCGCCTAAAATTCAGCATCGCTTGAACTGCGCTTTTCATTAAATTGCAAGTGAATACAGATTTTTCTGCGAAATTTGGCGCAAATCATAAAAAAATTTGAAATATTCAACCGGGAAAGCATAATGAGCGTTAAAATTGGTTTCAAAAAATTTCAAAATGTCTTTTCAGAATTTTTGCCAACGACAAAAAAAAACTGCGATTTGACGTATCGGAAGGAATGCATAATTATGCAATAAGAATATTTATAATGATAATAAAATTCAAAAGCATTGTATTTTCGCTAATTTTGAATTTTTGCTTAAAACCGTGATTTTTAAGCTTTTTACGAGGTTATTTGAACGCGCAGAATCGTTGTTCATGATCGGTGAGAGATTTTGAAATGTACCTTTATCCAAAATTTGAAGTTTCTGAAAATTGACTAGAACAAACAACAGATTAAAATTCTTCCCGACCATCTGACTTGAGATCATCCTATCTGGAGCCATTTACACCGAAAAAATCAGGAAAAATGATTTGATTGAGAAAAATATAAGAAGTAAGAAAAACTTGGGTATTTCTGCGTTGAAAATTCATTTTAAGGAGCCATTTCTAATTTTATTCACAACGTCACAAATACGTACTTAATGTTATAACATAGCTACAGTAAACACGCTGATTTCGTAAAGCAATGCGTGTATATATACAACATTTAGAATAGAGATCGAAAATCTCGTTTTAACCAAGGAAATAAAATTAATAGCTAATTTTTATGAGGCGTTAATCGGCAGTTTTAAGAATCAGCATACGCAATGTTTCATCGACGATAGAAAAAATCCTGATTTTTCAGTATGAGCGATTTGTATAGATTGAGGAAATAGAAAAATAATAAAATGGAACGAATGAATATATCAGACATGGACGCAGGGAGGGATATAACCACTACTTGCACGTGACGGCTCGATTTTTTGGATGAGGGTCTCCGGCCATTTTTACGCGGGAAAAGTAAATGACAACCAATTTTTGGTCAAAAAACGGCCAAAAAAAGCTGAATTTTTCCAAAATTCTAAGGGTCAAAAATTTTATGACGGGGCGACTCGCCTTTGGGTGGGGTATCCCCCATCCACCTGTAACATGCATGGATGTAAGGCTTCAAAATTAATTTTGGAAGGGGTTGCGTTGTCGGCCAACTTTAGCAGCAAACAGACCTTTAGTTTATGTCGAAAAATTGCAAAACACCCAAAAAATAGTTAAAAACGCGAGTTCTTGTCAAAAGTGCAGAGGTGTGTGAGAAAATCTCAACCTTTGTACTGGATTGGAGCCGACCGATTAATAGTGGGGATCTCACACATGGGCGAGGGGTTGGGGATTTAAACCCTCCATTCCTGAATCCGTTAGATCCCCCAAAAATCGATGACGCCAGCATTTAATTTCTGGCATGTTTTTTAAGAGTTTTGCTGGTTTTGACCCCCCTCCAGAATTCGGCTGCTGCCCGTGTATAGTGGGAATCCCATATCTGTTCTAAAATGCGTGGTTCGGGGTATAACAGATCCCGAGACAAAAAATAAAAACTAAAATTTCCTGCATAGGTGCTTGAAAATAACTAAAATCTATTTACTAAGGTACTTTTACGCTAGTTCAGCAGTTATACTCTTTTAAGGACCATCTTAGCTTAAAAACCCCCATTTGACCCTCTTAAAAGGGCCGCGATGTGCATAGAAGGTGACGACCACACATGGGCGCAGGGGGTCGGGGTTTACACCCCAGAAGTTGAAAACCCCCGCAGTTTATTGTGAGACACCAGAATTATATTTTTTTAGTAACATTTTTGGCGATTTTTAGCCATTTTTGGCGATTCCAGCCCCGGAATTTTCTTGCCGCCCATATATGGTGACGACTCAAGATTTGAAGCTAGGCAATATTGAGGATTAAAAACCAATAAAATATGAAAAAATGATACATTATTTCAAATGGGCTAATACAAGGATGAAAATTTACGGAAGATTGGATAGCGATACGAGAAACAAACCAAAAGGCTTATTTCTTGTAAAACTTCGTTAAGAAAATTAATAAATGAATTGGTAACGAATTTTGCAGGAAATTAAGGGGTGCCAGCCACACATTGGCTTAAGGGGAATTCGGGGGCATGCACTCCCAGAAGACCAAATACCCCAACCCCAGAATTCATTGCTTTGAAATTTTTTTGTTTTTGGCAATTTTTCGAAGCCAATGGATAGTGCTTGATGAGAAACGTCGAAAAATGGTGTTTTTCGTCATACCACAATTTTTACAGACCATTTTTGACCTTATAGCACACCCCCCAGAATTTCGGTGCTGCCCATGTATGGTGTCAGCATAACAAGAATGAAATAAAACTGCGAAACACCAAGTAACAACACAGTAAATGCAATACACAGGACACATCTAAATATGGATGGACTTTCCCACGTTTAATCGTGCGAAATTGAGCCATGTAGACCTTTGGGAAGGATTGTTTGTATTGAAAAAAGATGTTTAAAATAGAAAACATGAAAAAATGCGTAAAGATTTTCCACCTCTCTTAATTTTTGATCTTTAAAGTTATAGAAAGTGCCAAGTTTTCGGCGCTTCGTGCCATATATTTATTTTTTCCACGGTTGCACAGCAATACAGCATGGTCGATCTGGAACGGGTCAGCCGGTCAAGGGGTCAAGGATTGAGCTTTTTTGTGCCAAAATGACATAAAAAAGTGGTATAAGCCATAAAATAGCGCAGTGGCGGATCCTGGGATTTTCCTAAGGGGGGGGGGCGGTACTCCCTAAGGGAGAGGAGGGCGGAACCCTCAGACTTGGGCGGGAAAAATTAGCCGTTTTAACCTCAAAAATCGCTCAAAAAATGCGTAATTTTGCCGCACTATTTTTGGGCCAATGGGGGGGGGGGGGCGGCCGCCCTCCGGCCCCCCTAAATCCGCCCCTGAAATAGCGTTAAAACTACTTTATAACTCAGTTTCTGGCTAATTTTAGGCCCCGCCCCATTTTTCAAATGAAATTTTCCATTCGCTCAAACCGCGCGCATGTCTGGTCTAGAATTCACACGAGCGTGGGGCGGGTCTCTGGCTGATCCCTCCCGAGAATCTGAAATACCTCGCGAAAAATCGAGGGAAAGATTTTGTTACAAAATTGATGATTTTCAGATACCAAAACATGTGACTGAGATGAAGGACCTTGGTGTTTTGATATCAAAAAGTTTGAAACCTAGAGTGCATTGTGAATATATAGTAAAAAAATCGATGAGAATCTCGAACCTGATTTTCCGGACTTTCATTTCAAGAAATAAAGCCACGCTGATCAAGGCTTTCAAAACTTATGTGAGACCCACACCTGGGCAATGCCCCATGTCGGCCCATCACCAGGACGGGCCGAACCAAAAGTTGGACGGGGCGAAGGGGTAACTTGGACGGGGCTATGTTTTGTACAAGGAGAAATTATTGGAGATAATTTACGGTGCTAGATACACTATATCATGATCAGTTTGCAAAACATGCACAGGAACCATCTTATTACACTGTTCGACACCTTTTTCACGGATGGACCCACCTTTTTCAGTGACTGACCCACTGATTAAGCTGAACGACCCACCTTTTTCAGGAACGGATCCCACACTTTTTCAGGGACAGACCCACCTTTTTCAGGGTCGAGGAACCTCCACCTTTCCCACCTTCTGGCTGGAAGTTGAACGGGGCGAACCGTCAGCCATTGCCCAGCTATGGTCTGAGCTATTCTTGAATGCAGTACTGTGGTTTGGAACCCCTATCTCACTAAGGACATTGATTTGGTCGAAAATGTACAACGAAGGTTTACCAAACGGTTATTTAGTGATAAAACGTTATCTTATGATTCTAGATTGAAAGAATTGTGTCTCGAACGCTTAGAACTGCGGCGGCTTCACTTTGATTTAATAAGCCTGGTCTATTCCATCGTCAATTTTCAGACTTTGCCTTTTGAAAAATTTTTTACCTTCAATATACCGTCAAATCGTGCAGTAAACTCTCGTAAACTAATAATTAACAAATCGAATTTGAATATTAGAAAATACGATTTTTGTAATCGCGTGGTTTCTTTGTGGAATTCTTTGCCTGAGCAAGTTATACAAGCTCCTACAGTGCTCGCCATGCAACATGACGCACTGTAATCATCAGATTTATATTAGATGATGCGTCGCGAGCGCCGCGTTTCGTCTATAATGCGCTATCATCTCTTTTTTATTATTATAAGATATTTATCTGTATCATGCCGTTAATCTGGAGATGCGGACAGCGCAATTTAGCTGTTAGTAGCGCCAACAAGATACATGCATGATGTTGTTGTTGTAATTGCCGTCACATGTTGTCATCCATCGATCGATCAAAGGTCTAGAGAGGCCACTACTAATTGTGGCCCTTTCCATAAGTCACTGACACGAGCTTGTGTTGGTCGGGATGGACAGTTGAAGAGGTGTCGTGTATCTTCTGTTGCCGCCAAACAACGTGGGCAGGTGTCAGGTGTGAGGCCGCTGGAGTCGAGTTTGCTGCGCGTGGACGCCAGCATGTAACTGTAGCCACATCTAAGTTGGGCTAAGGTGGATCTTGTTTGGCGAGGTAGCAATTTCTCTTGTGGGGATATATTGGGAGGACGTCGGTTTATTAGTGGGTTGCGTTGAATGAAACGAAGGCGACAGGCCTGGATAGCATTCTGATGGAGCTTTTGCAGTTGTTGTTGCAGTGAAGCTGTTGAGGGTAAAGTTGTGAGGTGCCGTTTGACTCTGTCGTTCGAATACATTTTAAGATTGTTTTTCAGCCGAAAGTTCCGTTGCCGCCGTGTAGGTGGTCCAGGACAACCAAAAAGTTGCCTGCACGGATGTTGGTCGTGGAGGCAAGATGCATAAAATTGGTCTGTCAAAAGTCGATTGTGGACTTGGACCGTCAGCATACGTGTTTCGCTGTGTAGATGGTCAATTGGCGACATTTGAAGGCAGCCAGTAATAGTTCTAAGTGCGGTGTTCTGGCAGATTTGGAGTTTGGCAAGATTTGAGGATGTTAGTGTTGGAGTCCAAACTGGTGCCGCATAATTAAGAACCGATCTACAGATCGCCTTATAAGTGAGGAGCAATGTTTCTTTGTTAGAGCCCCATGATCGGCCAGCTAAAGCTTTGATGATGTTGTTTCGTTTCTGAATACGAGATTTCAGAGCTTCAACATGTTGTTTGAAACAAAGACTTGGGTCGAAGAGAACCCCAAGAATTTTAGGGTTCTTAACGGTTTGAAGTCGAGCATTATTAATAAAAATGTTTAGTTCCAGCGAGTGTTGGCGTGTCTCGGGAGTAAACAACGTACAAGTAGATTTTTCCGTCGAGATTGTGAGGTGGCGCTGCTGAAAAAATGAGGAAATGTCTGTCAGATAGTTGTTCATGTTTGTTTCCATTGTTTTCACATTCGAGTCGCTGGTGAAGATGGTAATGTCGTCAGCGTATGATACGATATGAATGTGTGGTGGTGGCAATGGAAGCTCACGAATGTAAGCATTAAAAAGAGCTGGTGAGATCACTGAACCTTGAGGCACACCCATTCTGGTGATGGCATAACTTGACGATGAGTTTCTAAACTGACATTTGGCTTCTCTTCCGCGCAAATATGCCACCAGCCAGCGACAAGTCCAACCAGGCATCGTGGAGTCCGCCAAGATCTTGATTAACGTCGTGTGGTCAACTGAGTCAAATGCTTTACTGAGGTCTAGGGCTATAGCAATAGTTCTCTTAGCTGGTTTAGGGCAGTTGAATCCTTGGCATATTGCTGTGGACAAGTTAAGCAGGGCAGATGTAGTTGAGTGACGTGGTCGGAAACCATGCTGATGAGCCGCAGGTGGAAGGTGTTCTACGATTATTGGAAGCAATAAGCGTTCCATAATCTTTGCTGCTGGGCATAGGATTGAGATGGGGCGGTAAGAGGAGGCTGTGTTTGGTTCTTTGCCTGGTTTGGGAAGTGCGATGATGGTGGAGCGTTTCCAAATAACAGGTAAAGTAGCCGTTGATGCAGATAGGTTCAATAAGTCAGTCAACGTTTGGAGGCCACAGGGGCCCAAATGCTTCAAGAATGGCATGGCAATGCCATCTGGACCAAAAGCTCTTGAGTTTTTGGCTGAGGTGATAGCTAATTTCACCTCGTTGATGGTGAAGAGCACTTGTTGTAATTGTTTGCTATGTACATGACGGATGATACGGCGTGTAGTGGTAGAAGAAGAATGTTGTCGAACTGCCGTAAATTGTTTTAAGAGCTTTGTGGCGATTTTTCGATTATTAGTTTCTTCACCACTATCAAAACGAATAGGTACATTGTCAATTCCTCGACTTTTCCCATCCAATGATTTTACCGTTGCCCAAAGATGTTTTACGTTAGCTGAGCGATGGTCTAGCGAGGTGACAAAATCGTGCCATTTTCGCATTTTTTCTTGATCACATTCTTTGACAATAATTTCGTTTATAATAGCAATTCTAGCAGAGGATGGATTAACTGCTCTGATCGAGTCACGTTCTTTAATGAGTCCCTGAATATGGTCTGATAAAGATGGGTTGTAAAGTTTACGACGACCATAAGGTATCGACTTCTTAGCAGCAGCGATTATCGCACGTCGGAGTGTAAGTTCTCTTTCATGGACAGACGAATGAGCATTAAGTCGCGATGACAGGAGAATTTGCTCAGTAATGTCCGTGAAAAGTTTCCAATCAGCCTTGCTGAAGTTTACATATGTTCTTTTAGCCGATGTAACATACTCCATGGAGAAGTCGATTTTGACCAAAATTGGTAGATGGTCTGATGCGAGGGTAATTTCTGTGCTCCATTGTAAGGATGATGCTAAATTAGAAGATGCAAGCGAAATGTCCGGAGACGTTGGACGCTGTACGTTTGTTGAGGGGAGACGAGTAACGCATTTTTCATTTAAAGGGAGCAGGTCGGATTGATCAATTAGATCAGCAATTATATTGCCACGGTTGTCATTGATCGTCGAGTGCCATAGGTTGTGATGGGCGTTGAAATCGCCCAATATAATGATGTTATCCTTGTTGAAAATATCTGTAAGTGGCGGACTGTATCCGGTAGGGCAGCTGGATGTAGGCGGGATATAGATGTTGACTAAGGTGAAAACACCCGCAGGGAGAGTAAGTGAAATGGCGGCACATTCCATAACGTTGTCTTTACAAGAAGTAGGTAGCTCAACGCTTTTGGTGAGAACATCTTCTCGAATTAGAAACGCTAAGCCGCCACCAATCGTAGTGGAGTTGCGATCGAAACGAATCAGACGATAACCATATGTTTTAGGATCCTTCGTTTTTGCGGAGAGTTTGGTTTCTTGAAGCAGTGCGATGGCAATATCATGCTTATTGAGAAAGTCCATTAGCTCGGAGAGTTTGTTTTTGATGCCATTGATATTAAATTGCAAAATATTCAGTGGACGTTTTTGGTTAGGTTGAGGTATTATCACACACTTAGGGCAGCGGTAGTTGTTCTTATTGTAGTCGCGAATGGGTTCCTCAGACCACTACAGCTTATATTGCTGTGAATCCACAAGTTGCAATTGGAGCAACAAACAGAGCTATAATAAGCATTCTTTTCCACAAGAGCCGCAGGGAAAGCGGTTCACATGAGTAGGTCCTGGATTTGACTCGACACCAGCACGTAGTAGCAGTAAAACGGAGCAGCATGGCTGATAAGTGCTGCTCCGCATATAAAAACCCAAATCGATCGATGGATTTCTCCATGTGCGGAGAGGTTGTACGTCGTTTGATCCAACTGTAGATATTGAAGTTGGGACAGATATCATGATATATAGATATACATGCATGATCGAATTATATTGCTTCCATTCGTCAATTACATTTTGAAGACTGCGAAAATTAGAATTTTTGTTTTAATATCAGAAAATGGGAAAATTCTTCATTCAGATTAGAAAGGGCAGCAATAATTCGAGAATGACTTTTTCGGTGATAATCTGGAATGACTGGTAGCTCCTTGAATTTCAGTCAATAAAAAGAGGCCGATCCTTCATTTTCTCGTTTTTTTATACTTATGTATTTACTTAATTATAATTTAATAGATACATACATAGGTATAAAATATTATTAAAAAGTGTGCATTTCAGTGAATTTTATGAAAATCCGTACCGGAATGAAGCGTTCGATTTTCCGGATTGCTACTGCGTTGGTTTACCTGTGGTTGTATCGTGCAATAGCAACTGGAGAAGGGGAAAAATTCTAGCGCTGAACGAAGGTTTCGTAGAAAGTAAAGTTCTTTTCTTTAAATTTTATCTTATTCAGTTTGAAACTAGAAATTTTAAAATTGTTTGGAAGGCATATAATATCATATATTGACATGGATGATAGTATTGGATTTGAAATTATAGCAGATAAAGGCGAAATGGTATTGCGTGGACCAAAAGAAATTCCTAATTTTATTTATTCGTCTACTGGAAGTTACGATGTTCTCACATGGAAGAAGGTCTTATCCAAAGATTTTTAATGGTCAATAAAGGCCAAAACAATTATCTTAGGAACAAAAAACAATTTTTCAACGTTTCTCTTCAGCCTACATCAAAGAATCGCAAAAACGACAAAATTTTTATTTAATTTTTGAATAGGGTAGGAGGGTTTTTCTGATTTTGGAGGGCTCGAAGCGAAACATGGTGGTTGGGGGAATAGACCTCCTCGGAATGGAAATGGAAAATTTCCGGGAAAATTATGTGAAATGAAGGCAAAAAATGGATGAAAATTGAAAATTTTCTTTACAAATGTTTAAAGTTCACCAGAAACTGTAAAAACATAGTTTTAACGCTTCTTTAGCATTTATACCAATTGTTGAGCTTATTTTTGGTCCAAAATAACTCAATTCTTTACCCTCCCCTAAATCGGCTGACCTCCCTCCCCTCATCTCGGTCATGCTCTGCATCTATTTCGGTCATAGGTGCACAGCATAGCCGATCTAGGGAGACCAGCCGGTCTGTAAAAAGCGGGTCAAAAACTGAGCTTTCTTGAACCCGGACGACCCCAAAGACCTAGTAAAAATGCTAAAATAGCTTTAAAACAACGTTATTGCACAGGTTCTGGTCAATTTAAAACACTTTTTGAAGAAAATTTTTAATTTTAATCCATTTTTATCCTCCATTTTGCCTCATTTCCCCCAGAAGATTTCCCGTTTTTCCATTGTGGGGTCCAGACCCCCACAACCCTCCTCAACGTGCATGTCTAGTTTGGACTCATAAATTCCTTCCTATGCCCACACGGGATGATGTCGCTTCATTGACTCGAAAATTTCAATGCTACATACTTATGTACGTTTATTATTGCGATTTGAGATTGCAGAATTTTTGGCTACAGTATTTTACGTGACGAAAAGCCAAACGCGATTTGACGGATGCATTGAAATGAATGCGTTAGATCTGTGGATTAAAAAGATTTTGG
>JAVLUZ010000304.1:98512-239079 GCA_036768485.1 Mermis nigrescens
TCTAAATTTTTGCATTTTAACTCTTGCTTGCCTTTGCAAACCCGATTGAAAAATTAGTCTTCTCTGGCTTTTTCCAACAAAGACTCTTTGAAGGAGATATGATGTGACGATTATGAATATTTTATTCAAGGTTTAGATCTATAATTTTCAAGGTGCCAAATGACAGTGGAGTAGCTTATTTGAGATTATTTATCCAGACTAAGGATTTTGATTTTTAATCAATGCAGGGATAGGAAAAAACATCGAATGCATTCAAATTTACGATTTCCAATATTTTTATTCTTGCCTCATGCGTGAAATTAACAAAAATAAGGAGGTAGATTGACATATATGTATCGATGCGCCTTTTGTATTGTTCTAAATGCTACACATCTAGTACTCTCTTTGTGTGCATGATCTAGAGGGAACTAATTTTCCCTTAGTCTTGTTTTACCCAATTGCATGGAAATGTGATTGTCGTGTCTGTCAATTTCTGGGGTTTTGAGCAGGAGGTAGCTTGATATACAAATTAATAAATGCCCAAAATATATGTATGTACTTGAAAGGCAAAAAGCGAAAATTTATCCAATTTTTTTACGGATTTCCAATACTGACTTTAAAGCTCGAATCAGCTCAAATATTCTAATGCTTCCCATTATTTTAATTCTATGTTAGGAGAAACGGAATTATGCTCTGCATCAGTCGCTCTTATGTCAAATAATGTAAATTGCGGTTTGCAATTCCATTAGACTTTTTATGACCGATAATGACGAAGAATGTTGTAAAATTTTTCTCTTATTGACCAGCAATAAAGGCGTGCTCATTAGTAATGCATATGCATTTCTGTGACAAAGTGATTTCAAGCATAAGTTTAGTATGTACGAATACGTGCATATCTGAGATTTTGATCAGAACTTTGCAGTATTATAGAAAAATCTTGCGTTAGAGCAATTGATCTGCAAATATATGAATCGTAGCTTAAAGAATTGAAGAACAAAACACCAATAGTTTTAAGTTTCTTATGCTAATAGATAGAGCTCATCGAGAAACATCGAAAAATGTTGTTTTTTGCCCTACCCTCATTTTTAAGACCGTTTTTGACTTTCAAAAAATTTTGCCCCCCCCCCAAATTTTGTTGCTGCCCGCGTATGCTGCTGACTGTAAGCTGTTACATCAACGCATTTTTAAAAGATGACTGCAAATTTTTTCAAAGTGAGTGAATGATTTTCAAGTTTTCTCAACTGAATTTTTTGAATTTCAAGACTGATTATATGCGTCTAATATTTTACTTGGATCCATGTCATTATGAATAATTCAAAAATGTAATGATTTCAAATTATTTGCATTAAACAGTCAAAGCTAATGCAAAAATGAGAGAATAATTAAAGTGATATTGCTTTTTATATTGACATTGATCTTTTATGGAAAATATATATAGGTAAAAATGAAAAAAATAGTCAGGCTGGTCGTCGAGAGTCCTAATGGAGTCTTTATCCTGCTATTCATTCGTCCATTATGATAGTAAGCAAAATGCATTTACTGGCTTCTGTATTGAATTTGTTTCTAAGCGAATACTGTAGCTTCACCTTTCATAGAACGCAAGGGTTGGTTCATATGTAGACGCACACATCTCAGTTGCATACTATTACCATCATTACGCATGCTACATCGTGACAGAAGTTGGTAAATAGGTACCTATGTACATACATACCTACCTACCATTTCACTGCACATAATGCTTTATGGATTAATGACTTCACACTACCTAATATGAAACATCAATAGAGACCAAAGGATAGATTTATTGCCATTCGCACCTCTGAGGCGAAAAAACAAGTCATTTCAAGTAGCAGCTTGCAAGTTTTTGCGAGCCCAGAATTATTGATTATTTTCCCTACGCTATTTTTACTTGCAAGTTCTTGCAAGCAAGTGGCTTGAAGTGCGCGACTTGTGTCCCGGACTGTATGTAGGTACCTGCCTACCTATAAAATTAATTTTATGTGCAGAAACCATTTAATCAGCTCATTGGCACCTGATTTATTTATGAATCAATATAACTGTTTAATCAACTATGATAGTGTAGTGTCAGGTGCATAGCTAACGAAATAAAATATTAGCCCATACTTTGTTCAATTATTGCATGCTCTTAGCTAAATTGCTACAATTAACTTCGTTCTCTCTCTCTCTCTCCTCTCTCTCCCTCTCTCTCCCTCTCCCTCTCTCTCTCTCCCTCTCTCTCTCTCTCTCTCTCTCTCTCTCTCTCTCTCTCTCTCTCTCTCTCTCTCTCTCTCTCCCTCCCTCTCCCTCTCCCTCTCTCTCTCTCCCTCTCTCTCTCTCTCTCTCTCTCTCTCTCCTCTCTCCCTCTCCCTCTCTCTCTCTCTCTCTCTCTCTCTCTCTCTCTCTCTCTCTCTCTCTCTCTCTCTCTCTCTCTCTCTCTCTCTCTCTCTCTCTCTCTCTCTCTCTCTCTCTCTCTCTCTCTCTCTCTCTCTCTCTCTCTCTCTCTCTCTCTCTCTCTCTCTCTCTCTCTCTCTCTCTCTCTCTCTCTCTCTCTCTCTCTCTCTCTCTCTCTCTCTCTCTCTCTCTCTCTCTCTCTCTCTCTCTCTCTCTCTCTCTCTCTCTCTCTCTCTCTCTCTCTCTCTCTCTCTCTCTCTCTCTCTCTCTCTCTCTCTCTCTCTCTCTCTCTCTCTCTCTCTCTCTCTCTCTCTCTCTCTCTCTCTCTCTCTCTCTCTCTCTCTCTCTCTCTCTCTCTCTCTCTCTCTCTCTCTCTCTCTCTCTCTCTCTCTCTCTCTCTCTCTCTCTCTCTCTCTCTCTCTCTCTCTCTCTCTCTCTCTCTCTCTCTCTCTCTCTCTCTCTCTCTCTCTCTCTCTCTCTCTCTCTCTCTCTCTCTCTCTCTCTCTCTCTCTCTCTCTCTCTCTCTCTCTCTCTCTCTCTCTCTCTCTCTCTCTCTCTCTCTCTCTCTCTCTCTCTCTCTCTCTCTCTCTCTCTCTCTCTCTCTCTCTCTCTCTCTCTCTCTCTCTCTCTCTCTCTCCTCTCTCTCTCTCTCTCTCTCTCTCTCTCTCTCTCTCTCTCTCTCTCTCTCTCTCTCTCTCTCTCTCTCTCTCTCTCTCTCTCTCTCTCTCTCTCTCTCTCTCTCTCTCTCTGGGCCAAAACCGTGACTTCCAAAGACATCCGAGCCACAACCATTGCGGAACATTTCCTGGAGCACATCATTTTGCATTTTGGGGCGCCCAAGGGTTGTCCAATTGGATCGCTGGCGCAGACTTTGTCACTGTTGTTTTTCAGGAGGTTTGCCGGCTATACCAGGTGTGGCACATCATCTTGACGGCCTATTGCCCCCAGACAAACGGATTGGTGGAACGTTTCAACCATACGCTGCAGAACATGCTGACCACAACCATTCAGGATAAGCAGAATGAGTGGGATTGGTTCCTGCTGGCTGTCACCTTTGCCAACAACATCACCCAACACGCCAGCACAGGATACACGCCCTACTACCTTGTTTATGGGCGCCAGGCGAAGCTTTCAATAGAGCAAGCCCTAGATGCTGATACGCCGGACAAACCAGAGGCTCCCTCTGTCCCAGAAATCCATCGTCATTTATGTCTGGCATGCCAATTTGCCATTGACGCTGCCCAGAGAACCCAGCAACGGCAGAAGGAGCAATATGATTGTCAAAATCGCACGGAAAAACCGACGCCTTGTTATCATCTGGGCCAATTAGTGCTTTTTGCGAAATGCCCGAGCCACGTTGAAATTCCATTCTTGCTGGCTCGGTCCATACAAAGTTTGTTGTGTACGCCCCCAAATGCCACTATTCTCAAATTGGCGGGACGTCGACGGATTTGGGTCATCCATTTGAATTAAAATCGTCCATTTCAGCGTGAAAAACGCGACATATTAGATGATGCAGACGCCATGAGCGATGGCAGTATTGAGTACTAAATTTTTGGTTTTTTTTATGCATGATGCGTACCCATACCTATATTTAATTATTTAATCTTGTAATATGTTATGTTGCCAATGCATCAGAAATGCATTATACCATGATGCAGTACAAGTAGCAAATAGCAGAGGCAAATTATGCCGTGCTATTGTCGACATCCTATTGGCAGAGGCAACTTATGCTGCGCCAATTGCATTGTTGTGTGTTCCTATGCAATTTAGGGAGCTGGAGTGGACCAGAGCCTTGAATTGGCAAGGAATCGCACAATACCACCATACATGGGCAGCAAGAAAATTCTGGGGGGCTGCAAGATTTTTTTGAACAGTCAAAAAATGGCCTCAAAAATGGTGGTATGGCAATAAAAACACCATTTTTTGACGTTTCTCATCAAGTACTATCCATTGGCATCAAAAAATTGTGAAAAACGAAAAATTTTCATAAATTGAATTCTGGGGGGTATTTTGATTTCTGGGGGTATTTTGGTTTCTGGGGGGGATGCATAACCCCCAACCGCCCCCCCCCACGCCCAGGTGTGAATACCACCCTGGGAGCTGAAGTGGACCAGCGCTCAGGTCAAAAAGGACGTATATTTCTCAATTTTTAATTAGTACGCATCTATGCATATTTAATCAATATTTTATCTTCTTCATTATGCCCAGTTTTCCATATTCTGCTTCTATGTCGCCACCCGGAAATTTTTGGCTTTTAAAATTTCAAACTGACGACAAAAATAAATAATACTCGGAATTCAGCTAACGCTTCTCCTCAGCCGAACAATCAATGTAAAAGGGAGGAATGTAAGGAAAATAGGATTCAAAGACTTGATTAAATGGGGTTTATGTGTTAAGGGATCTTGTATTAATTGCCACTTCAGAAAGGAACTACACTGGCGCCAGTGTGCACTTCAGAAAAACGGTCACTGCGGTTCAGTGATATTTTGTTTACCATTCAGTAAAAAAATCGCTGAACAGGAGTGACCATTTTTCTGAAGTTCAAAAGAGAGGTCACGGAAGTGCAGTGACCATTTTTCTGAAGTTCAAAGAGAGGTCACGGAAGTGCAGTGACCGTTTTTCTGAATTTCAAGAAAAGGTCACGGAACTGCAGTGACCGTTTTTCTGAATTTCAACAAAAAGGTCACGGAACTTCATTGACCATTTTTCTGAATTTCAGAAACCAGGTCACAGAACTGCAGTGACCAACATGGGCAGCAGCAAAATCCTGGGGGGTTTGCTGGGGCAAAATCGCCAAAAATTTAATTCTGGGGCCTCCGCTAGATTCTCAGGGGGGGGGTTCCAGACTCCTCACGCCCATGCGTGGCAGTGACTGTTTTCCTGAATTTCAGAAAAGTCGATGAAGTGCAATAAGTTATGTTATGAGCAAACATTGGCGCAGGGGTTTGGGGTTTGTCTCGCCAGGAACTTAAAATACCCAAAGATTAGTGTAGACCCGACCCCTAGGTTTTCCAAAAAGTGTTGGACAGTATTTTTACCGTAACTGCTGTTTCTGAATAATGAATGCCTACCTTGCATACAGAAATTCGAATTAGGTAATAAGTTTTAGCACAGGTTATTTAATTACATACATGTGGCCGCATGAAGCTACATAAATAAATAGGTATAGATTTCTACAAATGCGCAGGTGGGTACATTTTCGATTCCGATAGCTGCAATCCGCCCATTCTAGGCTTTAAGCAGAGGCTGATTTTGATATTAGTCGGACGAGACCACTCATGGGCGAGATTGGTCTGCATTTGCCAAGAATTCGATGGACTACCAAAAATCGATTGATCCTCATATTTGAATTTTTGGTGCTATGTTTAGCAAGTTTGCCCTATCGGACCCCCAGAATTTGGTCGCTGCTTAAAATTCAATTTAATTGAACAGACTACAGCGAGCGAATAAGTATCTGATAACACTGTCAAAAATTTGACATTTTTGAGTCAAAAAATTATCTTCAACGTTTAAAAGGCACACTTTTTATGATTTTTTGAAAAATCGACGACCGTGGGAATCACAGCTAATTTGATGGGGTCTGTAGCCATTCTGCAGCCGAATTCCCCAAAAACACCTCTCGATCATACTGCACAATTTGAGGGCCAAAATGGCGTCAAAAACAGTATAAATGCTAAAATAGCTTACAACTGGTTACTGAATAATTTCAAGCATTTGAGGGAAATGTTTAATTTACTTCCGTTTTTATTCTTCGTTTCTCATTCTGCAATCCTATTGTTCCGTTCTGATAGTCCAGATCGTAGATCTCAGCTTAATGCCCCTTGTGCATGTCTGATCTCACTTGAATTTAATATTTCCCGCCCTCAAACGACTCCGAAACACTATCTGATTCATGTAATTCATTGCAAATGATCAATTTCTAATGCGCAAAATGTATTTATCGTTCACAGCTACATGTGCAGAACTCTGAAAAAGCAATTGTGTGCACTCTACTCATCATCGACGTCGTACAAATCAGCTATGGAGTAATCTACCTGTTTACCTACTGTATGTATAGCAGTCCTGTATAAACAGACAAACATATTCTGGCCTGGCGATGCAATTGTCATATTAATTTGAATATTAGTAGGCACTTACGCTAGGCACGAGTCCATAATTTTTATGCTGGCGTTCTTATACGTTTTATGTAGGTATGTACGTCCCACAATAAAGAAGCATAATAGCCGAAAATAAGAAAGTAGGCCGTTTTTGATTGCTATTGATTGCAATGTGGGCCTTAATTACGGGTGTACTGTAGGTCTGGTCATCTCAAATTTCTCGAACCAAATTCGCCAGATGCGGATCTTTTGTCTTCTTTGCGCACCAAACACACAAATATAGTTTAATCAGTCAAGTAAGTTTTGCCCAAATCAAAATATCATCCTGTCACCTCCTGGACTGAGGTGTTATCCAAGCCGTCCTAGGTTGCATCGCTGCACGATGTAATATAGATATGTACATGTATACAAACATACTTGTATTACGTTGTGATTTTCCAATGAAAATATTTTTTGGATTTTGTTACAAAAGAACATTACAGTAATCATTAAAGAACACTCTAGAATAGAGAAAGAAGTACATACCAACATAAATACTTTTTAATTAAATTGGTTTTTCCAGACGGAAAAGGCGGAAAATAATAAATTCAAGTGAGATCAGACATGCACAAGGGGCATTAAGCTGAGATCATACTGGCTGTACTAACGAGAACAATAGGATTGCGGAATGAGAAACGAAGAATACAAATGGAAGTAAATTAAACATTTCCCTCAAATGCTTGAAATTATCCAGTGACCAGTTGTAAGCTATTTTAGCATTTGTACTAACTGTTTTTTGACGCCATTTTGGCCCTAAAATTGCGCAGTATGATTGAGAGGTGTTTTTGGGGAATTCAGGTCCAGAATGGCTACAGACCCCATCAAATTAGCTGTGATTCCCACAGTCGTCGATTTTTCAGAAAAATCATAGAAAGTGTGCCTTTTAAACGTTAAAGATAATTTTTTGACTCAAAAATGTCAAATTTTCGACAGTGTTATCAGATACTTATTCGCTCGCTGTAGTCTGTTCAATTAAATCGAATTTTAAGCAGCGACTAAATTCTGGGGTCCGATGGGGCAAACTCGCTAAACATAGCACCAAAAATTCAAATATGAGGATCAATCGATTTTTGGTAGTCCATCAAATTCTCGGCAAATGCAGACCAATCTCGCCCATGAGTGGTCTCGTCCGACTAATATCAAAATCAGCCTCTGCTTAAAGCCTAGAATGGGCGGATTGCAGCTATCGGAATCGAAAATGTACCCACCTACGCATTTGTACAAATACATACCTATTTATTTATGTAGCTTTATGTGGCCACATGTATGTAATTAAATTACCTGTGCTAAAACTTATTACCTAATTCGAATTTCTGTATGCAAGGTAGGCATTCATTATTCAGAAACAGTAGTTACGGTAAAAATACTGTCTAACACTTTTTGGAAAACCTAGGGGTAGGGTCTACACTAATCTTTGGGTATTTTAAGTTCCCGGCGAGACAAACCCCCCAAACCCCCTGCGCCAATGTTTGCTCATAACATAACTTATTGCACTTCATCGACTTTTCTGAAATTCAGGAAAACAGTCACTGCCACGCATGGGCGTGAGGAGTGTGGAACCCTCCCCTGAGAATCTAGCGGACCCCCCAGAATTGAATTTTTGGTGATTTTGGCCCAGCAGACCCCCTAGGATTTTGCTGCTGCCCATGTTGGTCACTGCAGTTCTGTGACCTGGTTTCTGAAATTCAGAAAAATGGTCAATGAAGTTCCATGACCTTTTTGTTGAAATTCAGAAAAACGGTCACTGCAGTTCCGTGACCTTTTCTTGAAATTCAGAAAAACGGTCACTGAACTTCCGTGACCTCTCTTTTGAACTTCAGAAAAATGGTCACTCCTGTTCAGCGATTTTTTTACTGAATGGTAAACAAAATATCACTGAACCGCAGTGACCGTTTTTCTGAAGTGCACACTGGCGCCAGTGTAGTTCCTTTCTGAAGTGGCAATTAATACAAGATCCCTAATGTCGTTTCTCTTATCATAATACGTGTTTATATTCCTGTTATTAGTTGGTGGGTTCGTAATATGTATAAGTAGGTAGGCACAATCAAGTAGGCGGATACTTAGATGGGGTATATATACCCCATGCACCATAATAAAATGGTTAGTTTCCAGCAATCGTGCACCATCTAAGGTACGTACGGTAGGTGAGAGTTAAGATCTGTTGTATAAGACTGACCATGGACTTACATATCATGCTTCCCAGAAGTCTCATCATAACCTAGTCGGCTATTATGAAGCATGCGTGGTCCGCATGATGGGCCATTTGGTCGTACTTTGACTATAGAAGACATTTATATCTGCGCACTAAGCTAATGCAACAAAGCGGAATACTGTAAGCTATTCCGTAGCTCATTAACACACACTTGAAATACAGTAGTAAAACAATACCACGCTGCGCGCTCATTAATATATTCCTAAGCTTTCCGAGCAGTATATTTAATTAGGATTTGGTGCTCATCTGGACCCTTTTTCATCAAAAATTATTATTTTCAGCTTTCTTTTTCTTTCTAAGAGCTGTCATTTGGGTGGAAGCTTTTAGGTCCACTAATCTTTTATTTGGAGACATAGAAATTGCTCTATGGTCCGAAGTCCAAATGTCTTGCAGTTGCTCTTTGGGAAAATAAGCTAATGAAAAACTACATAAAATCGACATCTGTAGTGAGGAAACACATGACAGATCCTAATTGCAGTTTACTGCCTAATGCCAGCTAATGTCCCAGCTAGATTTTCCGTCACTTGAAAATTTAGATAAAAGGGAATTACTTTCGGTCGAAATAAAAGTAATTATCATCCGCAGCCTAATTTATGCTCTCATGTGGGCTAATTTGTGAGACAGATCGGGATTAACAAAAAAATTTAATCAAGCTCACATCTGTCAGAATTTGTTAATGACAGACAAAAATTGTGTATTCTCGAGAATACATATGTACATATATGTATATAGATGGAAAATATAATGTACCTCACATTATAATGCAACTCTGAGACAAAATAATTCATCAACTTTCAACTAAAAGCAGCATGAGGACGTCCAGCAGTCACCGGCCTGCAACTTTGTACATACCTTGGTCATTTTCACAAAGTTGTCGCTCATGGGCTCAATCGTCCACTCTTTGCTCGACTGTGAAATTGATGCTTCTTGTGAGTGGGGTCAGGACAGGATCCAATTTCCACGTTTGCCACCCAAAAATGCAAGGTTTAAGTTTTTGGGATTCCTTACATACTGGGTTGATTTGTCTAGTGGTATAAAGTTCGCTTTTCAATCATCATCCGAGGAATATTACTACCAGAATTGACAATCCTAAGACTAGTAATATCAATCGTACATGGGCGATGCACGTATTGGCTCATGGCCTTCAATACATAGTTTAACGTCAGCTAAATAATGTTCTACTTCAATCACATGTATGCCAGATCATAAGCTTATACTATATGCTGGCCAGCATCAATCCTATGCTACCTATTAGTGTTATTTTGGTAGCAAAAAATAATTAAAATATGATATTGGTATAGTTGACTTATTTTTAATATGATATAAATATGATATTCTGCTATTTTTCATTTAAAATATGATATATTTTTGATATTTGGTATATATTTAATATACTTTTGGTAGGTAAGTGCCTATCGTGTAATTTCTGCAGCCATGTAAAAGTAGGTATCTATGTAAGCAAAATACAAGTAATTAAGACTCGTTTATTGTATGCAACTAATCAATATTTTTTCGAAGAAAAGCACAAGCATTACATTTCTAGACGCTGTTTAAAAAATTTTCATATATTTATAAAATTTTCAAAATTTACGAGATTAAGTTACAAAATTACATAAATTACTTTCACTTTTCGTCAAATAACAAGATTTCGGAATAACGATCAGACATGTGCGTGGGGAGGTGGGGTCTAGACCACTCAGAATAGAAAGATGGAAAATTTTGTAGGGAAAATGAGGCAAAATGAAGGCCAAAACCGGATGCAAATTATAAATTTTCTTCAAAAGTGTTTCAATTTGACCAGAAACCGTGTAATATCGTGGTTTTAAGGCTATTTAAGCGCTTATGCAAGTTATTGAGGTCATTTTAGCCCAACAAGCTGAATTCTTGACCCCTACCACAAATCGCCCATGCTGTGCACCACACCTGAGCGTGGGGAGTTTAGGGGTATGCACCCCCCCCCGAGAAACCAAAATAACCCCCCCAGAATTCAATTTTTGAAATTTTTTGTTTTTTTCGCAATTTTTTGATGCCAATGGATAGTGCTCGATGAGAAACGTTGAAAAATGGTATTTTTTCGCCGTACCACTATTTTTAAGGTCATTTTTTCACCTTTGAAAAATCTTGCACTCCCCAGAATGTTCTTGCTGCCCACGTATGCTGTGCACCTATGATCACTATTAACGAATCACAACGGTAAACAATACAGGTGGCAAACAAGAATCGAGAAAACAATTATAATTTGATGGGTCAATGTCATGTGTTGTGGTACATACTTACCGACCTAACTGAGATTTTGAAATCTCCCAGATCTACGTAGGCTACCCTTAATGAGTCGAGCTTGCCGAAAGTTATGCATTTATCACTATCGACAGGATGTCATGTCACTCAATCATACTACACTGCGCTGTAACGCAGGTGTACACAAACCTTAACGGACTCTACAGTATACATATGTACGAGACGAGGTGGCTTGGCTCGGTATATGTATGTACGTACATAATTAAGTAGGTACCTATACTGCATGCATACTTAAGTATGTATTATGAAGATATGACCTGGAAAATACCTACTGCATCATGCTGCGAAATTTGCAGGTAAGGTATAGAGCGAAAGAAGGAAAAAAGTGCTACCACTTTGTACCAAAATTATACCAAAATTATATCAAAAATATTTTCACATTTTCCGGAGTTTTAATATGATAAGAATATGATATACCAAAATTCTCAGAATTAAAATATGATATTGGTAGTCCAACAAGTGCCTACCAAAATCATACCAAAATTTATTTTTGGTATATCTAAATAACACTAGTCGGAATGCCTCCGCATGTCATATCATCGATCTGAAAATATGGCTGGCTCGCCAAAATGGAACTAAAAGACCGGATGGTCGGAATAGGCGCACTAAGGTGCGTAATAGCCGTAAGTGTAAACGGCACGTGTAGATACACTATCTACATATACCAATAATCTTAGAAAAGTCGGACGACTAAACGTTGCAAATTTTCCGAAGCACATTATCAATGTTATTCAAATTTACATAATGATCGCAACACCTCGCACCTCAAACGTCCAAAACAGAACAGGGCCAATGCAAGCCCAAATGTACAAAAAAAAACCCAAACCCAAATGTAGATGTACCAATATTAATACTTAAAATGATATTAAAATTATTTAGGTAAGGCTCGTCCGATCAAAATCATTAGTCAATTTACATCATTCATTCTCAGTCTAACGCGCTATGCTATTATCCACGACAATTCATCCAGGGTAGCAGCATTTGTTCTTATTGCAAAGGCAAAAAAGGCAAGAACAGTTGAAGTTTGATTCGCAAGGAGCACTAGTGCAATAATAAATCCATAGCCTCTTTTCTAATGTGCTGATAGAATTGCGTCCGTTCGACAAAATTTCTTTACAATAATAATAGTAATAATAATAATAATAATGATAATATTAATAATAATAATAATAATAATATTATTATTATTATTATTATTATTAATAATAATCAATGTTTAAATAAGGTGCAAAGACAAAAACGGAAAAAAATAATGATTTTTCAGATCGATATATTATAATAATAACAATAATTATTATTATTAATATTATTAATATTATTATTATCATTATTATTATTATTATTATTATTATTATTATTATTGTTATTATCATTATTATTATTCTTATTAATATTATTAATACTATTATTAATATTATTATTATTACTACTACTAATCCAGTCAGTTATCGCATGCGTGATGGGTTTGCTAGAGCCGCACGTAGGCAGCGCCTAATCTGGATAAGAACAATTTTAGGGCAAATGACATTTTTGGGAAAAATTTTAAAATTCAATCATTTTGGTTGTCAGTTTGTTTCTAGGGATCTTTAAGGCTCTTACGGGGGTCCTGCCATAGCCATACACCTATCTGTCTTAACAGATAACGGCACGTAGCTGGGATATACAGATTTTCAAAGATAGATAATCAAAAAATTCGCTGCGCATCTGCTTATGCATGTACTTTTACCCTCAACGTTGTGCGAGCTGAATGTACATAAAAAATAAAAAATGTTGCTGATGATCAAATTTTTAAAGCATTTGCTTTTATCAGAGATTATTATGAATCAAGCCACAACACAATATGGAATATGCTACTTTTTCAGAATTTTGAAATTAGAATTTCATTAAAATTTTGCTTTTTCGAGATTTTTTATTGCCAATGGATAGAACTAGAAGAGAAACGTCGATGAGTGATGTCATCAATTATTATCAACTTTTCTGCATTCTTTCATCTTAGAAAATTTTTGTACCACCAGAAATCAGATGCCGTTATATGTACCTATATATTTTGCAATTAGGCAATTTAGGCACTAAATTAAAAGACAGTGAATTAATAAATTACTTAATATACGTAATTTGAAACTAATCAAACATAAATTTAAAAGTATTTAACTTAATTGAATTGGAAGACATGAATACTATGGTACGCACCAGTCTCCAGATCGTTGACGGCTTTTATTCTAGTCAAATTCGCGTCGGTTATAAATGTCGCTGTTATCGTTAAGTAAACAAAACATATTAAAATTATCGCAGACATTATCTAGGATAGTGAGATGCTAAGGTGTGGTGAGTAAAAAGAGCAGTAAAT
Source organism: Mermis nigrescens (assembly GCA_036768485.1). NCBI lineage: Eukaryota > Metazoa > Nematoda > Enoplea > Mermithida > Mermithidae > Mermis > Mermis nigrescens. Next base: position 111,879 of record JAVLUZ010000304.1, read on the forward strand.
GGTGTGCGCAACTTTAAGTTATCTCTTATAAGACCGAAGCTCTTCACTTGTTTTTCAGATATGCAAATGCTGTCACATAATAAAATCGGAAAGCCACTCCTGCATGACAAAATAAATAATTGACTTAAGGTTAATCTTTTTCCTCATCAAAACATGTTGACAGGTACGGCTAGTCACGGGAAGCAAGTGCTGCTGTGCAAGGTCCGCTGCATAGAAAATAAATTAGAATATGAGAGCGTTAAACTAAGAGAAACACAGTTTCCTTATACCCACAAAAATAGGCGTTTAACGAGAAAGACTATAGTCTGTTTCACATAAGTTTGGGCATAAATTTTAAGCATTTTTTCGAAATTAGCCGACGGATTACGATAATTATACATCAAATCTTTGCTATAATCGCAATCTGTCAGCTTATTGTCGGACATAGTTTTTAGAATTTATGCTCAAACTTGTGTGAAAGAGACTATAAATGCATCGACCTATATACATTTATGAGGGCGTTTTTGGGGTGGTTCCACCCACACATGGGCGTGAGGGGTTTGGGGGGTATGCATCCCCCAGGAGTTGAAATACCCCCCCCCCAGAATTCAAATTTTGAAAATTTTTTTTTGCTTTTTTAGCGATTTTTTGATGCCATTGGATAGTGCTTGATGAGAAACGTCGAAAAATGGTGTTTTTTCGACATACGACGACCACTTTTAAGACCATTTTTTGACCTTTAAAAATTTTTTCACCCTCCCTCCCCAGAATTTCGGTGCTGCCCACCTATGGTTCCACCTGCCTTCCACAGTATTGTCTTGTCAGGCGTAGATAAATTTATATTACTGTTTAGCGTTTGGCAAAAAGCAGCACAATTTTCAGGCAAAATCAAGTGGGCAGTATTGAACCTTTTGGTGATAGTAGGCTTTATCCCTACTGACAGCCTTAGCCTGATCTTGGCCATTAGCAGAGCATGGTCCGTTACAACATGAATACCCCAGTAGGCCCAACTAATTGGTAATTGACGACTGCCATTTCTTACGAATAAGAATTTGATTAATTTGGTTCCTATGTTTTCCATCTGGGCTAATCCACGTTTGTAAATGTCTCGCTTTATGACTAAAAAGCGTGTTAGCAACTACCAGTCCGTATGTAGCCGCAAGGTGGAGTAGGCGATGTCCATTCGCGCATAGGTTGCCTAAGGTGTTTTTACCAGTTTCTCTTCGATCAGAAACTGTTAGGCCAAGTTGTGCATTGAAGTCACCAGTAATTATTAGGTTATCATTGTGGGATATCCCATTTATTGTTTGTTCGAGCTGGCTATAAAAATTTTCTGTTGCATAGAGATGGTTTTAAAATTTATGACCGAAGTCTGTTTCACATGACTTCGGTCATAAATTTTAAAACGATTTCCGACAATAAGCTGACAGATTGCGGGGTCTACGACGTTTTGGCGCCAGTAACTTATAAATTATTCTGATTAAATCAATACAAAGCAATTTGAAAATAATTTATATATTCAGAAAGCAGGTTCCACAAGCTACAAAATAGCATATTGTCCTTTTCGATTCGATTGGTATTCATTTGTGTACGACTGAAAAACTGTAGAAAGTTCAGTGTATTTTTAGATGCATCTAATTATCTCACTAAATTCAAAGATATTCTAAAAGTAATTTATACCATCCCGTAGAGAATTGAATGGGCTTTCAGAATCTGTATTATACTTTATTCATAAATAAAACATTAAAAATTAATAATATTCCAAAGAGTGTGGCGCCAAAACGGCGGCGCCAAAACGTCCCATAACGCAAATTGCGATTATACCATTGATCTGATATATAATTATCGTAACCTGGGGGTTTTTATCGTTTGCCGCGTTTTTCTTGAGGTCGCCTGATGCCCGTAATGCGTTTATGCTATACAGCGGAATATGACGTTTAGGCGCAGCCGGTTTGGCGCGGCCACTTTGGCGCGACTGCTTTGGCGTAGTCGTTTTGGCGCAAGGATATTTTGACGGTACGCAGGAACATTTTGGCGCTGCCGTTTTGGCGCGGCTTTTTTGGCGCAATAGTATTCTTCCCATGTAGGGACGTTTTGGCGCAGCCATTTTGACGCGGCCATTTTGGCGCAGGAAAAACGGGGGCTTACGTGAGGAATTGAGGACTTGTTCGTTCGCTACAAAGTTTTTGACTAACAATAAAAAAATGAATACGTAATGAGAAATTTGATGATTGCGTTAAACTGGGCGATAACACTCCCTTGCCACGAAAATATGTACAACAAAAATACAACATCCATTTGCTGATGCTGCCGATTTTAGAGTCTCTGCTCCAAGAAAGCTTTACTTTCATTGAGCAACACGACTGAAGAAGCATTCGAAATGAGAGCTCTTTTACGATCTTCAGAGAATAAATTTTTACATCTCAAGATTTTGTTCGTAGCAAAATTCAGGAGTAGACAACTAAAAAATATTCGATTATCAATTTATTCCATCACAGCATAGATTTTGCGCATCTCATTAATGACGTGCTGCGATCAAAACTTCGAACGAAAAGCTTTTTCGTTTCAAACATAAAATTAGAAATATACTCGAATATGTATATGTACATAGGGACTGCATGTTTTATGAGTACCTACATAGGCATGATTGAAAGCATGCAAATCACACACAAATTACAAATTACAAATTTTATTCGCTGATCCGACAACAAACCAAGTAACATTAATACATTGATATGTAATGAGAGAGAAAAAAGATGAAATATAAACATACACAGAAAGACAAGTCAATAAAATACATAAATAGTCGAGGAAAGCGGGATAATGTAAAGGCAGTACATAAACTGTGCTTATTTACGCCCTTGAATTGAATGATTAAGATCACCTTTTCAATCTATTAAGAAAAACATGTCTATTTGGAGCACTTATAATTTCCTCAGGTAGAGAATTCCAAACAGAGATTACTCGATTACAAAATTCAAATTTTCTGCAGTTTTTGTTTGCCCGATTAACAAAAAGCTTATAAGAATTCATTGCTCGATTTGAATAAATATTAAATGTAAAGAAATCCTCAAAAGGCAGAATATTAAATCTAATAATAGAGAAAGCTAGAGTGAGGTCATTATATAAACGCCTTAATTCAAGTCTTTCTAATCCAAGTTGAACCAATCTCTGATCACATGAAAGACTTTTGCCATTGAAGAGTCGTTATGTAAGCCTACGTTGGACAACCTCAACGGAATCTATGTCGCAATGTAGAAAAGGGTTCCAGACAACCGATCCGTATTCAAGTACAGGTCTCACATAAGTAACAAAGGTTTTACGAAGTGAAGATTTATCTTTAGAAACAAAACTGCGTAAGATTAAATGGCCTATTTGCAATCCTTTTTTCACAATATTTTCACATTGTGATCTAGAAGTAAGGTCAGAGTTCAGAAAGACACCTAAATCTTTAACGCAGGTCGTATTGAGGGGCAAGATGAAATCACTTAAGTAATAAGAATGCTTAGGATTTGATTTACCTAAATATAAGACTGCACATTTATTAATTGAAATTTGTAGTCGCCAAGTATTGGTCCATTCCTGAATATAATTTAAGTCTGCTTGAAGAGTCAAAAAATTTGAGGAAAGATTTCACTTTCACATCATCAGCAAAAAAACATAATTACTACGTTGTTGGATATCACCCAAATCGTTTACAAAAATTAAAAAGAGGATAGGACCTAAAATACTACCCTGTGGAACCCCGCTAATAACAGGAAGTGATTGAGAGAAAGAATTTCCAATTTTTACCTGTTGAGATCTATTACTAAGAAAATTATGAATCCATATATAACATAGCTTATTAATGCCGTAGGAAGCAAGCTTGACAAGTAGTTTACTGTGCGAAACTGTGTCAAAAGCCTTACAAAAATCAATATATGCAATATCAATAGTAGAACCTTCATCTAAATATTTTGACCACTTATTTTTACAGTTTAATTATTGCAATGCGCATGATTTATTTTTCCTAAAGCCAAACTGTCGCTCAGTTAATAAATTATATTTATCCAAGTAGATAACGAGGGACTTATTTACAATAAATTCCATTAGTTTGCAGGCGACGCAACATAAAGAGACAGGACGATAATTTTCAACTGAAGACATATCCCCTTTTTTGTATGGGAACAATCAGCGCTTTACGCCATAAATCAGGTATCCGTCCTGTTCTGTATGAATCATTGAAAATTGTTTCTAAAGGTACTAGCAAAACTCTCTTAAGTTTCTTCAAAAAGTAGGCACATATTTTATCGGGTCCGAGTGAATGCGATGGTTTAAGCATACTTAGAGATTCAGAAATCGTAACGAAGTCAAATTTAGGGGATGTATGGCAAATTTCATTAGTAGACCTCTTTGCAAAATGAGGAATCGTATTATTATCAACAACAAAATTGCTAGCGAAAAAGTATTGAAGGTTTCAGCTTTTTCAACATCATTTTCAACGGTTTCTCTGTTATGTACTAAAATAGGGGCTGAAAATTCGGAGTTTTTGACCTATGTAACTAGCAACCAACAGAATGTTTTGCAGACTCCAGAATTCCATTTTTTCATAAATGATGCTAAATTAATAATACAATTACTGAAATTGTAGATCATGTCATTAATTTTATTCTAGATATAACGATTATTTAAAGCGAAATTCCTGTCTATTCAATTTATCGTCTTTTCCTTCTTTTTATGCCGATAGGCAGCACAAAAAAAAGGAAAAATTGTGCTTTTGACTTAACTCTCAATCTTTTGATTTTTTATCATTGAAAATTTCTGATGCCCAAGAACCCAAGAATTTCGGGCATGCCACGAATGTGTGATTCAAATGAATAGACCAACAAAATTCCTTCACTGCACATTGTTTCTGTCTAAATCAGACACGTTTGTTCATTTTGTAATTAATATAACCAAAACAGTTACGCCAAAATAGCTGCGCCAAAACGTCCTAGCGCCAATAAAGATGCGCCAAAATGGCCGCGCCAAAACGGAAGTGCCAAAACAGCCGCGCCAAATTGTCATTGCGCCAAAACGGCTACGCCAAAGCGGCCGCGCCCAAACGTCCTAGACCGAGTTTATCATGGCTCTACAATTACAAGGGTTATGAAATGATTTTAAAACATACATTTTCACTTGCGTTGGCATTCTATGTACATACATTGATTATTAAAGTTTCCAGTATATCATTATGCACTATTGCATTTATTTGCAGAGTTGTCTCGATAATTATTCTTGCGCTGTGTCCTAAATTCTATGGTGCTAAACTGTTTGGTCATGTTTAGCGCCTTGCCGCACTGCCAAACCATTGCAACTGTGGTCGTTCGGACTTCAGTTCAGTTAAGGTCAGTAAACTAAGCTAAACAAAATTAATCAGTCCTTTTAAAGAATAAAATGTTGCGTTTTGAAAAATACCTTATTTTCAGTTGCGCTTCCTGAACCGGTGAAGTTGGTAAGTAACAAAAAGTAAAAACGGGTTTTTTCGTAAGCCGACAGAGTGTAAACTTTAAGTCGCTAGAACTAACTGACTTTATACGACCGCGGTCAAGTTCAACATGTAGCCCTTTAAACGTAGTACTTTTCTATCAGAAAGTTTTTTACACAAGTTATAACCAAAGTTGTTTTGGCAGACATAAAAAAGTCGAAAACCCGACTAAAATGTTTTTTCACCCCCAGATTTTTCAAACTCTTTACACCCCCTCAAGAAATACTGCGAAATTCAGAAACGAAAAATTCTGGTCTTAGATAATTTTATTTTCTACAATTTTATATCCTTCAATTGTAAAAGGCGTTCACACTAAGCTGGGTAAACGCTGACTAAAAAATACATCAAAAGTTTTTATATGTTATAACGTTACGCCAAAACTTTACACGCTCATTAAAAACTTGGTATTGAGTGTAAAAAAAGAAAAAAGACTACATCCGGAATTTTTAATTATCTATCTTTTGGAAAACCGAACCTTTCAAAAATATCCCAGTCTTGCTGTATAAGGGGGACATATCTTGGGGCACTCAAGTATATTATAGGTACGCGCTAACGAGCTACCGATGATGAATAGTGAATAAATATACACACCTACATACTCGCACATAAAAGCTAAAGCTAAATAAATTATTTTCTAATTGATTCTTACGCACAAATTAACACGTTAAGCCGAAGATTTTTGTGAGTAATTATTGCAGAATGTTTCCATTGCTAAATGCTAGAAATTTAGCTGCTTACTTGGTCATCAGGTGATGATAATTGTTGTATAAATATGGAAGACGAAATATTTTGTAAGCGAAATACAAAATATAAAATATCTTTTGCAAAAACTCGAATGACTAATCATAATCAAAATCTTCTAACCAAAAATAAGTGCATACATTTCAGTGTGCGCATAAACCTGTTCGCTCGTACTCATGCATGGGTAGCGACGGATGTCTGGGCGGTGTAAGCAGGTCTGTCAGTTTTTGAGGGGTCTAATCTTACCCATACGTGTGTTTGTAAGTCTAAGCCCAAGGTAAAATATTGTCCGAGAGCAGATATGATTGGCGGTCGGAGGCACAGATGGGTGTGGGGGTCTGGAGCACACATAGGCGTGAGGCATCTGGCTGGACTCATCAAAATCTGGCGGGCACCCAAATTGATAGACCCCAAGAATTGAATTCTAGTGTTATTTTCAGCAATTTTGCACCATCGGACCCCCAGAATTCGGCTGCTGCCTATATATGGTCTGGACCAACCCCCACCAATGGTTATCAACAAGGCTTGAAATTACCAGTTTGTACCTCTCGTACCAACATATAATGAATTAATGTGGCTTTTACAAATTTCGACATTCCAGTTTTTTGAGGTCATATTAGCAGAATAAATCCACTTAACGTTTAGACCGGCTGACCCCACCCCCAGACCGCCAATTTTGTGAATATATTATTGTATCGATCCATACTGACAATGTGCAAGGAAACATACTTAACGGAATACATGATAAATAAAATAATTATTTAAATAAATTTGTTATTTATCTAACCTCGTTCGATACTTAATGACTTATTTCATAAATAATCGCGCTTTCTCAGTTCAAAATAACGCTACAAATCGAGGACGATTCATCCCGGATGGCAACATTTGTTCCTCTTGCAAAGGCAGAATGTGCATGTACAGTTTGAGTGAAATGCACAAGTAGTATTCGTGCAGAACCAATAGATCCACAGTCTCTTCTCTAATGTGTTATTCGAACGCCCACTGGACAGAATTTCTTAATGAAAAATAATTATTTTTAATAAAAACAATGATAATAATATTAATAATAAAATTATATTAATGAGAATAATAATCACTAGATAACAATCGCTAATAATAATAATAATAAATAATGATAATGATGATAGTAATAATAATAATATGTAATAATAATAATAATAATAATAATAATAATAATAATAATAATAATAATAATAATAATAATAACAATAATAATATTATTATTAATGTTCGAATTGCGTCCACTGGACAGAATCACTTAAAGAGAAATGATATTTGTTAATAATGATATTAAAAATACTTAAAAATAGTAACAATGACAATAATTAAATAATAATTATGATACAAATAATAAAAATTATTAATCATCATCATTCATTACCGCTATACAACTTTTGCGTACTTGGACACCCTGGAGGATAAAATAGGCACGGTCTTACTTCTTGGGTGTCTAAAAAGTTTTAAAGGTGAAAGATTATGAAGAATTTTGTGGTGGGTCATAAGAACACCATTTTTCGACGTTTCTCATGCAGCTCAATCTATTGGAAAAAACCAAAAAACTAAAAAAATAGAAATTTAATCGGGACGGGAGGGAATATTTTGACCGCAGGTTGGTGGGTCTGGCTGGACCCCCAGAACCCGGCTACCTTCTCCCCATCTCTAAATCGATAGACCTCCAGAGTTAAATTTTTGTGCGATTTTTGGAAATTTGGCCCCATCGGACCCGCTCAGAAGTTAATTGCTGCCCTTGTATGATAACGAGACGTCTGGGAGAGTGCGGCATTTTAAAAATAGCTGGCAAAAAATTCGCTGCGTCTTTTTTATACTATTCACACTTAATGTTGAGCGGGCGTGTGAGCCTTAATGAAAAAATGAAACATTTTTGTCGAAGGTCGAATTTGTTTTTTAAGTCTTTGCTCTGACGCAAAGATTGCATCTGCCATTTTCTAGAGTTTTAAATTGAAATTTCGATTTTATTTTGTTTTTCAAATTTTTTTTTGATGCCAACGGATAGAATTCAAAGAGAAGCATCGAAAAATTGTGTTTTTTGCCCCCACCACCTTTTTTCTAGACTTTTGACTTCTAAATTTTTTGGACCTTTGAATTTGGGCGAGTCCATATGCAGTCGGCATAGAAAGTTATTGTATTTTTATGTTGTCTTATTTTTCTTTGTTTTGTTATTTTTGAGCGGTTCTTCTCTAATTTTCTAATTAACTAATTTCCTCGATAGTAAATTGAAAGCAAGTTATTACTAAATTAATGCACCGGAGTTCAAATAAATTTAAGATTTAATTAATTAATTAATTGAGAGAATTGTGCATAATGGTTAGTACATACCAGCCTCCATATCTTCGGCAGCTCTAAAGCCACCCGAATTCGCGGGAATTATAACCGCTGCTGTTATCATTAAGAAAGCCCCAACTACTAAAAATAATATTGCAGACATAAGCTAAGGTACCGAGGAGCTAATGAGTGTGTGTGCGACTGTGTGAAAAAGAGCTGTAAATGACGTGCGCACGCTTTGACTTATCTCTTACAAGGCGAAGCGTTTGACTTGATTTCCCGATATGCTGATGCTATCAAATAACCAAAACAGGAAGTCGCTGACAAGAGAGAGAATAAATTATCAGAAGCAAAGTTAAGCTCATACCTCATCAAACTCAATGTTTTGCAGGTGCCATAGCTGTTGCGGAAACGAGGTCTTCTGTGAAAATTTTGAAGAATTTTCCGAAAGTGAGCCGACGGATGACGATAATTATATATCAAATCAATGATATAATTGCAATCAGTCGGCTAATTGTCGGACATAGTTTTTAAAATTTATATCCAAGCTTGTGTGAATCAGACTATACACGTACCATGATCTGAATGGGCATGAGGAACAGCTTACGGAAATTTTACCCCCTGACATTTTTTCACCTCTCAGAACTTTCTGATTTTCCGAAAAAAAGTAAGGTTACTATCTTAGGCGCTTTTGGCTCAAAAGCGTAAATTTTTAAATTATTTTTTGACTTAATTTATTTGTTTTTTTCGCATTTTTGAAAACATTTCAATGTTTTTAAAAGGAAAGAGCGTTGTCAAGAAAAGCCAAAAATAGTGTTTTTGACATATGCCGATCGTTTTGGAGCCCAAAAAAGGCACCTTAGAAAAAAAGTTGGTCATCCCTCGAATTCCAATGCTCTGCATATCTGCTAAACTAGGTATTGTTTTGATTGTGAGCACCTTGCTTGATTCACTGAAAGTGTGTATACGGAGTAAAATTTAAATTTAAACTAGCCAGAGATTTAAAATACCCCACAGACCTTCAGAATGTAATTTATGACGTTTTTTCGCAATTTTTGAGTACCCAGAATTTATAATCTGTTTCACATAACTTCATGCATAAATTATTAATTTACGATAATTACGATAATTATATATCAGATCAATGCTATAATCACAATCTGTCAGCTTATCGTCGGAGATAGTTTTAAAATGTATGACCGAACTTGTTTGAAACAGACTATAATACTGCCTAGTACCAATAAAAAATATGGCAATATCATTCACATAGGTCGAATCACAGCAATAAATAATATTTTCGCAAGAATTTTCAAAAGCTTGAGTCGATAAAATTGAGTCGATTAAATGGAGCAGTTACGAAAGCTTCATTTGCACTAGCTCCATTATAAAATTACTGCCGAATTTCAAAAAGTGCTTAATTCAGAAAAAAATAAAAACGAAGTTTTTCAGAAATCAATTTATGCAAAGCGAGCATTCTAGTTTTTTCATTGATTTTTCCCAACGTTTTTCGGCAAAATTATCCGTTCAATTTAAAATGATTAACTTCTGACTGTTTAAATTTCCACATGTTTGTGCAGTAGCTCACGAAGAGCTACGTTTGAATGAAGGATCATTCAAAATTCCTAAAACAGGCGGAACATGTCTAAAGGTGTGGAGGGCGGTCAGAAATTTCGTTCAAGAAACTATAAAAATTAAAAATTTAATTGGTAGGGAGTAACGGTATAGTATTATTGTAGTATGTCACCCTATTAAGAAACTGATCGCCCATGTATACTTAGCATGTCACCACCGCTTCTACTACAATATATTATAAAAAGGGTTGTTTATGAAGCTATAAGGTCAAAACGAAAATAGGAAAGCTTATACTTTTCAGGGTTGTTTATGAAACTATGAGGTCAAGACAGGGTTATTTATGAAACTATGAGGTCTAAAGCAAAGAATGACAATTTTTGTACCAAACCTCATATTTATATATTAAAAAAGGCAGATTTTCTTTCATCCTCCTGTTTTTTTACAATCCGGACCCTTCTCTTCTTTTAATGATCATTTTTCTCTTTGCCCTTGTTCTTCTTTTTTGCCTTGACCTCATAATTTCATAAACAACTCTGAAAAGTATAGTTTTCCTATTTTTCTTCTTGACCTCCTATCTTCATAAACCACCCGGTTTTCTTGTTGACCTTAGAGCTTCGTAAACAACCCTTTTAATAATATATTAGAGTAGAAACGATGGTGACATGCTACACTTTACACGGGCGATCAGTTTTTAAATAGGGTGACATACTACACCAATACCGGCAGTAACCCAATGTTGTTTTGTATGAGCGAAAATTTTTTTAAAACATATAATACTACATATATAGATATACTATTAAATAAACACGTTTTTTTACATACTACAAGATTGTTGTCCGTGACCCGCACGCTTCACAAAAAGTATTACTTTGTCCTAAACTCAGCTGTTTATATTAGTTCGGCGCGAAGCGCTCGAAAATTTTGGAGTCTTGGGTTGAAAATTCAACTCAAAAAGCTAAAATCTATAATATTAATTTCGAGTTGTGTGTAAGTGTGTGTGTGTCTGTGAGGCAAAAAAGTTTTTACTGGATAATTTTGTGATACTTATATTTTCACTCAATGGGTATTCTCGGGCGCTAATTACGATTTTTTGATTAAAATGGCTCGATCGGACTCCTGAAACCCGGAAACTACGGATTTATGTAAAAGGTTTTGGTAGCTCTAGCCGCTTATGCAATTGCCGCAGGGTAAAATTTTAAAGCCACCCTAGATCAACTTTTTATGCGCTATCGACTGGTGTAAACCACTTTACACTACAGTGTAAACTGATGTGATGCCGTAAGAAAAACGTGATTTACAAGTGTATTTTATCAAATATCTCAAATCGCAGCGGATAAATTTTTTTAAAGTTTTCACCAATTATTGGATATCTTATGACTGACCTTACTGTAGAATTTGAAGAAAATTCACGGATTGGTTTCTGAGATACGGGAGCCCAAAGGTACCCTATGCATAGCGCAAAATTTAGGTTTTTGTCTTTTTGCAGAAGCACAGATTGACTGTTGCTTCCAAAATCGGGCCCCTGGGGTTTCTGGGACCGCTGATTCCATATTCGCTACTTTAGATATACGATCTGGAATCATAAAACATGTATGAGACGGGCTGAAAGGAAATCACGTACGGGTACTTATAAACATGATTAATCACTGAAAAAGAGCTTGCACCAAGTCAAAATTTTTGACCTTGTAAACCAGCGCGCGTGAAATTTAATGCGAAGCAATCGAAAGCAGCAAACATGCGGCTTTCGAAAGAAAGCAGCAAACATGCGGCTTTCGAAAATACAAATCCAAATGTTTTTGCTTCTAGCGGCTAATTTAATATGCAACTTTTTGCATTTGTTTACAATGAGGGCAAAGTTGAACATTGTACGCAGTTTTGCCGTTGAGTTGCCTCATAAACGGAAGAACGAGGCAAAAGAAGACAGAGCAAAATGGAATGAGTCGTTGCTTAATGGAAAGCACTCACAAAATGCACACAAAATAATAATTGAATTATATATGTAGGTAGGTACTATAAATCTTGATCCTTCTATGTACAATTCGCAAATGACCATAAACAATATGTACTGTAATTTTTATTCAATCGAGCAATAAATGTGAATTTAGCCATCTAAATACCTAGATGCAAAGAAGACAGCTGTTCAAGAATAATACATAAAATATTAACTTTACTTAATACCTTTAAATCAATAATCAATCAATAAGAATATCAAAATTAATGTGACAACTTACACTTCAATTATTTACATAGATCTTCTAGATCGATAGTTTTGTTCTAGACAGTTTGTGGTTTCTATTCAAAGGCTTCCCAAAGACAAAAATATAAAAACCGCTCGCCGATCCATTGCAGAGTCATTCAATTTTTTATACTAATTACTGGTTAAGATATTATTTGTTTACAAACACTCTAGCAGATGGGGCAGCGAAGCGCCCCATTTGCTGGTCTATAATATTAATTTCGAGTTGTGTGTGTGTGTGTGTCTGTGAGGCAAAAAAGTTTTTACTGGATAATTTTGTGATACTTACATTTTCACTCAATGGGTATTCTCGGGCGCTAATTGCAATTTTTTGATTAAAATGGCTCGATCGGACTCCTGAAACCCGGAAACTAGGGATTTATGTAAAAGGTTTTGGTAGCTCTAGCCGCTTATGCAATTGCCGCAGGGTAAAATTTTCAAGCCACCCTAAATCAACTTTTTATGCGCTATCGACTGGTGTGAACCACTTTACACTACAGTGTAAACTGATGTAATGCCGTAAGAAAAACGTGATTTACAAGTGTATTTTATCAAATATCTCAGATCGCAGCGGATAAATTTTTCTAACGTTTCCACCAATTATTTATGACTGACCTTACTGTAGAATTTGAAGAAAATTCACGGATTGGTTTCTGAGATACGGGAGCCCAAAGGTACCCTATGCATAGCGTAAAATTTAGGTTTTTGTCTTTTTGCAGAAGCACAGATTGACTGTTGCTTCCAAAATTTGGCCTCTGGGGTTTCAGGGACCGCTGATTCCATATTCGCTACTTTAAATATACGATCTGGCATCATAAAACATGTATGAGACGGGCTGAATGCAAATCACGTTCGGGTACTTATAAACATGACTAATCACTGAAAAAGAGGTCGCACCAAGTCAAAATTTTTGACCTTGTAAACCAGTGCGCGTGAAATTTAATGCGAAGCAATAGAAAGCAGCAAACATGCGGCTTTCGAAAGAAAGCAGCAAACATGCGGCTTTCGAAAATACAAATCCAAATGTTTTTGCTTCTAGCGGCTAATTTAATATGCAACTTTTTGCATTTGTTTACAATGAGAGCAAAATTGAACATTGTACAATACAACATACTCAATGCTATACAATAGGACGTGATGTAACATACCCCATGCTATACAATAGGACGTGATATAACATGCCCCATGCTATAAGATAGGACGTGATATAACATACCCAGTGTTACAGGATAGGACGTGATAAAACATACCCCTATGCTGCAAGATAGAACGTGGTATACCATACCCAGTGCTATAACATATCCTGTGCTGTAAGATTGGTGTCCCAAAACATCAAAAATATGGTTTGTACCCAAAAAATCTATAAACATCCCAAACCATCTAATGGTATAATTTCCAGAACATCCCAGAACATCAAAAATATGATTTAGGATAAAGAATTCTCAGAACCATTCTATAACGTCAGAAATATGGATTTAATCAAAGAAATGGTTGACGAAAGACAGTTTTAAAAACTTTAAAAAGTACAATATGTTTTTACCAACAATTTTTTTAGAAATATCCCAAAAACATTAAAAGTCCCGAAAAATAAAAAATACAAGAGACATCTCAATCCCATACAGCTATCAGGCCTAAGTTCAGCCAGGGCAACGCCGGGCAGCTCAGCGAGATATAAAAAATATAAAAACCGCTCGCCGATCCATTGCAGAGTCATTCAATTTTTTATACTAATTACTGGTTAAGATATTATTTGTTTACAAACACTCTAGCAGATGGGGCAGCGAAGCGCCCCATTTGCTAGTAACTCTTGAAAAATGAGCTTGCTAAGCGATAATTGTAAACCAAGAGAAACTAAGTTTAAACCTACCATTACATTATGAAGAGAATTATAAAAGATTTTAAACTTAAAGAAAATGAAAAAGGTGGGATGTTGGTAAATTAAAATAAATTTAAAGGATATGATGAAACATTGTTGTTGAGAATGGGACGGTCACGTGCTATGTGATTAAAAGATCAAAAGAGTTGGATGCTCGAGTGATAACCTTGAAGCAATCTGATGTAATTGGATGATTGTTATTTGAGATATGTTTGTGAATAGCAGATAAGATATAACCCTGAATTGGCTTTCCTAGCAAAATGAGATGCCAGTATGCTCTGCAATTCTACCAATGTCGGCGAGTTTCTCCAATGTATTAGCCAAACAGCTAGAACACGTATACTTATCTACTAAATTTGAGAGTAGTTAGCAGGTACCACCGAGCCCGTTGTGCATTGCCTCGCTAACAAACTCGTAAGCATCCTTGTTCTTGAAAAACCAGGCTGATACACAAGACAGGTTTGTAAACAAACCTTACTCTAATCTGAGGGTAAAATGCAGTTATAAGCTTTAGAATTCTGCTGTGTGCATTGTAGCCATGCACACCAGTGTAAGGCAAAACAAGAGAATAGCATAGTTTATCACACCCGACTTTTATGTCATCACTCTTATTATAAACCTTTGTCATAAAGTCTGATATAAACTTGTGTTACGCAATCAGAAATATATAGCGATTGCAATATGCTGACTGAATCTCATAATAGACACCAATTTGCTTATGAATTTATTGCAACGCAAAGATAAAAAGTCAATTTAATCTTCAAACGGCAGAACAGTGAAAAGTTGTTTAATAAATTTTTCTGCATAAAATCTTAATGAAACATTAGAGATAGATGTAAAAGATGCTTAAATCTGTACAAAGATGCTTAAAATAGATTTTAGAGTGTTTAATGCCCACGCTTAGAGCTAAATAGAATGTAATTATGATATTCGGCGCTAAGCGCCGAAAAATTTTTGAAATGTTGCTAAAAATTACTCAAAAAACGTTAGAATTACTTTTACTTTGCCCCAAAAAGTCTTTCTACATTAGTGCAAAGGTGGCTCCGAGAATCTTTTTACGAGCTTCAAAATCTTTGTCCGGTACGAAAAACAGTGCGGTAACCTTATTTTTTTCGACAATTCTCATCAAACAATTAGCCCCGAAAAATCGCGGGGATTGTCCCAAAATTGAATTATAAGGGTCTATGGAAAGTTTTTTAGATTTAAATAGTCTCAAATCTCAATCCAAACCCAAGTCCAAGCAAATGTAGCTTGTGTACTACAACTTATTTGCAAATTATGCTTTTCAATGTGCTACGTCTTGTCTATTGCTATGTATGTATGTCATGCATTTCTATTTTTATCACACTTTCTCTTCTTCTCCTGTCATGTCTAGTCTGGCTTGTTTAACCGAGCCGCTCCTAAGCTTTTTTGCATTTACCTAGTAGAAAATAAAGTAGGAACAAGCTTGCTAAACAATCAATATAAGTAAAAATTATGTACCGACTGGCTTTTTGATAAAAAATTTACTTCACGTTAATGTAATTGTTCTTTCAAACATTTAAAGTTGAGGAGCAATCTCCCAGATGGATCATTCGCTATTGACTAGCTAAAATATGCAGAATTATGGCATTTAATGCAAGTACAGGCTAATTATAATAATACTTAGTAAAACGGCTGGGTCAAACAAACACAAAGGTCAAACGAGCACTTAAACGAAACAACCTAAAATGAACCCGGCAACCGTCGTCTAAATACAACCATTCAAAACCTTACATTCCAATGTAAGTTAACAACCATTTAAATAAATGATCGAATAAACGCAATTAATAAAAGATAATGTGAAAAGATGAATTCCGTCTACATAGGCCCATTGAATGATAATCGGAATTATATCAAAGCAAAATCAAAAATTATATATTATATAATAATAAAATTACGATACATCATAATTATTTATTTGCAAATGTCATCACAAAGCTTTTTCAGATTGCTTGAGGATGCCTTATGCTGCCGGATAACAGCATTCGTTATCTCTGCAAAAGCAGGCCCCAACAGGACACGTGGCACAATCGGAATCAGATTTGCAAGGAGTATTGAGAATGCAGTTCCAACGCATCCAAGACCTCTTATTCCACGCGTTGTTGGAGCTACTTTCGGCCAGAACTTCTGCATTAAAGGATGACTATTGTTAACAGAGACAATAATATTATTTATGTTCTTTATTATTATTATTATTATTATTATTATTATATATTATTATTATTATTATTATTATTATTATTGTTATTATCAATATTATTATTGATTATAATTTTTATTAAATACCATAACTAATAAACTTTATAGCGTGGCTAATTTCGACTCGCACGTGGGGCTAGAGGGTTTAGGGATTCCCCGAATCTGAAATACCCGTGCAGATTGGCAAAACCTATGATAAATTTTTGTTTTAAAGCCATATTGCAGAATTAGGGCTCGACTTATTTATGGTTAATTTTGTTTAAGAATAGCTCGTTAACTAAACGTCTTTTTTATATTCCTTTTCACATAAATTTGAGCATAAATTTTAAGAATTTTTATCGGGCCTACGGATGGTGGTGTATCGTATCCACGCAATAATCGCAGTCTGTCAAATCAGTGATAGTTCTAATTTTATACGCAGTAGGAAAGTGAAGCATTCTAACATTTTTGAACAAATAAAAATACTACTCCATATAATATCGTAAGTTTTGATCCAAAGCCGCTGAAAGCACCCAAGTGCAACCTTTTTTGCTTAAAGGTCTTTAAGTAAAACGCCATTGATTGGTTCTGACGGGTTGATTATATTATTCTTTTGTATTATATTTGGATTATTGTCAGCAATTTTATTAAATTTTTGATAAATTTACGCAATGATCTGATCTCTACATATCTCAGCTTAGCTGAAGCAATCGGTAGTAACTTTTACGCGTGCACTTGTTTTTTTTGCTTCTGGTTTTTTACATCCTTTTCCTTTCTTCAATCTGAATAATAAGCAGGTAAAGATTAAGTCGCATTCTGGTGCCTTTCACACATGGGCGTGGGTTAAGGAAGCTTGGTACCCTAGAATCCGATAGACCCCCCAAAAATCGATAGACTGACCTGAATTTGATCGCTGCCCACATATGGTGCCTACTACATTGTTACGTTTGCAACTTATAGAGACAAGATCATTTGAATTATGTTAGCACACTATGGCTAATGCAGCTAATGTGCATGTAAATACATTTTTAGTAATTTGAATTAAACTTCTTACATTATGGATTTTTTAGTAGAGAACGGATTTTTTGAAACCATTTTGCACAATATTATGAAGCACTAGGGTAGTCAGGGGCAGACATAAACGCGGAAAAGTTTAAGGCTTACCGAAATGGAAAACTTGAATTTTCCGAAACAATATGGTAAAATAAAGGTCACAAACAGATGAAAATCAAAAATTTTCCGCAAAAGTGCTCGAAATTGACTAAAAAATGTGGACCAACATAACTTTTATACTTTTTAAGCATTTATACCAATTTTTGAGGATATTTTGGCTAAGAGGCTTAAGGCTTTGTGGCTGATTTTAATTGACCCACTATGCTACGAGTATGGATCTAAGATCTAGTGACAGGATATAAAATGCGGTTCGATAATGTTTTCATTTAGCCAATAAGATTATTTTAAATAAAAGAAAAATACGCCCGAAACAGCATCTCGAAATTAAATATACGAGATTCGGTTTATCATCAGGTATACAAACCGTTTTCTACGCCTTCATCGATTGACAAGCTACCCGAATCTGCTCTAGTAAATGCCATATTTATCAAGCAAAACAAAACCGCTAAGAATCTTATGAAGGCGAACATAGTAGTTGATAAAAAGAAAAGTGTAAGTGAATAAGATAAATTGACCGTCCGCTTGTAGTCGATTTATTTTTATTCTATTTTATGATTATAAACCTTTTTTAGTGATTAAATGAATAAATACCCTTATCAAATAAAAGCAGGAAGTCGACCATGAAATAGGATTCAAAAAATTTATGCGAGTTTTTTTCGCAAAAAACTGAGTTTGCGGCTAATCATGGGATCGAAAAAACGATCTAGCGCATAAAAATATATTCAATGTATTAATACGACACGGATGGCTTATTTTTGATTATATAATTTAATTCCTTTTGCAGCGCACGTGATTTCATCGTACAATAGTGGTTTTGCGAGTTAACACAAGGAACTGCAAGCAGAGCTTCAGATATGTACATATAGTCTATATTGAAAAGAGCATACAATTTTCTAGCCATTTGCTTTTTGAATTTTCCGAACTATTTTCTATTATTTTTAATAATTTAAAAAATTAGAATATGTTAGGCTAATTAATAATTTTAAATGCAAAAACCCAAAAAATGGCTTTTTTCAGTACGACTGCCGGCCATATTATAAAATGCGAATTTTTTTCACCAAAATCAAATAAGTGAGTAAACTCGTTTGAAAGCGCTTTTTTGCGATTTCTAGAATAAGCTAAAAAATAAAATAATACGCAATATACCGCGTGTGGTATGCATGGCATACTTGGGCAGCTATGTTGGAAAAAGTTAAAATAAGATAGTAGAGTGAACGGCGAGTTATGAAGCAAAACCAAAAAATGAATTTTTCATAGGATGCTGATACTGTTTCGAATAGTCGCACAAAATAAAAAATACCTTCTGTTTGTTATTCCAGCTGCTTTTGGTGTGTGTTTCACTGTAGTTATTAACGTTTGAATTTTTTTCTGGTGAATAGTTTTTGTTACTAATGTATTCTAAAACCTTTACTTTTTCAAATTGGTTTGATTCAAATTCAAAAAATGAAACAATAGGGAAAAATTTGAGAGGATAAAAAAATTTTTTTATAGTGCTTAAGAGCGTGTTGTAAATCTATATGACATTCTAAAAAAACATTTTCGAAATTTCTAATGGCTGAGTGGTCGGCTGTTCCTACGGTTATAGAAAAAGCATATTTCGTTATAATCGAAACCAGTGAGAATAATGTATCCGTCTTATTATTGCAATGATAACGAATTTGATGCTGGACCATAGATGCATGACCGATCTGGGGGTGGTCGCCGATTTAGGGGGAGTCAAGAATTGAGTTCTTTGGGTCAAAATATCATCAACAATTGGCAAAAGCGATAAAATATCGTTAAAACTACGTTATTACACAGTTTCCGGTCAATTTAAAGCACTTTTGAAGAAAATTATCAATTCTCCTATATTTTTAGCCTTCATTTCGCCTCATTTTACCAAAAAATTTTCCATTTTTGCATTCTAAGGGATCTAGCTAGACCCCATCCCCCAAATGCATGTCTGGTCCGGACTCCCCAGAATCCAGCGGACCCCCCAAATCGATAGACCCCCTAAATTAAATTTTTGGTACTATTGTTGGCAATTTTGCACCATCTAACACCCCAGAATTTGGTTACTGCCCCTGTAAGTAGATCATCCATGGCGCTAAAGTGTGTAATATCAGTATATAGTCTGTTTTATTTAACTTTGAGGTTTCCTCTTGAATTTTCCCCGCAAGAATCAGGCTACAAAAGTGGTTTAGAATTTTGATGCAGTAATGCTGCTTAAAATCTCTAAATGACTCGATATTCCGTTGAATATCAATATATTTATCTAATAAATTTAAAACACTTTTGTAGTCGTTTCGTATTTTTATAAAACCTCCAGGTTAAATGAAATAGACTATAGTTTACGGCGCCCTTTAACAACTTTACACTTTTCAAAAGCCTTCCGAGGCATTGGCCTATTGTCTTTTGACTTACAAAATACCGCGGATATAGCTTTATTATTATAATATGCTCCTCTCAGTAGTACACCCTGCCTCGGACCCCTGTCTCTTAGCGTTGTAATGTTATAAGATAGGCAGTAGGTGCGCTCTGGTCCAAAGTGAGGGCGCGCCAAGGCGCAAATGGCTGGGCGGGCCTGTCCAAAGCTGCCTTACAGCCTAGGTGACCGTCAGTAAGCTTAGGGGGTACCAGAAAAGGGTTTCCACATTTTATCTATTTTTACAGTAACGGTTGGTTCTGAAACAAGTTGTTCAGAAACAACATTGGCTGTGCGTGTGTGAGTGTGTTTGTATTGGGGGAGCAGGGGGTCCACAAGCGCCACTGAGATTCACAAGTGCCACCGAGGGTCACAAACGCAACCAAGGTCCTCAAGCGTTACCGAGGTTCACAAGCGCCACCGAGATTCATAAGCGCCACCGAGAATCACAAGCGCAACCAAGAACAACAAGCGCCACTGAGGTTAACAAGCGTCACCGAGGGTCACAAGCGCCACCAAGGTCCACAAGTGCCTCTGAGGTTTTAAAGTGCCAGGGTCACAACCGTCACCATACCAATTTTGACATACATATGCATGGTTCACTACAGCCACAAAGGTTCACTACCGCTGCCATACCAGTTTTAACAATATGTGCATATAAGCATGATGGGAGTCATTTCAGCTATCAAGGGTCACACTACCGCCACCATACCAATTTTAATACATACATATACATATATAAACTTGATGAGAGTTCACTTTATCTACCTGGGGCCACTGCAGCTACCATAACAATTTTAGCATGCATATAAGCC
Organism: Mermis nigrescens; assembly: GCA_036768485.1. Lineage (NCBI taxonomy): Eukaryota > Metazoa > Nematoda > Enoplea > Mermithida > Mermithidae > Mermis > Mermis nigrescens. Next base: position 132,684 of record JAVLUZ010000304.1, read on the forward strand.
TAAAGGGGTTCATTACAGCCACCAAGGTTCACTATAGCCACTGTGCATATAATCTTGAAGGGGGCCACTATAGCAACTGGGGGTTTATTATAGCTACTGGTGGTAACTTCAGCCACTGCAGCTTATATGTTTACCTAATCTTGATTGGGTTCAGTATAGCAACCATACCAATTTTATCACATAACTTGATGGAGGCTCACTAAGGAATTCACTAAAGCTGCTGTTGGCATTTTAGCTACTTTTTGCATTTAGTCATGTTGTTAATAGAATTTTATGTAGGGGTTAACAATAGCTACCGATGCAGATAACCTTGATGGGGATTAACTATGTCTATGGGGTCACTTCAGCCGCTATAAATAAGCATATAATTATATGACTTCAAGGTGGAACACCCAACCTTTGTCAGTTAATGTAAAGGCGCATAAAATGTGACATGCAATTTGTAGCAGTTTCAGTCATATTGCACAATCACGAATAAATGATCTCATATGTAATCATTTAACCATAAATAAAGGGCATTTTTATATCTAATAAAATAAAAAATGGATCAAAAATAATATTGACGTAAAGAGTGTAGTAAAATGTACACGCGTCAAGATAGATTAATTGAGCATGAAAACCCTTTTTATCTTCATAATAAGTACAAATGCCCTATTATGTGAATCGAAATTCGAATTACCTCGAAAATTAAGAAGTAATTTTCAGAACAAGCATTTTGTGATTGAATGCTTCATATGCAACTCATTTTTTGATTGATATAAGACACTATTCTCAAATCATCACGTTAGTAATTGCCTTCTGCTGACAAGTATGAGCATGGCTGACTAATCTTGCATATTTTATGTGCATCTTCGGGAACATTGTAGCTCTATAAACTAATATCAACATTATTTCATTTAATCTGAGAATTAATGGATGAAATCAAATTTTTGGAATTTCAAGACATTAAACATTTTTTTTGCTTAAAAACACCTAATTTTATCGACCAAAAGATGTACTATTCAGCTGGAATAGCTGAATGTTTGTAAATTTTCTCAGAAAGCTTTGAATAAGGCTCAAAGATGTATTTTTCAATGTTTAAAGTAGGTGGACATCCCCACTGTGTGCTGAAATAGCTTGCTCTGTGCGAATAGTACATATTAGTTTTAAGGCATAAAAAACGTTACAAGTAAGCATTTACTTAGGCCCGTATTCACAATCGCTTGTTAACCTAATGTTGTGTTAAGACTTGACACGGTGTTGGCTAACACGGTGTTTGCACAGACACCGTGTTAAGTCTAACCCCGTATTCAAAATGGCGTGTTAAATGTGTGTTAACTAACACCGTGTTTCTTAAAATAAACACAGTGTCATGAGTCGTTGTAAACTACAAAATTGATTGGTTAAGAGGAAAATGGGATCATACATGTAATTCGGCTATTATGTTTGCGGATTTTTTTGTCAGACTGCATATTCGACATATTTTCTTGTTACAATTTTTGATATCTATTTAATGGAAAATGATAAGAAGTCTCGGGAGCAGAACTTTTCTACAGAATAAATCGAATTTTTTATTCAAAGCGTTTTTGAACGGCTTACTACAATCGAGTCGAAGAAAACGGGTGCCAAATCGCTTAGCATGAAAAAAGGGCGTGGGACGATATTATAGAAGGTTTTTTGGAAAATCCATGCGCGAAGAATCGTTCCCGGGAGCAACTTATTGACAAATGGAAAAGTTTGAAATCAGTAAGACATTACTGTATGTAATTAAAACATCAAAATACAAAAGTAAGTGAAATAATTACAAATGATGGCAGAGGCTCATTCATACTTCGTCCGATCCGACATCGGACGACACCGCATGTCGCATCCTGTCGGACGCGTGTCGGACTTTTTTTTTGTCCGACACGCGTCCGACAGAGATGCGACATGCAGTCACGTCCGGTGTCGGATCGACATCAGATCCGACTTTCATTCAAACTTCATCCGACTTCTTCCGACTAAAAATCAATATTTTCAGCGCAACCATTGATGTTTTTATATTGTCTCTCTGTCGAACAGCGTTTGTACTATAACTGGGCGTGGGGTGTTGGGGGCATACGTGGGCAGCGGGAAAACTCTGGGTTGGGGGGGGGTACAAGATTTTTTGAAGGTCAAAAAATGGCCTTAAAAATGGTGGTTTGGCGAAAAAACACCTTTTTCGACGTTTCTCATCGAGCACTATCCATTGGCATCGAAAAATTGAGAAAAAAAACGAAAAAATTCTCAAAAATTAAATTCTGGGGGTATTTTGATTTCTGGGGGGTATTTTGGTTTTTTGGGGGGTATTTTGGTTTCTGGGGGGGTGCATACCCCCAAATCCCCCATGCCCAGGTGTAGTTGAGGGTATGTAACCCCAGAAACTAGAATACCCCAGAAACCAAATACTCCCCCAGAATTCAATTTTAAAAAATTATTTTTGTTGTTTTCCTCAATATTTTGATGCCATTGGATAGTGCTCGATGAGAAACGTCGAAAAATGGTGTTTTTTCGCCATACAACCACTTTTAAGACCATTTTTTGACTTTTGAAAATTTTTTCACCCCCCTCCTTCGAGAAATAAAAATTAAATGCTGAAAGTATCGAAGTTCGTTTAATAATTTGTTTGAAAACTTAATAATTTATTTGAACTTATTTCCCACAAACATGGATGTTCTTTAACAGCTATGATTAATAACTCCGTAGTAACGTCGTCAAAATCGCCCAGGCCATTTGCAATTAATGAAATTTTAAACCTGAAAAATACAATAAAATGAATTGACTGCAACAATAAATAGTACAAGATAAACGATACACGATATGCCACAGCGGTTTTATACGACTAGTACAGAGAAATAAATTAATCAAAAATTTAAAGCTTGAAAAAATGAAATAGCACAAAATAAACAAGGCGTGCAATGCGCTACATGTAGCACCAATCTTCCTACACGCTGTAATTTAAATTTCGTGTGTGTCGGACGGACGAAAGTTGAAACCAACTCAACTTGTCCGTTTCGACAAAAAAATCGCGCTGTAAATCAGATTATGACGTCATGCGCAAAGAAAAGTCGGACGCGTGTCGCATGATGTCGGATAATATCGGACTCATGTCGGTGCGTGTCGGAGCGGATTTGTCAATTTTCGCATTCCGACACCAAATCGGACGGAGTCGGACGAAGTATGAATGGGCCTTTAGCCTGGCCTTGAACGTTCCCTTGATTTTGCTCACTATTACCATCATCGTCAATGTCAATATCTTGATTATTCACTTCACTGCGATGTCTCGCAAAGTTATACAAAATAGCGGCAGAAACAGTTAATATCGCGCATTTTTCAGGACTAAAATTAAGACCTTTTAACAAGCATGGCAAAAGGCGTTTCCAGATTCAAAAAGTTCTTTCGATCACCATTCTTGTTGAGGAATGAGCAAAATTGTAACGGCGCTCTGGAGCAGTCATAGGATTCGCTAGAGAGGTTAGTAAAAATCTTTGGCATGCGTATCCTCGATCTCCAAAACAATGGAAATATCCTGGAAGCCCATGGGTGCTCCCTTTATGGCTGGTAAAATCATGGGTGCTCCCTTTAAGGCTGGTAACAATATCACGAATCAAAAGCTTGTCGTCACAGAGCACCTGCACATTGAGAGAAAACCAACCCTTTCGGTTCCTGAAAACCTCTGAATCTACACCTCCAGGATTGAGAATGCGGATATGGGTGCAATCGAGGGCTCCAATAACACCAGGAAACCCCTTTTCATCAAAAAAACTGCCGCGAATTTCTGGAATTTCTTGATCTGATAGGAATTGAATTAAATTCTGACGCTGCTCTGCTACTTGACGTAATACTCGGTAAACGACCCTAGATACTGTAGGTTGACTTAAATTATGCAAATCACCATCCTCGCGTTGAAAGCAGCCAGATCCCATGAACCTCAACGTTAGAAGGACCTGGAATAATGCATAACTAAACAGAACAAGATATATGATCTTGAGGGGATTTGGGGGTTTTCACCCCCACCGCAAAAAGTTTTTCATCGCCCGCAGAAATATTTTTAGCTCCCCCAGAATTTGTGACTTTTCAGAAAAATCATGGAAAATGTTCTAATTGAAGCACTTTTAGCGATAAAAGCGCCAATTTTTTCGGCGCATCGCGCCAAACAGCCAATTTCGACTATATTTTGTTCAATATTGGATTTTTTGAATTTCTTATATAAATATTTTATGTTTTTATCGTCTAGGAAGAAAGAGCATCGTCAGAAATGCGAAAAACGATGTTTTTAGTGCATACCTATCGTTTTTGAGCCCAAAAAGGCACTTTAGAAAAAATTTTTGGTTTCACCCTTCCCCCAGAATTTCTATGCTGTTCTTGTCTGGAAACATGTCATTTTGTTTTTTTTATAGAAAGCAAAAATGGCAGTCGGCGATTTTAAACATGTCCAATTTAGCGCCGGCGGTGGGCCACCACCTACCCTACCATCAGATATTTACGTTAAAATCTCGGAAATGCTTCCAAGTTAGTTTGAACGGGTGCCATGTTTAGTAGACTGCGATGCTCCGTGGATAGTCAACAAGCAGACGATTCGTTTATAATGCCAGAGAGGTCGATTTCAGGTATACACATGGCGAGAATTACCGATTTCTGGGTGTCTGGCAGATTCTCGAGAATGCAAACCATACATGAATAGCATGGAAATTCTGGGGGAATCAGTCAGAAAAATATTTTTTTAAATTACCTTTTTGGGCTGAAAAATAGTGGGTAAACATTAAAAACACTGTTTTATGGCGTTTCTGACAAAGCCTGTTTTTTCTAAAGCATAAAAATGTAAAAAAATCTGAAAAATTTAAAAAAATTGACTGAATTGAACCAAATATAGTCGCAACCACACCTGGGCGTAGTGGGAGGATTTGGGGGTATGCATACCCCCAGAAACTAATATAACCCCAGAAATCAAAATACCCCCAGAATTCAATTTTTAAATTTTTTTGTTTTTTCTTCGCAATTTTTTGATGCCAATAGATAGTGCTCAATAGGAAACTTTGAAAAATGGTGTTTTTTCGCCATATCATCATTTTCAAGGCCATTTTTGACCTTTGAAAAATCTTGCCCCTCCCCTTCCCAGAATTTTGGTGCTGCCCACGTATGGTCGCAACAATGTATAAACAGCGCAAAGCGCCAAAATTTGACTTTTTTCAGTCGAAAAATTGACTAAGAATGCTTATAAAAGCATATCTTTTTACGATTTTCTAAAAAATTTTCAATTCTGGGGTCAGCAACATTCTGCGGGGTCAGCAGATTCTGGGAGGTCAAAACCCCCAAACCCCCCAGGAACATGTCTTGTGCAAACAAAAACCCTCCCCCTCACACCCATCTACGTTCAAAACACAACAATTTTGAATATATTGAACCTCCAGCACATGCCTAATCGTTTAGTAAGCTAATAAGCTAATACTTTGTTAGAATAAATACTTTAAGGTTACCTAAAACTTCAAAATCGACTTCATTAATACTGTCTCAACCATCGTCCTTAGTAAAATTAGAAAAAAGTTAGTAAATACTCAGGAAAAAGGTGGGGGAATGTGGAAAAGGTCCTAAGCAATAGATAACGTAATACTCGATAAACGATTTTTCGGAAAGAAGTTATTTTCTTCCCAAATTTTTAAACGTGGTTTGTTTTCTTCCAGCGTCTTTGTCCGGCATGCCCTGCATTGACAACAAAAAATGTGCCTGGAAAATTTAAGGGAGGAAGAAAATACTGCCCGCTTGGATCTGATTGCATATCAAAGGGAATGTTTGAGACTTGAGCAAGACGCTAAAATAGAGTTTCTTAATCAGGAAAAGCTGCTGCTTTTGCCAAGGCCGACTACTATATAGCAAAGAAGGCCTTGCTTACGGGACAGCAATCCGGGCAACTATATGCTGGGCAGCAACAGAGTTCTTCAAATAGTTATATGCCAACTTTGCATAATATGTGATATTTTACACTAATTTGATTTGCAAATAATTGTTTAAAAATGTGATTCACTTGAAGAGCTGGAGGAATTGCATGATTTCGACCAGAATTAGCCAAATCATCTTGGAGTAGTGCAATCAAGTCTAGAACACCATTTTTTACAATTTATACCTCGATTTAAAAGTAACATCATCATATTCCTCAAATGGGTCGCTCCTCTCTCGAAAATAGCGAATATGGTTGACTTCTTCATATTTTCATCAATATGATCCAAAACGTCAAGAATATCCATCAGAATTTGAAAAATAACGATCAACTATTACAAACACGCCGTTAAACCTGATGGGGGAAGGGTTAAAACGTCGTGTTAACTTTTGCTTGTCTTGACTTAACACGTCGTAAACACACAATTCTGAATACTGAGTTGAAAGTTAACACCGTGTTAAGTCCAAATTTAGCACCGTGTCAGGCTGGCTGCTTACCCAGAATTGTTAATTTTTCAAAAAAATCGCAGAAAGTCAGCTGTTTTACGCGTATTTCTCCAAGTTTTGACTTAATAACGTCGAATTATCCGCGCTTCGCGCATACATATTTAGCATAAGAATCTGAGGGTCAGCCTGGAAAAATTTCAAAAAGTGACTTTTAGGCTAAAACACAACGGGTTCAGGTCAAAAACACTATTTTTAGACGTTTCAGACAATGCTTCTTCTTTCTCGAACATAAAAACATGGAAAAATTCGGGAAAAAGTTAAAAAAATCGAGAAAATTGAACAAAGTACAGTTAAATATAAGTATACGGCGCTAGGCGCCGAAAATTTGAGATTTTGAGCCAAGAACGAACTAAAAATGCTTTTTGAAGCATACTTTTTACAATTTTTCCAAAAAAATCGACAATCTCGGGGGGTGCCAGCCATTTACGGAGGGTTAGCTCAGCAGCCATTCTGTGGAGGGTCAATCGAACCCTCCCCCGAGAACACCTATGGCATCGCGCCATTTATATATTTATGACTATATTTCGTTGAATTTACTAAAGATTATTTAACTGTGTTTCTAAATTTTTAAGGTTTTTATGTTCTAGATAGAACGAGCTTTGTCAAAAACGTCAAAAAACTGTGTTTTTGACAAGTACCCAATCGTTTTTTTACTTTAAAGGAATACTTTAAAAAATTATACGGCTGACCCCCAGATTTTCCACTAACTTCACGTTTTGATTTATTTATTATGTGAAGTAACGACTCTTTCAGTTTCGTTCACTTTTTATTAGTCTAATTTATTAAGGAAGAAAAGATGGACACTTTGGAAGTGAAGCTAGATACATTGGACACTTTGAGGTACCTCAATATGTCCGACCAGATACTTTGAGGTGTGACATCGCCTAAAATTTACTAAACGACCGGAGTATTTCTCTTTTTTCTATTTTTTTGTATTTTCTTGTGAAAGTTACTTTTTATTCTTCGAAATTTGTAATAATTTGCAATTGTAATAACGTTTTGCATAATAATTGTAATAATAATTAATTAATTGTGATTGTAATAATAACAATTGTAATAATAATTTTACTTTCCTTGAAATTTCGAATTTTTAATCGAGGATTTAGAAAGACTACGTTTTCCCTGCATAATTTATGTTGAATTGTGACTTTTTGGGAAATCACGATTGTCAACGAATTATTTAGGGAATCAATAAGTGTTCGCGGATATGCGAGAAATTCTGCACAAATAGCTTGATTGCGAAATCGAGAAATTTTACAAAGCATCGATCTAAGAATATGCAAATATTGAAAACATGAAAACGTACTTAGGCACTTAAAAGTATGAGAATTCAATTTTTATTCCGCTTTACTTCTGAAACGTTTTTGAACTTCCTATTCAGCGTAAAAGATTAAACATCACAATATTTGAGAAATAGCATTCGAAAAATGCTTGTTTTACAATTGATATCACTTAGTAATTGATTCGAGCTGAATTTTTAGCGTTACGATGCGTGATTTAAAATCAATTTTAAAGGTGGACAACGTTAGGTACGTACTTACTAGTTATCTTTGCGCTATATATCTTTCAGTATATTCCGCTACATGTATTGATGGATATAAATAAATGATGCTCTTGGCTCAAGATGTTCCAGCTGCTCTTTATTACGTCAACATTTTTTACGCAATGTAACGCGGGTCCAAATCGCTTAGTTTAAGCGATGAGATACGAGTCGCTCTAGTGTTTAACGTTATAGTTACTAAAAGAATGTCGATTCTATGGATTTTACAACTGAAGTGTGCTTATTAGCTGGCTTTTTTCAAATCGATATAAGCTCATTTTTTGCTCGTTTTTCCATTATATTACTTTCGTCATTCTGATCGCGCTATCATTCTATCATTTATGATGTATTTATAATTTTGCCTCCTTGACATTTAATGAGCTTCATTTTTTTGATTAAAAAGCATCTAATATTGGCAAAAAACATAGTTTTTGTCAAAAATCGAAGGGGTGGGTTTAAAATTTTCCGACTTTGGTGGTGAAGGGGGACGACCGATTTTGGGCGAGAAATCGTCCATCCGTGATGTGTAATTGTCGTCTCTGGTGGAGCAATTCTCGATTTCAGGTTTATTTCCATCGATTCTTGCCATTAAATTTTACCCTTTATTCCATTTTTAATTATTTTCAGTGATCATGTTTTGTTTTATTTTATTCGGAGTGGTCGTCTCGAGCACTGATTCTCGTAATGAACTTTAAACTGGATTCCAACTTTGTCTTCCAATATTGAGATTGCTGAACGGCTTACGTGCATGATTAATTTGTTTGAAAATCATCCAACAAATTATGTTTTTGACTGTCACGGAAGCAAAAGTAAGTAATTTTTTATTTTCCATTTTCTATAAAGTAACACGCTTGGCTGATTGCCTTATTCTTTTACGTCTTTAATGAATGCCTTGGACGATTAATTTTTACATCATTTTCTTCTCATCTTAGCTTTATCTATATAGTTACTCGTATATTCGACCACATGTAAAAAAGAGTTGATTCGCTTCTAAATTGTGTAATTTAATAAAGATTTTAATTGTGAGCTGGGACAAGCTTATAACGTGTCAAATTGTAAATGTGATCTTTTAACATTCATTAAAAGCATCAATGTCACAAGTTTAATATTCTACATGCACAGAAGTTTCTTTGGGCAAATTTATGATTTGACGAAGAAGCAACATTATGCCAATTAAATGAATGCGGATGCTTTTCGTGAAAATTTCGTTGTTTTCAAATAGAACAACATTTCCCAAGATAAATAAAGGCGCTTAAAAATCAGCATTATGTTCTTAACTTTCTATGAGGTGTTTTGCGCTTCGTTGAAATCATTATCTTCAATACTGGTGCTTGAATTTTATTCAATTGTTCCCATCGAAGGTTAGACGTTCCAGCCTTTTTTACAGATTTTTTGAAAGTCTTATGCAATTTTTTATATACGCGCTTATAGTTCAAAGTCGCGCAACGTTAAGTCTTAATTAATTCAAATAACCGAGGGATGTATAGCGTAAACGAAAACTGTATGACAAAAATGAGAAAACAAAAAACAAAAAAAAAGAAAACAAAAACAAAAAACAAAAAAAATTTAAACCGTTCGTGAAATAATCAATTCATCTGTAATGCACAAGCCCTCGTAATTATTTGATCTCGCATGCAAATTTTTCAAAAAGTGGACAGCCTCGATTTTTGGCCTTTGAATTGATTATTTAAATTTAAAGCCAGTGTGTAAATTCAGGCATTATTGGCTCGGCCGCTCTTGTTCCGTCTTCCGAACGTGCGAAAATGTTCGAGTAAATCACCTGAAAATGAAGGATCCCATGTGGTTGCCGTAGCGGAGGTATACTGCATTTTATAATCTTAAATTGAATTAGTACAAAAAATAAAGGATCTAGTGTACAATTTACCCCCAGCGTTTTTAAGCCGATCCATATAAGCTACAGTAATCAAACTTTACAAGGAGATAGCTATAAGCCTATTGTACTAATGTGGCAAAATTGATTAACTTACGGTGTAAACTTACTGCTTTACACTTACAGTTTACAACGTACTAACGGCATCTAAAAATTGTAAACGAGTCGGTGGGTTTCGAACAAAGCAGTTTTTTGTAACTCAATGAACATCCTACATTAAAAAAGTAAGTTAAAAAAAAGTAAGTTAAAGTAAGTTTAAAGTTAAGTGAAGTAAGTTTTTTAAGCAGTAAGTTCACACCGTAAGTTGATCAATTTTGCCAGTTTAGTACAATAGGCTTATGGCTATCTCTTTGTAAAGTTTTGTTACTGTAGCTTACATGGATCGGCTATAAAACGCTGGGGGGTAAATTGTATACTAGATTCAAAATAAATTTATAATTCATTATCTTATAGGCTAAAAGATTTATGATGGACTGTATGATAGCAGCGGGCGCTGAACAGGGCCATTCGAATCAATTGGCTGACGTCCTCGTGGCTGCCGACTACAGGGGTCATTTGAGTCATGGCCTAAATAGACTCGGTGAGGAGTGTGAAGTCGTTTTTGTAAAATTATTTTAATAAAATTATTATAGATAATATTAAGATTAAAATTAGTTATAAATTACATATATGAAATTGTTATATTAGAATTATTAGAATGAAAACTGATCTTTCGAATGAATCATGTGGAAATTTCGAAAAATAAAATGAAAATAAGATCGAAAGTGAGAAAAGCCAAATAGACCAAGTGAGAATTTAGCCAAGCATTTTCGGCGTGTGCTCTTGTATTCTGAGTATTTATCATTTTATTTATTTCACTTTTTCTACTTCCTTTTATTAGCTTTGACTTCTTTTTGATCAAAATGTTGGCCTTTTCATTAGAGCTTCGTAAACTGTGAATTTCAAATATAGACCTTGAATTGAATATTGAAGGATTGAAATCCAAAAAATTCTGTTATTTCAAACCGACATTGAACATCACTTAAATTCCGAATCATTCACATTCTTAGATGGAAAAAATTATTGATTTCAGTTATAAAATGACTAAAACTAAATTTATTAAGTAATAATTCAAAAATAGCAATGACTGGAAATAATAAGAATAATAATTACTATGCGATTGATTAATAACAATTATAATAATCAATAAACAATGATTGGCTGGAGCTTGAAAACTTGCAATAATGTTTCGCATGTGGTTCAGACATGTATGCCAGGGACGTAAAAACTCGGGTTTGCCGTGGTTCCGGCAACCCAATAATCCTGAAAGAAAAAGGAGCCACCGGTTGGGTGGACGGAAATAATCTGCTTGGACCAGTTGTGGGCAATTTTTGTATGGACCTGGCTATCAAAAAATCTCACGAGTATGGAATCGGTTGGGTTGTGTGTAAAGGTACGGCAAAATACAGTATTATTGATTAAATTATTGAATTTTCTCTGATATTAGACGTTATTTCATAGGAAGTTTTAGAATATTGTGAAAATTATATATTAATTAATACCATAAATATTTGATTGATCATTTTTTGCACGTATAATTTTGGGAACGAAATTAGCGAAGATGTCAGAATTTCTATTATTTTTTTATCATTTGTATTCAAATTTTCAATGTATTCTGTTCTGTTTACCCTTCAAATCATAGAATGAAATTACGTGGGTCTAAGAAAATCAGAATTTCGATAAATTCATAAACTTTTACTTATAAAAGGGACAAAAAGAATCAAAACGGGCTACAAAGCGCTAAAACGTGCATTCTTTAATTCATTAAAGCATTTCATATCACGGTTTTTTGTATTCGGCAAAGATTTATCGCGATGTACAAAGACTTTTGGGCACCGTCTTTGTACATGTACAAAGATTTTTTGGAAGACAAAAACTGCAAAAAAGGTTCGAAATTCGCAGAAATTCTCGGCGCTCCGCGCCGAAATGAGCAATTGTGTGTTCTGTATATCTTTATAATTTCAGAAATTGCATTTTGAAAGGAAAAATGCCAAATTTTTTGGCGCTTCGCGCCGTTTTGAGACGATTATTACTGATTTTTGCCCTCAGAAACCTAGAAATTGCTAAAATACGTAACCAAAGGTCGAACAACTCTGTTTTTGCCACACTAAAATCGCTACTGTACCATATTATAGTACCCAAAAATTTGTGTGTACGAAATGTACAAAGACTTTTAGGGACCATCTTTGTACATGTACAAACGGACCTTGTGCAAAAAAAAACACTGTTTCATATAGATTGTATTGATCATTTTCCATTAAGCATAATGATTATTATACGAGTAATAAAAATATCAATAATACATAAAAAAGTGTAGGCTGATTAAAGCTTGAAACAACGAATGCGTTGGTGTTGGTTGGGGATACGGATTGAGATCCAGATAATTTATAAGATCACAGAATTAAAGCTCTGAAAGGAGCTTGACTAAAGACGTATAAAATAATATTTTTGCCCCATCACAAATTTTTCGGCCATTTTTTGACCTTTGAAAATTTTTGTACTAGACCCAAACTCCAAAATTCATGCATCACCCATGCCTGAATTCGAACCCCCGACCATGAGTACAACAGCATGGCTGGTCTACTAGGGGTCATTTGTTGAGTCTGTTAGTACAAAAACTGACCCTAAAAATTACTATTAACGTTGAAATACCGTAAATACTACTTTAATTTATTGTTTCTATCCGATTCTCAGCATCTTTGCGAAAAGTTATGATTTTATCGTTCTTGGTCCGATTTTGCTTAATTCCTTTATTTTTTCTGAAACAAATGTATTTTTTCTCCTGGGAGGCCTATGAAGATTTAAACTTGCATTGGCGTGGTTTGATCCCGAAATCAGTTCTGAATTATGGCCGAATTAAATTTGTCAATTTGGAGATCAGAGCCAGCATAGTGGGCCATATTGGGAAGAGACTTAAAATTCTTATTCAATGATAAAAAGCGACCGAGCATAATCAATTAATTCTGGAAATGTGGCATCCATTATTAATCGGAAAGATAGCCTAGTTTAATGAATACTTTAAGCACATTTGTTACTGAATATGAAAAATAAATTAGAAATAAGTTGAACATTGTCCAAGATTTTTCTAGTTTTTCGTATTATTTTCGCACTATGCTCTTTCATTTTTACTTATTTTGAAAAACATCACTATTGATCTATTAATCTTCCTTTAACCCTGTTTTTTTGCAAGTTTTTTGACATTAAATTTTGCGGAAAAATTAAATTTTTAGCAAAATATTGCCCTAGACATTTTGTATACAACTATTTTCGATTGATGTTATATTCACAGAGATTACTTGATCAGTAAAACAGCTGCAGCCAATTGAATTTAGTGACTTCACACTAATTCATCAACTTTTCATTTTATTTTTTCGATAATTTTATTTGTTTCTTGATTTTTTAATCACTGCTAATTTGATTTAAATGAAATTTTTTAATTTGAAATTCTTTAAAATTTTTAAAGGGTCAAATCATTACGGGATAGCCGGATGGTACGCTTTGAGGGCATGCGCCCAGGGTCTTCTGGTATATTTCGCGTCTTACTGTATTTGAATTACTGTATTTATTTATGATTATGTTTTATTTGTTTGTTTCTATTCTTAAGCTGTTGTTTTTTCTTTTTGATTTCTATTCCAGTTTAAACGTTATTAAAGTTTGCTTCCCTACTTCCCATTTTTTCAGTTTTTCTTTCAACCTTAACTCATTTCAATTTTTTCTTCTTACGCCTGTCTTATACATACAACTTTATGGTATGCTAGTCGCGAGACTTTTATTTCTACCATGTTCTTCGTAATTTTATTTCAAGCTAAACGACCCTTAGATACATTTTTTATCATTATGAATCCTCTTAATTTTTGCATTCGACTTTTATCTTTCTTTTTTGATTCCCTTTCGTATTCTCTTTTGTATACTCTATTTTATTTTTGATATTGTTTTGTTTTGAGTGTTTTTCTGAATTAACGCATTGTTTAATGCTTGATTTTACTTAAAGAAAATATACATCCAATTTCTATTGAATTGATTATCTATAGATGCAGAGTATGGCCGGTCTGAAAAGGTGGGAGGCACACATAGGCACGGGAATCTGGGGGGTTTGGACCATACATTGGCAGCAGCCGAATTCCAGGTGTCTGGGTGGTGTACAAACTGCAACAAATTCCAATAAACATGCCAAAAAATCCCAAGAACGCATACAAAAAATTCAATTTTGGGGGTCAACCGATTTTCGGCGATCTGCCGGGTCTGGACCATAGATTTACAGCGTGGCCAATCTGCGGGGAGGGGGGTGGGAGAATCAGCTGGTCTGGGGTATCAAGACGAATTGAGCTTTTTTGGATCAAAACATAAGCGCTAAAATAGTGTTAAAACTACGTTATTACACAGTTTTTGGTCAATTTTGAGCACTTTTAAAGAAAATTGTCGATTTTTATTCATTTTGCTCGATTTTCACAGAAAAATTTCCTATTTTTCTCTGGGGAATCTGCATCCTCAAACGCCTACGTGCATGTCTGGTGTGGATCCTTTTAGAGTCTCAAAGACCCCCAAAATCGACAGGAAGGTAGCCGGCCTTCTGAATTAGAGTAGGTACTAAAATTGTGAAGTCAAATATCTAAACAAATACTTGTAGACAGAAAAATAATGGTATATTTGAGCGTTTCTTAGCGATCTCTAATTATTGTACAAGAAAGAATTTGAAAAAGAAAATGAAAAATTTATTTTGGAAACGCCCGAAAGTTCTGGGCCTATCAGCTCAAAAGCATGCTAAACTCTATTCTAACGTTCTTTCTAATAAGCTCCAAGAATTTTCAATTTTTGGAGGGACCGGAAGGGGATCTAGTACACAATTTACCCCCAAGCGTTTTTTATCCGATCCATATAAGCTACAGTAACCAAACTTTACAAGGAGATAGCTATAAGCCTATTGTACTAATCTGGCAAAATTGATTGAACTACGGTGTAAACTTACTGCTTAAAAAAATTTAAAAAAACTCACTTTACTTTACTTTAAACTTACTTTAAACTTACTTTTTTTAAATGTAGGATGTTGATTGAGTTACAAAAAACTGCTTTGTTTGAAACCCGCCGAATCGTTTACAATTTTTAGATGCCGTTAGTACGTTGTAAATTGTGAGTGTAAAGCAGTAAGTTTACACCGTAAGTTGATCAATTTTGCCAGATTAGTACAATAGGTTTATAGCTATCTCCTTGTAAAGTTTGATTACTGTAGCTTATATGGATCGGGTTACTGTAGCTTATATGGATCGGCTAATAAACACTTGGGGGGGGTAAATTGTATACTAAATCTCCGGAGGGACTCTAACAAAAAACTCTTACTTTCAAAATGTAGGAGAAACTAGTCCCGCCTATCGCCCCACAGCTACGTGCCTGAAAATCGATAGACCCCTAAATTCAAATTTGTGATGCTACTTTTGACGATTTTGCCCCATCGGTATCTCCAGAATTTATTTGATGGTCAGCCAGACTGGTTTTTCACTTCTGCAGAATGTACATTAATAATTTGTATAAATAGAAATCGGCTCTTACGATTTTGTTAATTCGTGATACGTCATCATTTAGTTTATTTTATTTCGTAATTCGTATATCCCGAAGTTTCGTGTAGATAATTGTATTTATGCACAAGTCTTTTATCCTATAAAATTTTTTTGCCGGTATTGATCAATATCTGCTCGAAATTTATTTTAAATAAACTGTGAAGTATTTATACTTCCGATATTTTTTAGGCGAAATTCTCAATTCTATGAAAACGAAGTCATTTCAGGCCATTTTAAACATTCTCAAATTTTTAATTCTTGCAATAATTCTCTGAAATCTGTATTTAAAAATTTGAATTCGTACCATTGAATCAATCATAATTTCAAACGAATTTTTCTATAATGTGCCATATTTCGCCTTTTTTCTTTTAGGGAATGTCGTTCACTAATACGTCCCCATTGGTTTTTCCAACACGTTCAAAAATGGTAGGTACCTTTTTTGATTCACGTTTTATAAAGTTTTAAGGTTTTTTTTTTGTTTTTGCAGTGCAATTCAATTTTTTACTTATATAAACCACATTTTTTAGAAATTATCTTACTAATACCATGCAGTTTTGAATTCAAAGAAGATTGATTGAATGAATTCTCCAAAAATGTTTAGATTGATATGGCTATGATTACACGTGATTATAGTCTTGTTCCCACCACGCTACATTTACTGCTCAAATTTAAGCCGAGAAATTCTAGCAACAAAACGATTTCGGAATATGCAGTTTGGAAACTAAAAACTTTGATGCAAAATTTTAATTTCTCTGAATTCTTCAAAATAGACAGTGATTGCAGAAAATCTTATGAAGTCCTCTCAGTTTCAAGATCGTTTACAAAATCGAAAAACTAAAAAACCCGGAGGCTAAAAACGTGTTCGGTTTGATTCGCTAGCTGCTATATTGGAATAAAGGCATATTTTGTACAATCCTTAAGTTTAGGTAGATTGGATTCATTCCAAAGGTAACTTATATTTAAAACACTGAAAAATAAAAATATACGAATTCAGAAAATAACGCTTTTCTTAAAAAAATGAGTTATATATGAAAGGTGGTTTATATTATTGATAAATATTCGAAATTTTATTTTATTTTTCAGTGTTTTCAATAATATACATCTTTTAATTTTTTTAAACTTTGTTTTTTATATACATATTTTCATTTTTTTAAATATTTATCAAAGATATTTTTTAGTATTTTTAATTAGGTGGTCCCTCGGTACGAATCCATTGAGTTTAGCGGCGCCGGCGAAAAACGGCGATCATTTCTATTTAGATATGGCCACGACTAATGTGGCCATCGGCAAAGTAGAACTAGCCGATCGAAAAGGCGCTCAATTGGGACGCGGTTGGGCGGCCGATGCTTCTGGCAAAGTGCCAAATTTGATTTGATTTTACTCCTTTTAATTCCGTTTATCGAACCGTCATGCAATATGCTGTAGTGTATTCACTTCACAAAATGTATTGAGCATCAGATAGCAATAAACCAGGATAATTCAATGAAATTGCGAAAAAAATAAGAAAAACATAACGAAAACAAATTTCAGTATTAGTCGCTTAGTTGAAAATCATGTAATATGATACGAATACTCATGCCACGCGATATAAATATATAATACAAAATAAATAAAAAATCGTCACATTCTTCTACATCAAAATTAAATATATTTAATGCAAAATAAATACAAAAATCAAGCATCATTATACTTCTATTATCGTTTCTTTTCCGTCCATATATTTGCTTTATAAAATCATGCATTTTACACCAAATCTAGATTAGGTAAACTGGCCTCCTATTACGCTGACATTACTACAACGCAACAAATTATCAGTTAAAATTCCGAATTAGTATAAACTAGGCTTGACGTCCAGGCCGACTGTGTATTTATTGCATTTATGGTTAAATTTTAAGATTTAGAATTTTTCTAAATCTATTTAAAATTTGGCTAATTCTGAAGAGTAATGAATATTTTTGTTTTTTATTAGGAGACCTTAAATCCCAAGCACGTCATTCCTGACGGTGGACTCTTGCCTTTGGGTGGCCTAGAGAAAACAAGTGGAGCTTATTAGATGTTCAATACCATTTTTCTAATTTTTATATTACTCCTCTCGTTTCTGGAAATGTTTTTAAAGGCTTAACCGTATATGAAAATTTTTAATACCATTTTTCTATTTTTTTAATTACTCTCTCTCGTTTCTGGAAATGTTTTTAATAGCTTAACCGTATATGAAAATTTTTAATACCATTTTTCCATTTTTTTTAATTACTCCTCTCGTTTCTGGAAATGTTTTTAATGGCTTGACCGTATATGAAAATTCTTAATACCATTTTTTCTAATTTTTTTAATTACTCCTCTCGTTTCTGGAAATGTTTTTAATGGCTTGACCGTATATGAAAATTCTTAATACCATTTTTCTAATTTTTTTAATTACTCCTCTCGTTTCTGGAAATGTTTTTAATGGCTTAACCGTATATGAAAATTTTTAATACCATTTTTCCATTTTTTTAATTACTCCTCTCGTTTCTGGAAATGTTTTTAATGGCTTGACCGTATATGAAAATTCTTAATACCATTTTTTCTAATTTTTTAAATTACTCCTCTCGTTTCTGGAAATGTTTTTAATGGCTTGACCGTATATGAAAATTCTTAATACCATTTTTTCTAATTTTTTAAATTACTCCTCTCGTTTCTGGAAATGTTTTTAATGGCTTGACCGTATATGAAAATTCTTAATACCATTTTTTCTAATTTTTTTAATTACTCCTCTCGTTTCTGGAAATGTTTTTAATGGCTTGACCGTATATGAAAATTCTTAATACCATTTTTTCTAATTTTTTTAATTACTCCTCTCGTTGCTGGAAATGTTTTTAATGGCTTAACCGTATATGAAAATTTTTAATACCATTTTTTTCCATTTTTTAATTACTCCTCTCGTTTCTGGAAATGTTTTTAATGGCTTGACCGTATATGAAAATTCTTAATACCATTTTTTCTAATTTTTTTAATTACTCCTCTCGTTTCTGGAAATGTTTTTAATGGCTTGACCGTATATGAAAATTCTTAATACCATTTTTTCTAATTTTTTTAATTACTCCTCTCGTTTCTGAAAATCTTTTTAATGGCTTAACCGTATATGAAAATTTTTAATACCATTTTTTCCATTTTTTTAATTACTCCTCTCGTTTCTGGAAATGTTTTTAATGGCTTGACCGTATATGAAAATTCTTAATACCATTTTTCTAATTTTTTAATTACTCCTCTCGTTTCTGGAAATGTTTTTAATGGCTTGACCGTATATGAAAATTCTTAATACCATTTTTCCATTTTTTTTAATTACTCCTCTCGTTTCTGGAAATGTTTTTAATGGCTTGACCGTATATGAAAATTCTTAATACCATTTTTTCTAATTTTTTAAATTACTCCTCTCGTTTCTGGAAATGTTTTTAATGGCTTGACCGTATATGAAAATTCTTAATACCATTTTTTCTAATTTTTTAAATTACTCCTCTCGTTTCTGGAAATGTTTTTAATGGCTTGACCGTATATGAAAATTCTTAATACCATTTTTTCTAATTTTTTAAATTACTCCTCTCGTTTCTGGAAATGTTTTTAATGGCTTGACCGTATATGAAAATTCTTAATACCATTTTTTCTAATTTTTTAAATTACTCCTCTCGTTTCTGGAAATGTTTTTAATGGCTTGACCGTATATGAAAATTCTTAATACCATTTTTTCTAATTTTTTTAATTACTCCTCTCGTTTCTGGAAATGTTTTTAATGGCTTGACCGTATATGAAAATTCTTAATACCATTTTTTCTAATTTTTTTAATTACTCCTCTCGTTTCTGGAAATGTTTTTAATGGCTTGACCGTATATGAAAATTCTTAATACCATTTTTTCTAATTTTTTTAATTACTCCTCTCGTTTCTGGAAATGTTTTTAATGGCTTAACCGTATATGAAAATTTTTAATACCATTTTTCCATTTTTTTAATTACTCCTCTCGTTTCTGGAAATGTTTTTAATGGCTTGACCGTATATGAAAATTCTTAATACCATTTTTTCTAATTTTTTAAATTACTCCTCTCGTTTCTGGAAATGTTTTTAATGGCTTGACCGTATATGAAAATTCTTAATACCATTTTTTCTAATTTTTTAAATTACTCCTCTCGTTTCTGGAAATGTTTTTAATGGCTTGACCGTATATGAAAATTCTTAATACCATTTTTTCTAATTTTTTTAATTACTCCTCTCGTTTCTGGAAATGTTTTTAATGGCTTGACCGTATATGAAAATTCTTAATACCATTTTTTCTAATTTTTTTAATTACTCCTCTCGTTTCTGGAAATGTTTTTAATGGCTTAACCGTATATGAAAATTTTTAATACCATTTTTCCATTTTTTTAATTACTCCTCTCGTTTCTGGAAATGTTTTTAATGGCTTGACCGTATATGAAAATTCTTAATACCATTTTTTCTAATTTTTTAAATTACTCCTCTCGTTTCTGGAAATGTTTTTAATGGCTTGACCGTATATGAAAATTCTTAATACCATTTTTTCTAATTTTTTAAATTACTCCTCTCGTTTCTGGAAATGTTTTTAATGGCTTGACCGTATATGAAAATTCTTAATACCATTTTTTCTAATTTTTTTAATTACTCCTCTCGTTTCTGGAAATGTTTTTAATGGCTTGACCGTATATGAAAATTCTTAATACCATTTTTTCTAATTTTTTAAATTACTCCTCTCGTTTCTGGAAATGTTTTTAATGGCTTGACCGTATATGAAAATTCTTAATACCATTTTTTCTAATTTTTTAAATTACTCCTCTCGTTTCTGGAAATGTTTTTAATAGCTTAACCGTATATGAAAATTTTTAATACCATTTTTCCATTTTTTTTAATTACTCCTCTCGTTTCTGGAAATGTTTTTAATGGCTTGACCGTATATGAAAATTCTTAATACCATTTTTTCTAATTTTTTTAATTACTCCTCTCGTTTCTGGAAATGTTTTTAATGGCTTGACCGTATATGAAAATTCTTAATACCATTTTTTCTAATTTTTTAAATTACTCCTCTCGTTTCTGGAAATGTTTTTAATGGCTTAACCGTATATGAAAATTTTTAATACCATTTTTCCATTTTTTTTAATTACTCCTCTCGTTTCTGGAAATGTTTTTAATGGCTTGACCGTATATGAAAATTCTTAATACCATTTTTTCTAATTTTTTTAATTACTCCTCTCGTTTCTGGAAATGTTTTTAATGGCTTAACCGTATATGAAAATTTTTAATACCATTTTTCCATTTTTTTAATTACTCCTCTCGTTTCTGGAAATGTTTTTAATGGCTTGACCGTATATGAAAATTCTTAATACCATTTTTTCTAATTTTTTTAATTACTCCTCTCGTTTCTGGAAATGTTTTTAATGGCTTGACCGTATATGAAAATTCTTAATACCATTTTTTCTAATTTTTTAAATTACTCCTCTCGTTTCTGGAAATGTTTTTAATGGCTTAACCGTATATGAAAATTTTTAATACCATTTTTCCATTTTTTTAATTACTCCTCTCGTTTCTGGAAATGTTTTTAATGGCTTGACCGTATATGAAAATTCTTAATACCATTTTTTCTAATTTTTTAAATTACTCCTCTCGTTTCTGGAAATGTTTTTAATGGCTTGACCGTATATGAAAATTCTTAATACCATTTTTTCTAATTTTTTAAATTACTCCTCTCGTTTCTGGAAATGTTTTTAATAGCTTAACCGTATATGAAAATTTTTAATACCATTTTTCCATTTTTTTTAATTACTCCTCTCGTTTCTGGAAATGTTTTTAATGGCTTGACCGTATATGAAAATTCTTAATACCATTTTTTCTAATTTTTTTAATTACTCCTCTCGTTTCTGGAAATGTTTTTAATGGCTTAACCGTATATGAAAATTTTTAATACCATTTTTTCCATTTTTTTAATTACTCCTCTCGTTTCTGGAAATGTTTTTAATGGCTTGACCGTATATGAAAATTCTTAATACCATTTTTTCTAATTTTTTAAATTACTCCTCTCGTTTCTGGAAATGTTTTTAATGGCTTGACCGTATATGAAAATTCTTAATACCATTTTTTCTAATTTTTTTAATTACTCCTCTCGTTTCTGGAAATGTTTTTAATGGCTTGACCGTATATGAAAATTCTTAATACCATTTTTTCTAATTTTTTTAATTACTCCTCTCGTTTCTGGAAATGTTTTTAATGGCTTAACCGTATATGAAAATTTTTAATACCATTTTTCCTATTTTTTTAATTACTCCTCTCGTTTCTGGAAATGTTTTTAATGGCTTGACCGTATATGAAAATTCTTAATACCATTTTTTCTAATTTTTTTAATTACTCCTCTCGTTTCTGGAAATGTTTTTAATGGCTTGACCGTATATGAAAATTCTTAATACCATTTTTTCTAATTTTTTTAATTACTCCTCTCGTTTCTGGAAATGTTTTTAATGGCTTAACCGTATATGAAAATTTTTAATACCATTTTTCCATTTTTTAATTACTCCTCTCGTTTCTGGAAATGTTTTTAATGGCTTGACCGTATATGAAAATTCTTAATACCATTTTTTCTAATTTTTTTAATTACTCCTCTCGTTTCTGAAAATCTTTTTAATGGCTTAACCGTATATGAAAATTTTTAATACCATTTTTCCATTTTTTAATTACTCCTCTCGTTTCTGGAAATGTTTTTAATGGCTTGACCGTATATGAAAATTCTTAATACCATTTTTTCTAATTTTTTTAATTACTCCTCTCGTTTCTGAAAATCTTTTTAATGGCTTAACCGTATATGAAAATTTTTAATACCATTTTTCCATTTTTTAATTACTCCTCTCGTTTCTGGAAATGTTTTTAATGGCTTGACCGTATATGAAAATTCTTAATACCATTTTTTCTAATTTTTTTAATTACTCCTCTCGTTTCTGAAAATGTTTTTAATGGCTTAACCGTATATGAAAATTTTTAATACCATTTTTCCATTTTTTTAATTACTCCTCTCGTTTCTGGAAATGTTTTTAATGGCTTGACCGTATATGAAAATTCTTAATACCATTTTTTCTAATTTTTTAAATTACTCCTCTCGTTTCTGGAAATGTTTTTAATGGCTTGACCGTATATGAAAATTCTTAATACCATTTTTTCTAATTTTTTTAATTACTCCTCTCGTTTCTGGAAATGTTTTTAATGGCTTGACCGTATATGAAAATTCTTAATACCATTTTTTCTAATTTTTTTAATTACTCCTCTCGTTTCTGAAAATCTTTTTAATGGCTTAACCGTATATGAAAATTTTTAATACCATTTTTCCATTTTTTTTAATTACTCCTCTCGTTTCTGGAAATGTTTTTAATGGCTTGACCGTATATGAAAATTCTTAATACCATTTTTTCTAATTTTTTTAATTACTCCTCTCGTTTCTGGAAATGTTTTTAATGGCTTGACCGTATATGAAAATTCTTAATACCATTTTTTCTAATTTTTTTAATTACTCCTCTCGTTTCTGAAAATCTTTTTAATGGCTTAACCGTATATGAAAATTTTTAATACCATTTTTCCATTTTTTAATTACTCCTCTCGTTTCTGGAAATGTTTTTAATGGCTTGACCGTATATGAAAATTCTTAATACCATTTTTTCTAATTTTTTTAATTACTCCTCTCGTTTCTGAAAATCTTTTTAATGGCTTAACCGTATATGAAAATTTTTAATACCATTTTTCCATTTTTTAATTACTCCTCTCGTTTCTGGAAATGTTTTTAATGGCTTGACCGTATATGAAAATTCTTAATACCATTTTTTCTAATTTTTTTAATTACTCCTCTCGTTTCTGAAAATCTTTTTAATGGCTTAACCGTATATGAAAATTTTTAATACCATTTTTCCATTTTTTAATTACTCCTCTCGTTTCTGGAAATGTTTTTAATGGCTTGACCGTATATGAAAATTCTTAATACCATTTTTTCTAATTTTTTTAATTACTCCTCTCGTTTCTGAAAATCTTTTTAATGGCTTAACCGTATATGAAAATTTTTAATACCATTTTTTCCATTTTTTTTAATTACTCCTCTCGTTTCTGGAAATGTTTTTAATGGCTTGACCGTATATGAAAATTCTTAATACCATTTTTTCTAATTTTTTTAATTACTCCTCTCGTTTCTGGAAATGTTTTTAATGGCTTGACCGTATATGAAAATTCTTAATACCATTTTTTCTAATTTTTTTAATTACTCCTCTCGTTTCTGAAAATCTTTTTAATGGCTTAACCGTATATGAAAATTTTTAATACCATTTTTCCATTTTTTAATTACTCCTCTCGTTTCTGGAAATGTTTTTAATGGCTTGACCGTATATGAAAATTCTTAATACCATTTTTTCTAATTTTTTTAATTACTCCTCTCGTTTCTGGAAATGTTTTTAATGGCTTGACCGTATATGAAAATTCTTAATACCATTTTTTCTAATTTTTTTAATTACTCCTCTCGTTTCTGAAAATCTTTTTAATGGCTTAACCGTATATGAAAATTTTTAATACCATTTTTCCATTTTTTAATTACTCCTCTCGTTTCTGGAAATGTTTTTAATGGCTTGACCGTATATGAAAATTCTTAATACCATTTTTTCTAATTTTTTTAATTACTCCTCTCGTTTCTGGAAATGTTTTTAATGGCTTGACCGTATATGAAAATTCTTAATACCATTTTTCTAATTTTTTAATTACTCCTCTCGTTTCTGAAAATCTTTTTAATGGCTTAACCGTATATGAAAATTTTTAATACCATTTTTCCATTTTTTTAATTACTCCTCTCGTTTCTGGAAATGTTTTTAATGGCTTGACCGTATATGAAAATTCTTAATACCATTTTTTCTAATTTTTTTAATTACTCCTCTCGTTTCTGGAAATGTTTTTAATGGCTTGACCGTATATGAAAATTCTTAATACCATTTTTTCTAATTTTTTTAATTACTCCTCTCGTTTCTGAAAATCTTTTTAATGGCTTAACCGTATATGAAAATTTTTAATACCATTTTTCCATTTTTTTTAATTACTCCTCTCGTTTCTGGAAATGTTTTTAATGGCTTGACCGTATATGAAAATTCTTAATACCATTTTTTCTAATTTTTTTAATTACTCCTCTCGTTTCTGGAAATGTTTTTAATGGCTTGACCGTATATGAAAATTCTTAATACCATTTTTTCTAATTTTTTTAATTACTCCTCTCGTTTCTGGAAAATCTTTTTAATGGCTTAACCGTATATGAAAATTTTTAATACCATTTTTCCATTTTTTTTAATTACTCCTCTCGTTTCTGGAAATGTTTTTAATGGCTTGACCGTATATGAAAATTCTTAATACCATTTTTTCTAATTTTTTTAATTACTCCTCTCGTTTCTGGAAATGTTTTTAATGGCTTGACCGTATATGAAAATTCTTAATACCATTTTTTCTAATTTTTTTAATTACTCCTCTCGTTTCTGAAAATCTTTTTAATGGCTTAACCGTATATGAAAATTTTTAATACCATTTTTCCATTTTTTTAATTACTCCTCTCGTTTCTGGAAATGTTTTTAATGGCTTGACCGTATATGAAAATTCTTAATACCATTTTTTCTAATTTTTTTAATTACTCCTCTCGTTTCTGGAAAATCTTTTTAATGGCTTAACCGTATATGAAAATTTTTAATACCATTTTTCCATTTTTTTAATTACTCCTCTCGTTTCTGGAAATGTTTTTAATGGCTTGACCGTATATGAAAATTCTTAATACCATTTTTTCTAATTTTTTTAATTACTCCTCTCGTTTCTGAAAATGTTTTTAATGGCTTAACCGTATATGAAAATTCTTAATACCATTTTTTCCAATTTTTTTAATTACTCCTCTCGTTTCTGGAAATGTTTTTAATGGCTTGACCGTATATGAAAATTCTTAATACCATTTTTTCTAATTTTTTTAATTACTCCTCTCGTTTCTGAAAATCTTTTTAATGGCTTAACCGTATATGAAAATTTTTAATACCATTTTTCCATTTTTTTAATTACTCCTCTCGTTTCTGGAAATGTTTTTAATGGCTTGACCGTATATGAAAATTCTTAATACCATTTTTTCTAATTTTTTTAATTACTCCTCTCGTTTCTGAAAATCTTTTTAATGGCTTAACCGTATATGAAAATTTTTAATACCATTTTTTCCATTTTTTAATTACTCCTCTCGTTTCTGGAAATGTTTTTAATGGCTTGACCGTATATGAAAATTCTTAATACCATTTTTTCTAATTTTTTTAATTACTCCTCTCGTTTCTGAAAATCTTTTTAATGGCTTAACCGTATATGAAAATTCTTAATACCATTTTTTCCATTTTTTTAATTACTCCTCTCGTTTCTGGAAATGTTTTTAATGGCTTGACCGTATATGAAAATTCTTAATACCATTTTTTCTAATTTTTTTAATTACTCCTCTCGTTTCTGAAAATCTTTTTAATGGCTTAACCGTATATGAAAATTTTTAATACCATTTTTCCATTTTTTTTAATTACTCCTCTCGTTTCTGGAAATGTTTTTAATGGCTTGACCGTATATGAAAATTCTTAATACCATTTTTTCTAATTTTTTTAATTACTCCTCTCGTTTCTGAAAATCTTTTTAATGGCTTAACCGTATATGAAAATTTTTAATACCATTTTTCCATTTTTTAATTACTCCTCTCGTTTCTGGAAATGTTTTTAATGGCTTGACCGTATATGAAAATTCTTAATACCATTTTTTCTAATTTTTTTAATTACTCCTCTCGTTTCTGAAAATCTTTTTAATGGCTTAACCGTATATGAAAATTTTTAATACCATTTTTTCCATTTTTTTTAATTACTCCTCTCGTTTCTGGAAATGTTTTTAATGGCTTGACCGTATATGAAAATTCTTAATACCATTTTTTCTAATTTTTTTAATTACTCCTCTCGTTTCTGAAAATCTTTTTAATGGCTTAACCGTATATGAAAATTTTTAATACCATTTTTCCATTTTTTTAATTACTCCTCTCGTTTCTGGAAATGTTTTTAATGGCTTGACCGTATATGAAAATTCTTAATACCATTTTTTCTAATTTTTTTAATTACTCCTCTCGTTTCTGAAAATCTTTTTAATGGCTTAACCGTATATGAAAATTTTTAATACCATTTTTCCATTTTTTAATTACTCCTCTCGTTTCTGGAAATGTTTTTAATGGCTTGACCGTATATGAAAATTCTTAATACCATTTTTTCTAATTTTTTTAATTACTCCTCTCGTTTCTGAAAATCTTTTTAATGGCTTAACCGTATATGAAAATTTTTAATACCATTTTTTCCATTTTTTTAATTACTCCTCTCGTTTCTGGAAATGTTTTTAATGGCTTGACCGTATATGAAAATTCTTAATACCATTTTTTCTAATTTTTTTAATTACTCCTCTCGTTTCTGAAAATCTTTTTAATGGCTTAACCGTATATGAAAATTTTTAATACCATTTTTCCATTTTTTTTAATTACTCCTCTCGTTTCTGGAAATGTTTTTAATGGCTTGACCGTATATGAAAATTCTTAATACCATTTTTTCTAATTTTTTTAATTACTCCTCTCGTTTCTGAAAATGTTTTTAATGGCTTAACCGTATATGAAAATTTTTAATACCATTTTTTCCAATTTTTTTAATTACTCCTCTCGTTTCTGGAAATGTTTTTAATGGCTTGACCGTATATGAAAATTCTTAATACCATTTTTTCTAATTTTTTTAATTACTCCTCTCGTTTCTGAAAATCTTTTTAATGGCTTAACCGTATATGAAAATTTTTAATACCATTTTTCCATTTTTTTTAATTACTTCTCTCGTTTCTGGAAATGTTTTTAATGGCTTGACCGTATATGAAAATTCTTAATACCATTTTTTCTAATTTTTTTAATTACTCCTCTCGTTTCTGAAAATCTTTTTAATGGCTTAACCGTATATGAAAATTTTTAATACCATTTTTTCCATTTTTTTAATTACTCCTCTCGTTTCTGGAAATGTTTTTAATGGCTTGACCGTATATGAAAATTCTTAATACCATTTTTTCTAATTTTTTTAATTACTCCTCTCGTTTCTGAAAATCTTTTTAATGGCTTAACCGTATATGAAAATTTTTAATACCATTTTTCCATTTTTTTAATTACTCCTCTCGTTTCTGGAAATGTTTTTAATGGCTTGACCGTATATGAAAATTCTTAATACCATTTTTTCTAATTTTTTTAATTACTCCTCTCGTTTCTGAAAATCTTTTTAATGGCTTAACCGTATATGAAAATTTTTAATACCATTTTTTCCATTTTTTTTAATTACTCCTCTCGTTTCTGGAAATGTTTTTAATGGCTTGACCGTATATGAAAATTCTTAATACCATTTTTTCTAATTTTTTTAATTACTCCTCTCGTTTCTGAAAATCTTTTTAATGGCTTAACCGTATATGAAAATTTTTAATACCATTTTTCCATTTTTTTAATTACTCCTCTCGTTTCTGGAAATGTTTTTAATGGCTTGACCGTATATGAAAATTCTTAATACCATTTTTTCTAATTTTTTTAATTACTCCTCTCGTTTCTGAAAATCTTTTTAATGGCTTAACCGTATATGAAAATTTTTAATACCATTTTTCCATTTTTTTTAATTACTCCTCTCGTTTCTGGAAATGTTTTTAATGGCTTGACCGTATATGAAAATTCTTAATACCATTTTTTCTAATTTTTTTAATTACTCCTCTCGTTTCTGAAAATCTTTTTAATGGCTTAACCGTATATGAAAATTTTTAATACCATTTTTCCATTTTTTAATTACTCCTCTCGTTTCTGGAAATGTTTTTAATGGCTTGACCGTATATGAAAATTCTTAATACCATTTTTTCTAATTTTTTTAATTACTCCTCTCGTTTCTGAAAATCTTTTTAATGGCTTAACCGTATATGAAAATTTTTAATACCATTTTTCCATTTTTTTTAATTACTCCTCTCGTTTCTGGAAATGTTTTTAATGGCTTGACCGTATATGAAAATTCTTAATACCATTTTTTCTAATTTTTTTAATTACTCCTCTCGTTTCTGAAAATCTTTTTAATGGCTTAACCGTATATGAAAATTTTTAATACCATTTTTCCATTTTTTAATTACTCCTCTCGTTTCTGGAAATGTTTTTAATGGCTTGACCGTATATGAAAATTCTTAATACCATTTTTTCTAATTTTTTTAATTACTCCTCTCGTTTCTGAAAATCTTTTTAATGGCTTAACCGTATATGAAAATTTTTAATACCATTTTTCCATTTTTTTAATTACTCCTCTCGTTTCTGGAAATGTTTTTAATGGCTTGACCGTATATGAAAATTCTTAATACCATTTTTTCTAATTTTTTTAATTACTCCTCTCGTTTCTGGAAATGTTTTTAATGGCTTAACCGTATATGAAAATTCTTAATACCATTTTTTCTAATTTTTTTAATTACTCCTCTCGTTTCTGGAAATGTTTTTAATGGCTTAACCGTATATGAAAATTTTTAATACCATTTTTCCAATTTTTTTAATTACTCCTCTCGTTTCTGAAAATGTTTTTAATGGCTTGACCGTATATGAAAATTCTTAATACCATTTTTTCTAATTTTTTTAATTACTCCTCTCGTTTCTGGAAATGTTTTTAATGGCTTGACCGTATATGAAAATTCTTAATACCATTTTTTCTAATTTTTTTAATTACTCCTCTCGTTTCTGAAAATCTTTTTAATGGCTTAACCGTATATGAAAATTTTTAATACCATTTTTTCCATTTTTTTAATTACTCCTCTCGTTTCTGGAAATGTTTTTAATGGCTTGACCGTATATGAAAATTCTTAATACCATTTTTTCTAATTTTTTTAATTACTCCTCTCGTTTCTGGAAATGTTTTTAATGGCTTGACCGTATATGAAAATTTTTAATACCATTTTTTCTAATTTTTTTAATTACTCCTCTCGTTTCTGGAAATGTTTTTAATGGCTTGACCGTATATGAAAATTCTTAATACCATTTTTTCTAATTTTTTTAATTACTCCTCTCGTTTCTGGAAATGTTTTTAATGGCTTAACCGTATATGAAAATTTTTAATACCATTTTTCCATTTTTTTAATTACTCCTCTCGTTTCTGGAAATGTTTTTAATGGCTTGACCGTATATGAAAATTCTTAATACCATTTTTTCTAATTTTTTTAATTACTCCTCTCGTTTCTGGAAATGTTTTTAATGGCTTGACCGTATATGAAAATTCTTAATACCATTTTTTCTAATTTTTTTAATTACTCCTCTCGTTTCTGGAAATGTTTTTAATGGCTTGACCGTATATGAAAATTCTTAATACCATTTTTTCTAATTTTTTTAATTACTCCTCTCGTTTCTGGAAATGTTTTTAATGGCTTAACCGTATATGAAAATTTTTAATACCATTTTTCCATTTTTTAATTACTCCTCTCGTTTCTGGAAATGTTTTTAATGGCTTGACCGTATATGAAAATTCTTAATACCATTTTTTCTAATTTTTTTAATTACTCCTCTCGTTTCTGGAAATGTTTTTAATGGCTTAACCGTATATGAAAATTTTTAATACCATTTTTCCTAATTTTTTAATTACTCCTCTCGTTTCTGGAAATGTTTTTAATGGCTTGACCGTATATGAAAATTCTTAATACCATTTTTTCTAATTTTTTTAATTACTCCTCTCGTTTCTGGAAATGTTTTTAATGGCTTAACCGTATATGAAAATTTTTAATACCATTTTTTCCAATTTTTTTAATTACTCCTCTCGTTTCTGGAAATGTTTTTAATGGCTTGACCGTATATGAAAATTCTTAATACCATTTTTTCTAATTTTTTTAATTACTCCTCTCGTTTCTGGAAATGTTTTTAATGGCTTGACCGTATATGAAAATTCTTAATACCATTTTTTCTAATTTTTTTAATTACTCCTCTCGTTTCTGGAAATGTTTTTAATGGCTTGACCGTATATGAAAATTCTTAATACCATTTTTTCTAATTTTTTTAATTACTCCTCTCGTTTCTGGAAATGTTTTTAATGGCTTGACCGTATATGAAAATTCTTAATACCATTTTTTCTAATTTTTTTAATTACTCCTCTCGTTTCTGGAAATGTTTTTAATGGCTTGACCGTATATGAAAATTCTTAATACCATTTTTTCTAATTTTTTTAATTACTCCTCTCGTTTCTGGAAATGTTTTTAATGGCTTAACCGTATATGAAAATTTTTAATACCATTTTTCCAATTTTTTTAATTACTCCTCTCGTTTCTGGAAATGTTTTTAATGGCTTGACCGTATATGAAAATTCTTAATACCATTTTTTCTAATTTTTTTAATTACTCCTCTCGTTTCTGGAAATGTTTTTAATGGCTTAACCGTATATGAAAATTTTTAATACCATTTTTCCATTTTTTTAATTACTCCTCTCGTTTCTGGAAATGTTTTTAATGGCTTGACCGTATATGAAAATTCTTAATACCATTTTTTCTAATTTTTTTAATTACTCCTCTCGTTTCTGGAAATGTTTTTAATGGCTTGACCGTATATGAAAATTCTTAATACCATTTTTTCTAATTTTTTTAATTACTCCTCTCGTTTCTGGAAATGTTTTTAATGGCTTGACCGTATATGAAAATTCTTAATACCATTTTTTCTAATTTTTTTAATTACTCCTCTCGTTTCTGGAAATGTTTTTAATGGCTTAACCGTATATGAAAATTTTTAATACCATTTTTCCATTTTTTTAATTACTCCTCTCGTTTCTGGAAATGTTTTTAATGGCTTGACCGTATATGAAAATTCTTAATACCATTTTTTCTAATTTTTTTAATTACTCCTCTCGTTTCTGGAAATGTTTTTAATGGCTTGACCGTATATGAAAATTCTTAATACCATTTTTTCTAATTTTTTTAATTACTCCTCTCGTTTCTGGAAATGTTTTTAATGGCTTGACCGTATATGAAAATTCTTAATACCATTTTTTCTAATTTTTTTAATTACTCCTCTCGTTTCTGGAAATGTTTTTAATGGCTTGACCGTATATGAAAATTCTTAATACCATTTTTTCTAATTTTTTTAATTACTCCTCTCGTTTCTGGAAATGTTTTTAATGGCTTGACCGTATATGAAAATTTTTAATACCATTTTTTCTAATTTTTTTAATTACTCCTCTCGTTTCTGGAAATGTTTTTAATGGCTTGACCGTATATGAAAATTCTTAATACCATTTTTTCTAATTTTTTTAATTACTCCTCTCGTTTCTGGAAATGTTTTTAATGGCTTAACCGTATATGAAAATTTTTAATACCATTTTTTTCTAATTTTTTTAATTACTCCTCTCGTTTCTGGAAATGTTTTTAATGGCTTAACCGTATATGAAAATTCTTAATACCATTTTTTCTAATTTTTTAATTACTCCTCTCGTTTCTGGAAATGTTTTTAATGGCTTGACCGTATATGAAAATTCTTAATACCATTTTTTCTAATTTTTTTAATTACTCCTCTCGTTTCTGGAAATGTTTTTAATGGCTTGACCGTATATGAAAATTTTAATACCATTTTTTCTAATTTTTTTAATTACTCCTCTCGTTTCTGGAAATGTTTTTAATGGCTTGACCGTATATGAAAATTCTTAATACCATTTTTTCTAATTTTTTTAATTACTCCTCTCGTTTCTGGAAATGTTTTTAATGGCTTGACCGTATATGAAAATTCTTAATACCATTTTTTCTAATTTTTTTAATTACTCCTCTCGTTTCTGGAAATGTTTTTAATGGCTTGACCGTATATGAAAATTCTTAATACCATTTTTTCTAATTTTTTTAATTACTCCTCTCGTTTCTGGAAATGTTTTTAATGGCTTGACCGTATATGAAAATTCTTAATACCATTTTTTCTAATTTTTTTAATTACTCCTCTCGTTTCTGGAAATGTTTTTAATGGCTTGACCGTATATGAAAATTCTTAATACCATTTTTTCTAATTTTTTTAATTACTCCTCTCGTTTCTGGAAATGTTTTTAATGGCTTGACCGTATATGAAAATTCTTAATACCATTTTTTCTAATTTTTTTAATTACTCCTCTCGTTTCTGGAAATGTTTTTAATGGCTTGACCGTATATGAAAATTCTTAATACCATTTTTTCTAATTTTTTTAATTACTCCTCTCGTTTCTGGAAATGTTTTTAATGGCTTGACCGTATATGAAAATTCTTAATACCATTTTTTCTAATTTTTTTAATTACTCCTCTCGTTTCTGGAAATGTTTTTAATGGCTTGACCGTATATGAAAATTCTTAATACCATTTTTTCTAATTTTTTTAATTACTCCTCTCGTTTCTGGAAATGTTTTTAATGGCTTGACCGTATATGAAAATTCTTAATACCATTTTTTCTAATTTTTTTAATTACTCCTCTCGTTTCTGGAAATGTTTTTAATGGCTTGACCGTATATGAAAATTCTTAATACCATTTTTTCCAATTTTTTTAATTACTCCTCTCGTTTCTGGAAATGTTTTTAATGGCTTGACCGTATATGAAAATTCTTAATACCATTTTTTCTAATTTTTTTAATTACTCCTCTCGTTTCTGGAAATGTTTTTAATGGCTTGACCGTATATGAAAATTCTTAATACCATTTTTTCTAATTTTTTTAATTACTCCTCTCGTTTCTGGAAATGTTTTTAATGGCTTGACCGTATATGAAAATTCTTAATACC
Source organism: Mermis nigrescens (assembly GCA_036768485.1). NCBI lineage: Eukaryota > Metazoa > Nematoda > Enoplea > Mermithida > Mermithidae > Mermis > Mermis nigrescens. Next base: position 165,956 of record JAVLUZ010000304.1, read on the forward strand.
ATTTTTTCTAATTTTTTTAATTACTCCTCTCGTTTCTGGAAATGTTTTTAATGGCTTGACCGTATATGAAAATTTTTAATACCATTTTTTCTAATTTTTTTAATTACTCCTCTCGTTTCTGGAAATGTTTTTAATGGCTTGACCGTATATGAAAATTCTTAATACCATTTTTTCTAATTTTTTTAATTACTCCTCTCGTTTCTGGAAATGTTTTTAATGGCTTGACCGTATATGAAAATTCTTAATACCATTTTTTCTAATTTTTTTAATTACTCCTCTCGTTTCTGGAAATGTTTTTAATGGCTTGACCGTATATGAAAATTCTTAATACCATTTTTTCTAATTTTTTTAATTACTCCTCTCGTTTCTGGAAATGTTTTTAATGGCTTAACCGTATATGAAAATTTTTAATACCATTTTTTCCATTTTTTTAATTACTCCTCTCGTTTCTGGAAATGTTTTTAATGGCTTGACCGTATATGAAAATTCTTAATACCATTTTTTCTAATTTTTTTAATTACTCCTCTCGTTTCTGGAAATGTTTTTAATGGCTTAACCGTATATGAAAATTTTTAATACCATTTTTTCCAATTTTTTTAATTACTCCTCTCGTTTCTGGAAATGTTTTTAATGGCTTGACCGTATATGAAAATTCTTAATACCATTTTTTCTAATTTTTTTAATTACTCCTCTCGTTTCTGGAAATGTTTTTAATGGCTTGACCGTATATGAAAATTCTTAATACCATTTTTTCTAATTTTTTTAATTACTCCTCTCGTTTCTGGAAATGTTTTTAATGGCTTAACCGTATATGAAAATTTTTAATACCATTTTTTCCAATTTTTTAATTACTCCTCTCGTTTCTGGAAATGTTTTTAATGGCTTGACCGTATATGAAAATTCTTAATACCATTTTTTCTAATTTTTTTAATTACTCCTCTCGTTTCTGGAAATGTTTTTAATGGCTTGACCGTATATGAAAATTCTTAATACCATTTTTTCTAATTTTTTTAATTACTCCTCTCGTTTCTGGAAATGTTTTTAATGGCTTGACCGTATATGAAAATTCTTAATACCATTTTTTCTAATTTTTTTAATTACTCCTCTCGTTTCTGGAAATGTTTTTAATGGCTTGACCGTATATGAAAATTCTTAATACCATTTTTTCTAATTTTTTTAATTACTCCTCTCGTTTCTGGAAATGTTTTTAATGGCTTAACCGTATATGAAAATTTTTAATACCATTTTTCCATTTTTTTAATTACTCCTCTCGTTTCTGGAAATGTTTTTAATGGCTTGACCGTATATGAAAATTCTTAATACCATTTTTTCTAATTTTTTTAATTACTCCTCTCGTTTCTGGAAATGTTTTTAATGGCTTGACCGTATATGAAAATTCTTAATACCATTTTTTCTAATTTTTTTAATTACTCCTCTCGTTTCTGGAAATGTTTTTAATGGCTTGACCGTATATGAAAATTCTTAATACCATTTTTTCTAATTTTTTTAATTACTCCTCTCGTTTCTGGAAATGTTTTTAATGGCTTGACCGTATATGAAAATTCTTAATACCATTTTTTCTAATTTTTTTAATTACTCCTCTCGTTTCTGGAAATGTTTTTAATGGCTTGACCGTATATGAAAATTCTTAATACCATTTTTTCTAATTTTTTTAATTACTCCTCTCGTTTCTGGAAATGTTTTTAATGGCTTGACCGTATATGAAAATTCTTAATACCATTTTTTCTAATTTTTTTTAATTACTCCTCTCGTTTCTGGAAATGTTTTTAATGGCTTGACCGTATATGAAAATTCTTAATACCATTTTTTCTAATTTTTTTAATTACTCCTCTCGTTTCTGGAAATGTTTTTAATGGCTTGACCGTATATGAAAATTCTTAATACCATTTTTTCTAATTTTTTTAATTACTCCTCTCGTTTCTGGAAATGTTTTTAATGGCTTGACCGTATATGAAAATTCTTAATACCATTTTTTCTAATTTTTTTAATTACTCCTCTCGTTTCTGGAAATGTTTTTAATGGCTTGACCGTATATGAAAATTCTTAATACCATTTTTTCTAATTTTTTTAATTACTCCTCTCGTTTCTGGAAATGTTTTTAATGGCTTGACCGTATATGAAAATTCTTAATACCATTTTTTCTAATTTTTTTAATTACTCCTCTCGTTTCTGGAAATGTTTTTAATGGCTTGACCGTATATGAAAATTCTTAATACCATTTTTTCTAATTTTTTTAATTACTCCTCTCGTTTCTGGAAATGTTTTTAATGGCTTGACCGTATATGAAAATTCTTAATACCATTTTTTCTAATTTTTTTAATTACTCCTCTCGTTTCTGGAAATGTTTTTAATGGCTTGACCGTATATGAAAATTCTTAATACCATTTTTTCTAATTTTTTTAATTACTCCTCTCGTTTCTGGAAATGTTTTTAATGGCTTAACCGTATATGAAAATTTTTAATACCATTTTTCCAATTTTTTTAATTACTCCTCTCGTTTCTGGAAATGTTTTTAATGGCTTGACCGTATATGAAAATTCTTAATACCATTTTTTCTAATTTTTTTAATTACTCCTCTCGTTTCTGGAAATGTTTTTAATGGCTTGACCGTATATGAAAATTCTTAATACCATTTTTTCTAATTTTTTTAATTACTCCTCTCGTTTCTGGAAATGTTTTTAATGGCTTGACCGTATATGAAAATTCTTAATACCATTTTTTCTAATTTTTTTAATTACTCCTCTCGTTTCTGGAAATGTTTTTAATGGCTTGACCGTATATGAAAATTCTTAATACCATTTTTTCTAATTTTTTTAATTACTCCTCTCGTTTCTGGAAATGTTTTTAATGGCTTGACCGTATATGAAAATTCTTAATACCATTTTTTCTAATTTTTTTAATTACTCCTCTCGTTTCTGGAAATGTTTTTAATGGCTTGACCGTATATGAAAATTCTTAATACCATTTTTTCTAATTTTTTTAATTACTCCTCTCGTTTCTGGAAATGTTTTTAATGGCTTGACCGTATATGAAAATTCTTAATACCATTTTTTCTAATTTTTTTAATTACTCCTCTCGTTTCTGGAAATGTTTTTAATGGCTTGACCGTATATGAAAATTCTTAATACCATTTTTTCTAATTTTTTTAATTACTCCTCTCGTTTCTGGAAATGTTTTTAATGGCTTAACCGTATATGAAAATTTTTAATACCATTTTTCCTAATTTTTTTAATTACTCCTCTCGTTTCTGGAAATGTTTTTAATGGCTTGACCGTATATGAAAATTCTTAATACCATTTTTTCTAATTTTTTTAATTACTCCTCTCGTTTCTGGAAATGTTTTTAATGGCTTGACCGTATATGAAAATTCTTAATACCATTTTTTCTAATTTTTTTAATTACTCCTCTCGTTTCTGGAAATGTTTTTAATGGCTTAACCGTATATGAAAATTCTTAATACCATTTTTCCTAATTTTTTAATTACTCCTCTCGTTTCTGGAAATGTTTTTAATGGCTTGACCGTATATGAAAATTCTTAATACCATTTTTTCTAATTTTTTTAATTACTCCTCTCGTTTCTGGAAATGTTTTTAATGGCTTGACCGTATATGAAAATTCTTAATACCATTTTTTCTAATTTTTTTAATTACTCCTCTCGTTTCTGGAAATGTTTTTAATGGCTTGACCGTATATGAAAATTTTTAATACCATTTTTTCTAATTTTTTTAATTACTCCTCTCGTTTCTGGAAATGTTTTTAATGGCTTGACCGTATATGAAAATTCTTAATACCATTTTTTCTAATTTTTTTAATTACTCCTCTCGTTTCTGGAAATGTTTTTAATGGCTTGACCGTATATGAAAATTTTTAATACCATTTTTCCTAATTTTTTAATTACTCCTCTCGTTTCTGGAAATGTTTTTAATGGCTTGACCGTATATGAAAATTCTTAATACCATTTTTTCTAATTTTTTTAATTACTCCTCTCGTTTCTGGAAATGTTTTTAATGGCTTGACCGTATATGAAAATTCTTAATACCATTTTTTCTAATTTTTTTAATTACTCCTCTCGTTTCTGGAAATGTTTTTAATGGCTTGACCGTATATGAAAATTCTTAATACCATTTTTTCTAATTTTTTTAATTACTCCTCTCGTTTCTGGAAATGTTTTTAATGGCTTGACCGTATATGAAAATTCTTAATACCATTTTTTCTAATTTTTTTAATTACTCCTCTCGTTTCTGGAAATGTTTTTAATGGCTTGACCGTATATGAAAATTCTTAATACCATTTTTTCTAATTTTTTTAATTACTCCTCTCGTTTCTGGAAATGTTTTTAATGGCTTGACCGTATATGAAAATTCTTAATACCATTTTTTCTAATTTTTTTAATTACTCCTCTCGTTTCTGGAAATGTTTTTAATGGCTTAACCGTATATGAAAATTTTTAATACCATTTTTCCATTTTTTAATTACTCCTCTCGTTTCTGGAAATGTTTTTAATGGCTTGACCGTATATGAAAATTCTTAATACCATTTTTTCTAATTTTTTTAATTACTCCTCTCGTTTCTGGAAATGTTTTTAATGGCTTGACCGTATATGAAAATTCTTAATACCATTTTTTCTAATTTTTTTAATTACTCCTCTCGTTTCTGGAAATGTTTTTAATGGCTTGACCGTATATGAAAATTCTTAATACCATTTTTTCTAATTTTTTTAATTACTCCTCTCGTTTCTGGAAATGTTTTTAATGGCTTGACCGTATATGAAAATTCTTAATACCATTTTTTCTAATTTTTTTAATTACTCCTCTCGTTTCTGGAAATGTTTTTAATGGCTTGACCGTATATGAAAATTCTTAATACCATTTTTTCTAATTTTTTAATTACTCCTCTCGTTTCTGGAAATGTTTTTAATGGCTTGACCGTATATGAAAATTCTTAATACCATTTTTTCTAATTTTTTTAATTACTCCTCTCGTTTCTGGAAATGTTTTTAATGGCTTGACCGTATATGAAAATTCTTAATACCATTTTTTCTAATTTTTTTAATTACTCCTCTCGTTTCTGGAAATGTTTTTAATGGCTTGACCGTATATGAAAATTCTTAATACCATTTTTTCTAATTTTTTTAATTACTCCTCTCGTTTCTGGAAATGTTTTTAATGGCTTGACCGTATATGAAAATTTTTAATACCATTTTTTCTAATTTTTTAATTACTCCTCTCGTTTCTGGAAATGTTTTTAATGGCTTGACCGTATATGAAAATTCTTAATACCATTTTTTCTAATTTTTTTAATTACTCCTCTCGTTTCTGGAAATGTTTTTAATGGCTTGACCGTATATGAAAATTCTTAATACCATTTTTTCTAATTTTTTAAATTACTCCTCTCGTTTCTGGAAATGTTTTTAATGGCTTGACCGTATATGAAAATTCTTAATACCATTTTTTCTAATTTTTTAAATTACTCCTCTCGTTTCTGGAAATGTTTTTAATGGCTTGACCGTATATGAAAATTCTTAATACCATTTTTTCTAATTTTTTTAATTACTCCTCTCGTTTCTGGAAATGTTTTTAATGGCTTGACCGTATATGAAAATTCTTAATACCATTTTTTCTAATTTTTTTAATTACTCCTCTCGTTTCTGGAAATGTTTTTAATGGCTTAACCGTATATGAAAATTTTTAATACCATTTTTCCTAATTTTTTAATTACTCCTCTCGTTTCTGGAAATGTTTTTAATGGCTTGACCGTATATGAAAATTCTTAATACCATTTTTTCTAATTTTTTTAATTACTCCTCTCGTTTCTGGAAATGTTTTTAATGGCTTAACCGTATATGAAAATTTTTAATACCATTTTTTCCATTTTTTAATTACTCCTCTCGTTTCTGGAAATGTTTTTAATGGCTTGACCGTATATGAAAATTCTTAATACCATTTTTTCTAATTTTTTTAATTACTCCTCTCGTTTCTGGAAATGTTTTTAATGGCTTAACCGTATATGAAAATTTTTAATACCATTTTTTCCATTTTTTAATTACTCCTCTCGTTTCTGGAAATGTTTTTAATGGCTTGACCGTATATGAAAATTCTTAATACCATTTTTTCTAATTTTTTTAATTACTCCTCTCGTTTCTGGAAATGTTTTTAATGGCTTGACCGTATATGAAAATTCTTAATACCATTTTTTCTAATTTTTTTAATTACTCCTCTCGTTTCTGGAAATGTTTTTAATGGCTTGACCGTATATGAAAATTCTTAATACCATTTTTTCTAATTTTTTTAATTACTCCTCTCGTTTCTGGAAATGTTTTTAATGGCTTGACCGTATATGAAAATTCTTAATACCATTTTTTCTAATTTTTTTAATTACTCCTCTCGTTTCTGGAAATGTTTTTAATGGCTTGACCGTATATGAAAATTCTTAATACCATTTTTTCTAATTTTTTTAATTACTCCTCTCGTTTCTGGAAATGTTTTTAATGGCTTGACCGTATATGAAAATTCTTAATACCATTTTTTCTAATTTTTTAAATTACTCCTCTCGTTTCTGGAAATGTTTTTAATGGCTTGACCGTATATGAAAATTCTTAATACCATTTTTTCTAATTTTTTAAATTACTCCTCTCGTTTCTGGAAATGTTTTTAATGGCTTGACCGTATATGAAAATTTTTAATACCATTTTTTCCAATTTTTTTAATTACTCCTCTCGTTTCTGGAAATGTTTTTAATGGCTTGACCGTATATGAAAATTCTTAATACCATTTTTTCTAATTTTTTTAATTACTCCTCTCGTTTCTGGAAATGTTTTTAATGGCTTGACCGTATATGAAAATTCTTAATACCATTTTTTCTAATTTTTTAAATTACTCCTCTCGTTTCTGGAAATGTTTTTAATGGCTTAACCGTATATGAAAATTTTTAATACCATTTTTCCATTTTTTAATTACTCCTCTCGTTTCTGGAAATGTTTTTAATGGCTTGACCGTATATGAAAATTCTTAATACCATTTTTTCTAATTTTTTTAATTACTCCTCTCGTTTCTGGAAATGTTTTTAATGGCTTGACCGTATATGAAAATTCTTAATACCATTTTTTCTAATTTTTTTAATTACTCCTCTCGTTTCTGGAAATGTTTTTAATGGCTTGACCGTATATGAAAATTCTTAATACCATTTTTTCTAATTTTTTTAATTACTCCTCTCGTTTCTGGAAATGTTTTTAATGGCTTGACCGTATATGAAAATTCTTAATACCATTTTTTCTAATTTTTTTAATTACTCCTCTCGTTTCTGGAAATGTTTTTAATGGCTTGACCGTATATGAAAATTCTTAATACCATTTTTTCTAATTTTTTTAATTACTCCTCTCGTTTCTGGAAATGTTTTTAATGGCTTGACCGTATATGAAAATTCTTAATACCATTTTTTCTAATTTTTTAAATTACTCCTCTCGTTTCTGGAAATGTTTTTAATGGCTTGACCGTATATGAAAATTCTTAATACCATTTTTTCTAATTTTTTAAATTACTCCTCTCGTTTCTGGAAATGTTTTTAATGGCTTGACCGTATATGAAAATTTTTAATACCATTTTTTCTAATTTTTTAAATTACTCCTCTCGTTTCTGGAAATGTTTTTAATGGCTTGACCGTATATGAAAATTCTTAATACCATTTTTTCTAATTTTTTTAATTACTCCTCTCGTTTCTGGAAATGTTTTTAATGGCTTAACCGTATATGAAAATTTTTAATACCATTTTTCCATTTTTTAATTACTCCTCTCGTTTCTGGAAATGTTTTTAATGGCTTGACCGTATATGAAAATTCTTAATACCATTTTTTCTAATTTTTTTAATTACTCCTCTCGTTTCTGGAAATGTTTTTAATGGCTTAACCGTATATGAAAATTTTTAATACCATTTTTCCATTTTTTAATTACTCCTCTCGTTTCTGGAAATGTTTTTAATGGCTTGACCGTATATGAAAATTCTTAATACCATTTTTTCTAATTTTTTTAATTACTCCTCTCGTTTCTGGAAATGTTTTTAATGGCTTGACCGTATATGAAAATTCTTAATACCATTTTTTCTAATTTTTTTAATTACTCCTCTCGTTTCTGGAAATGTTTTTAATGGCTTGACCGTATATGAAAATTCTTAATACCATTTTTTCTAATTTTTTTAATTACTCCTCTCGTTTCTGGAAATGTTTTTAATGGCTTGACCGTATATGAAAATTCTTAATACCATTTTTTCTAATTTTTTAATTACTCCTCTCGTTTCTGGAAATGTTTTTAATGGCTTGACCGTATATGAAAATTCTTAATACCATTTTTTCTAATTTTTTTAATTACTCCTCTCGTTTCTGGAAATGTTTTTAATGGCTTGACCGTATATGAAAATTCTTAATACCATTTTTTCTAATTTTTTAAATTACTCCTCTCGTTTCTGGAAATGTTTTTAATGGCTTGACCGTATATGAAAATTCTTAATACCATTTTTTCTAATTTTTTTAATTACTCCTCTCGTTTCTGGAAATGTTTTTAATGGCTTGACCGTATATGAAAATTCTTAATACCATTTTTTCTAATTTTTTTAATTACTCCTCTCGTTTCTGGAAATGTTTTTAATGGCTTAACCGTATATGAAAATTTTTAATACCATTTTTCCATTTTTTAATTACTCCTCTCGTTTCTGGAAATGTTTTTAATGGCTTGACCGTATATGAAAATTCTTAATACCATTTTTTCTAATTTTTTTAATTACTCCTCTCGTTTCTGGAAATGTTTTTAATGGCTTAACCGTATATGAAAATTTTTAATACCATTTTTCCATTTTTTAATTACTCCTCTCGTTTCTGGAAATGTTTTTAATGGCTTGACCGTATATGAAAATTCTTAATACCATTTTTTCTAATTTTTTTAATTACTCCTCTCGTTTCTGGAAATGTTTTTAATGGCTTAACCGTATATGAAAATTTTTAATACCATTTTTCCATTTTTTAATTACTCCTCTCGTTTCTGGAAATGTTTTTAATGGCTTGACCGTATATGAAAATTCTTAATACCATTTTTTCTAATTTTTTTAATTACTCCTCTCGTTTCTGGAAATGTTTTTAATGGCTTAACCGTATATGAAAATTTTTAATACCATTTTTCCATTTTTTAATTACTCCTCTCGTTTCTGGAAATGTTTTTAATGGCTTGACCGTATATGAAAATTCTTAATACCATTTTTTCTAATTTTTTTAATTACTCCTCTCGTTTCTGGAAATGTTTTTAATGGCTTGACCGTATATGAAAATTCTTAATACCATTTTTTCTAATTTTTTAAATTACTCCTCTCGTTTCTGGAAATGTTTTTAATGGCTTGACCGTATATGAAAATTCTTAATACCATTTTTTCTAATTTTTTTAATTACTCCTCTCGTTTCTGGAAATGTTTTTAATGGCTTGACCGTATATGAAAATTCTTAATACCATTTTTTCTAATTTTTTTAATTACTCCTCTCGTTTCTGAAAATCTTTTTAATGGCTTAACCGTATATGAAAATTTTTAATACCATTTTTCCATTTTTTTAATTACTCCTCTCGTTTCTGGAAATGTTTTTTAATGGCTTGACCGTATATGAAAATTCTTAATACCATTTTTTCTAATTTTTTTAATTACTCCTCTCGTTTCTGGAAATGTTTTTAATGGCTTGACCGTATATGAAAATTCTTAATACCATTTTTTCTAATTTTTTTAATTACTCCTCTCGCTTCTGGAAATGTTTTTAATGGCTTTACCGTATATGAAAATTTTTAATACCATTTTTTCTAATTTTTTAATTACTCCTCCCGTTTCTGGAAATATTTTTAATGGCTTAACCGTATATAAAAATTTTTTAGGATATTTTCAGATGTTCTATTCACTTATTTTTCTTGAGGACACTCGACTGTTTTAACGGATGGCGTGATTTATTTCGCATTTTTCGCTTGAAAATTTTTATTTTGTTTGTATTAAACTATTTCGATCTTATTTAACATACAATTAGTTGATTTTTGCATTTTCGCATTTCTGTCTTCTTTTCTAAAATAAATCTAAGCACATTTTAATTATTATTTAATTTTGTTGCCCAACTTTTAATTTATTCTTTGTGCTTCGTATGTTCATAGCTCATTGGATTAAAAAATGTTACTGCTTGCTTGATATGATCAAGTTTTCAGGGAAATCTACGTATTTTTTGAAATATAATTAATAGAATTGTTTTATTTAATTTTGCACTGTATTTGATAATTAATTTTCTAGGCGGTTACAAGGGCTACGGATTAGGCATGCTGGTTGAGATTTTTTGCGGTATTCTCGGTGGTGCTCAATGGGGGCCGAAAATTCGCAAGTGGCGCAACGCCACTACAGCCGCAGATTTGGTAGGTCAAAAGTGAAGAGGGAAGTACAAATTGTAGAGCACGAAAGTAAGATGCTGAAAATTGAAGTTGGCCTCGCACGCTGACTTTTTAAGGAGACATTTTTTAATAATAAATCCGAAACTTTCGTTTATTCATTCAATTGAGCCATTTCTGAAGAAGAAGTATAATTCGTAAATTATTCTTTAAAAAGTAATTTTCTGGAAATCGGTTTCTAATATTTTCTTTTTAACTGTTCTAATTATAATGCTAAAATGTAAAATCCGCACATGCAAACTATGATTAAAATCGATTTTGTAGAAATATATTTTCTGTATATTTTAAATTTTTTCTATTAATATTCAAGTTTTACGTGAAAATACACAAAACATTGATTTTTAAAACTTTATAGGGACAATGTTTCATAGCAATTGATCCGGACTGCTTTGCTCCACAGTTTGGCGATAGACTGCAAGCGATGATTAATACGTTTAGATTACTTACTCCGGTAATAATAATGATAACAATAGTAATAATAATAATAATAATAATAATAATAATATATTAATAGCAATAATAATAATAATAATAATAATAATAATAATAATAATAATAATAATAATAATAATAATAATAATAATAATAATAATAATAATAATAATAATAATAATAATAATAATAATAATAATAATAATAATAATAATAATAATAATAAGAATAATAATATTGATAACAAGTAATAATTAATAATAATGTTTATAATAATAATAGTCGTAACAATAATAGTAATAATAATGATTTCTCACAATTTTAGTGATCTTGAAAATTTTATCCAAAATCAAAACTTAAAAATTCTAAAATAAGATTTTTTGTAATACTTTTGAACAACTGAGCTATATAAATTTAAAAAAGAATGAATCTAAATTTTCTTAGAAGAAATTTTCATTCAACTGAATCGACTTAATTTTTGAATTACTTTAATTTCTAGTAAATAAATTTGTCTTATCTAAAAGTGTTTGCGCTATCCATATGGCAAATTTTTTCGGAGAAAATGATGCAAAGCGAAGCGAAAAAATCCTGATCATTAAAGTCTTTCTGCTAAAGCGCTTGAAAATGAAAAATGGTGTTTTTTAAGCCCATTTACTTAACACTTTTTAGAGGTTTTTTGGTTCAAACAACTTCTGGTTAACCCGCCCACACCGGTTGACTCCTTCAGGGACCGACAAATGCTGTGCAGTTACGAGTATTTATAGTCTGTTTCACAAACCCTAGGTCATAAATTTTAAAACTATCTCCGACAATAAGCTGGCAGATTGCGATGATAGCATTGATCTGATATATAATTATCTTGACCCTCGGCTTACTGTCATTGAAAATTCTTAGAATTAATGCACGAAGTTATGTGAAACAGACTATAAGTTTAAGCTTTTTATGAGATAAATACGCAATGGAATTGCTTTTTGAAAAAGTTTACGGTGATTTTAGAATTGTTGCAAAACAATTGACGAGATTGTCAAGCTAGGAAAGAATCAGATTTTTAACTTCTTTTCGTAGCCTAATGCTTATGGAATATAATAAAGTTAAAAAAACTCGAACAAACGAAAAGATTATAAAAAATCTGATGCGACCTTCAACCATACCTGGGCGTGGGGGTTAAGGGGTATGCACCCCCAGAAACCGAAATACCCCCTAGAAACCAAAATACTCCCCAGAAATCAAAAATACCCCCAGAATTCAAGTTTTCAGATTGTTTTTGTTGTTTTCGCAATTTTTTGATGCCAATGGATAGTGCTCGATGAGAACCGTTGAAAAATGGTGTTTTTTGCCGTACCACCATTTTTAAGGCCATTTTTTACCTTTGAAAAAATCGATTTACTTCCCCTCACAATTCGCCACATTTCGCCCCCTTACAATTCGCCCCCCCCCACATTTTGCCCCCTACATTTCGCCCCTCACATTTCGCACCCCACATTTCGCCCCCAAACATTTCGCCCCCTCCCCCCACATTTCGCCCCCCTGATTTCGCCACCCGGACATTCCACCCACATTTTGCACCCCGGACATTTCACTCCCCCTTACACATTTCGCCCTCCCCCAGATTTACTTTGCATAATGGGATGCAAACTTGAAAATAAAGTAGATTTGGTCCATGAGCAGACAAGTATATACTTCATAAATCCCCTGGGCTCAGTTGCACCAAACGCGTAGCCCGTTTACTGGTAACAAGCGTCACTTGTAATAGGAAACGGGTTGCATCGAAATTTGTTAAGGGAAATTGTTTACAAGAACAGGTAACAAGTTTGTAAAACAGGGGTTGCACCAAAAACTTTTACAGGTACGAGTACTTTTCTACAGCTTACAAGCGCCTGCTCAACAGGTAAGCTTTTACCTGTAGACATACTCCAGTTGCCCCAAATTTTTCTACGTACGTAAAAAGTTTTGCCTGTAATTCAGTTTAAAGGAGTTAGGTCGATTTGAACTTGTAATTGCATTCCTGAGTGAGTATTTTCGATTAGCAAAGTTATTTTCATAGAAAATCTAATTCCGATGATAGTAATGTAAGTTCGGACTGTATATGCTTGTGTATTCGGGCTCTAATTGTACAAGTTGCACGTGGTTACTTATAAATTCAAATTTTAGTCATTGTTTTTTTCTTGTTTGTGATAAGTAATGATTAGTCATTTTTTATGCATATTATGCTTTGTTTTAAATAAGCGAATACAACTTAGCTTCGCATCAAATGTATGGTGTCTCTCATTACTTCATTTTTTGAAGTTTTTTAAGTTCAGGTTAGCACACAAGTGAACCGGATAAATCCGGGTGGAGAAATGTTCTGCAGGATGGGATGGCGGAGGCAAAATGTGGGGGACGAATTGTGGGGGAGGCGAAATGTCCGAGGGGCGAAATGTCCGGGGGCGAAAATATGGGGGGGGAGCGAAAGGTCCGCATCCCGAAAAATCTTGCACCCTTCCCCCAAACTTTAGTGCACCCCACCAAGCCTACAACCAAACATGCACATGGGGCGATGCAGAATGAAGATTAAAAACGGGTGACAAACACACATGGGCGTGAGGGGTATGGGGGTATGCACCCCCCTCCCCCGAGAAACTGAAATACCCCCCAGAAATCAAAATACCCCCAGAATTCGATTTTTAAAAATTTTTCCGTTTCTTTCGCAATTTTTTGATGCCAATGGATAGTGCTCGATGAGAAACGTCGAAAAATGGTGTTTTTTTGCCAAACCACCACTTTTAAGGCTATTTTTTGACCTTTGAAAAATCTTGTACCCCCAGAATTTTCTTGCTGCCCACGTATGGTGACAAATGAAAATTTTCTCGAAAAGTGTAAGAAATTTAGCGTAGATTTGGAATAAGGTAGTTTCAGTTGGCATTTATACCAGTTTTTGTGATTGTTTTGGCCAGAAACATCTCAATTTCACCCCCCCGCCCCCGTAGACCAGCCGACCCCCAGATTGGCCATGCTCTACCATCTTCGCTTTGGGACCTTTCGAATCTTATGACATTTAATCGATCAATTATGTGCAAGGTGAATGCCGATTCGACAGTATTAGTCGCAGGTGATCCTGAACGCTCGCATATGAAAAAATGCGACGATATAGGCGGAATCCCTTATCATCAAAAGCAGATTGCTTACGCGGTGAGCGAAATTTAGGAAATAATTTTGATAATTTTATACTTTTTTAAAATTTTTATTTTTAAATAATTTTAATGGGCGTTGTATTCAAGAAACGCTCGCTTTACAATTTGGCATTAAACCGATGCGCATGGAAAATGTGAAGCAATGAACCGAATGTAGGTACATTTTTCATTTAGTATTCCAATTTTCTTCTACCTCGTCATTTCTATAATTACCATGTATAATCTTAGAGGGGTTTCTTTAGTCCCTTGCAATAAGTTTTTCACATTCCGCAAGAACTTTCGACCCCCACAATTTTTTTCGAAAAAAGCGTAGGAAAGGTCCAGTTTTATAGGTTTTTGCGATATTTTAGCTTAAATCCAATTATTGCTGCATTTTGTTGGATTTCATTAAATTTTCATCGAAAATTATGACGTTTTTATAATCTGGAAACGAAGAAAAAGCTAAAGATCCTGGCCCGGTTTCTGTATGATCAGGCTTAAGCCAGGGGTCAATGTTTTAAGATACGCGGTCAGCTTTAAGTTTGGCTTAAGCCGGTTTCTATGTGCGCAGACTTATAGTCTGTTCCACACAACTTTGGGCATAAATTTTAAAAACTATGCCCGACATTAAGCTGACAGATTGCGCTTATAGCATAGATTTGATGTATAATTATCGTAATCCGTCGGCTTACTTTCGAAAAAATTCTTAAAATTTATGCCCAAACTTATGTGACACAGACTATAAGCCAGGCTTAAGCCTAACGACAATGTTGAAACATACGACATCAAAATTGAACACTTCCTATAGTATTAGTAAGAAGTCATCATCAATATGAGAAAGATGCAAATAAAAAAAGAAAAAAGAAAAAGGTGAGAAAAATAAATAAGTAAATAAATAGATAAATAAAACAGCAAATACTAAAAAAAGAAAAGAGAAAATGTTGAAAAAAGGGAAAAAACGAGAGAAGAAAGAAAGACAGATATAGAGGTGCATCATGCTATTAGTGAGAAGGAAACAAAAAAGACGCGTGAAATAGCACAAGTGTACCTATAAAAATTATTATGAGAGATTACATGTTTTATGAGGCGCAAAAGTCTGATTGAAAAGAAAAAAAGATAGGATGATAAAACGAAAAGTTACTTAGAAAAGAAAAAAGGAAAAATGGAACGAAAAAAATCATATAAACAGACGAGGTCATCAGAGAGGAACTAGGTTGCTACAGTTTCGTGCCTTTAATCCTCTGACTGTCACTGCAACCTAGCGGCACCAGTCTAGGCGGCTAAACTGCCTCTCATTACAAAAAAAGAAAAAATTGAATAATTAAATAAATAAACGAATAAGAATTATAGATACTATAAATATTATGATAATAATGATAAAAAAATAATAATAATATTAATAATAATAGAAAAGAAACATCAATAGAAAATATAAATATTTGAATAAATAAATGAAATAAAAAATAATAAATAATAAAGAATAAAAACATTGTAATCCTACACGTGAAATACTGCCGTACCTGGCCTGTTAAATCACGTGAGGAAATACAATGAGTAAATGGATAGCGAGAGCAAGACAGCAATAGAAAATCTACATCGAATGTGCTCCAATACTATAAACACTATGATAATAATAATAACATCAATAACAAAAACAATATTCTAAAAAAATAAAATAAATGTTTATCATCTACAGGTGTAAGACTGGCTTAAGCCACACTTAACAGAAACCGAACCCCTGTTTTTAACGCATAACCATGGTTTTTGAGATCACTTTAAACCGGTTTCAACTTTCTGCAATAGTGTAATGACAAGAGAGCACTTACCGTTATGCATAGTTTACTTTGAAGTGTATGAATTCGTTTAAATCGCGAATTTCCGTAGTCGTTTTGTGTTTTGTGATGCGTGAAGAATGTCTTTTTATTAAAATAACATATGGCTGTAATAAGTTTTTGTTCGCATTCGTAATGATCATTATCCTATACTGGCAGACATCTAATTTTTATCGCATTGAGTAGTGTAGGTACGTGTAACATGAGATACTTTTTGCCTTAAAAGTGGACCATTTAAAATTTTGATATGCATAACGTTTTAATTAAAAAACGTTACTACAAAACTCAAAATTAGTGATTGGAACCATAGGTGGGCAGCACCGAAATTCTGGTAGGTGCAAGATCCTTCAAAGGTCAAAAAATGGTCTTAAAAATGATGGTATGGCGAAAAAACACAATTTTTCAACGTTTCTTATATCGAACACTATCTACGGGCATCAAAAAATTGCAAAAAAAAACAAAAAAATTTCAAAAATTGAAATTCTGCCTTCTGGGGGTTGCATAAGCCCCAAACCTTCTCTCTACGCCCATGTATGGTTAGAAACCCTGCCAGATTGTAGACCAATGTGTATTTACTTGTTTAGTAGTTTTACGGCCTAGGAAAGAATTCTCATAAATCCAAATTTCTCCTAAAGCTACATGGATCGAGTTTTATTGCAAAAACTTTTTATAAAATTTTTTTGAATATCAATGATAACCGCTGATAATTTTTTGACTTATGTACGTAGACTGCTGAAATTCTTAGCATTTGCAGAGACACAAATTAAAAAAGACGCGGACAATGTTATCTAATTCAGAAAACTTCTGCAATAACTTTATAAAAGTGGTAGGTGGTACTCACAACACAATTGCCTCTCTTTGACAGTCAGTTTTAACGATAGACAAATTGATCGACGACGTTATTGAATTTTTGCTGACATGCGCTTCCAGGTCCAAAAAAAATTGTCTTTTAAATTAAACAATATTCCTCATTTTTATTTTGTGCGCAAAATATCACAATTTTTGCAAAAAATCTTTCAACTATTGCGCCAAAAGTCGAACCTTTATATAGTAGAACTGGGAGAAAAGCCCCGAATTCCGAAGACGCCTTTGTCATTTTATAAAATTTTACCAAGCAAGCAAGCGAACGTTGCACTACTGCACTCCTGCGAAGCTTCACTTGCTAATGTAAAGTGTGTAGGTACCTATACGCTACAGTAGTACAGTACACCTTTATTTAGTGCGGTAGGTACCATGTAGTAGGCATCAAATGGGCATTTACGTGCTGAAATTTGACCGATGATTTCCTACCTACCACCATGGGTGGGCGGCACCAAAGTTCAGGGGGGTGAAAGATTTCTTCAAAGGTCGAAAAATGGCCTTGAAAATAGTGGTATAGCGAAAAAACACCATTTTCAACGTTTCTCATCGAGCACTCCGTTGGCTTCAAAAAATTGCAAGAAAAAATTTCAAAATTTGAATTCTGGGGGTATTTTGGTTTCTGGGAGGTGCATACCCCCAAACCCCCCACGCCCAGGTATGCCTACCACCACCCATAGCCGTGCTTAGGGGGTACGAACTGTGCCGCCGCACAGGGCCGCTAAAAAAGTTGCTGTGCATACCGTATAGAATTCATTTTTGGCGGCCTCATACAATAATTCGATACATACGTTCAAAAGGATCGATTTTTCGCCGTCCTAATGCAAAAGCAGTTTAAAATCTTCACTTGTATTTTTAAGAGAATGCTGACTAAGCTATACTTGATCTCAAAGTTTGACATTTTATTTAGTTTAGGTAAAAGAATGAACGTAAAAAAAGGAACCTATGCAGCGTCTATGTCAACAATACTCATGCATGTAGCTTAAATGGAGAAAAAGCCTTTTGAGGACAAGGCAGCAGATTTTTGCCTTAAATGATAAGCGTGACCGAACAAAAGTTTAAATTAGCAATCGTGTCCAGAAACAGGCGAATATCCATCGGTGCATTTTATAATTGACAGTCATATACACGTATGCACTGTCCGAGCACAGCTGGGCGTAGGGGTTGGGGGCATACGTGGGCAGCAAGAAAATTCTGGGGGGTGTGTGCAAGATTTTTTTGAAGGTCGAAAAATGGCCTTAAAAATGGTGGTATGGTAATAAAAACACCATTTTTCGACCTTTCTCATCAAGCACTATCCATTGGCATCAAAAAATTGCGAAAAAAACGAAAAAAATTTTCAAAAATTGAATTCTGGGAGGGGGGTATTTTGATTTCTGGGGGGGGGTATTTTGGTTTCTGGGGGTGCATACCCCCAAACCCCCCCCACGCCCAGGTGTGGTTGGGGGGGTGTGTGTACCCACCCAGAAACCAAAATACCCCCAAGAATTCAATTTTTGAAAATTTTTTCGTTTTTTTGCAATTTTTTGATGCCATTAGATTGTGCTTGATGAGAAACGTCGAAAAATGGTGTTTTTATCGCCATACCACCATTTTTAAGGCCATTTTTTTGACCTTCAAAAAATCTTGCACCCCCCAGAATTTTCTTGCTGCCCACGTATGTGTCCGAGTCGTGAGCGGTACTGCAATGTCGTTGCTCATTAGTCTTATCATAGGTAGCGCGTTAGCGCGTACCTATAATATACTTGGGTACCCCCAACACCTGTGCACCCCCCTACAGCTATAACGGGACACTTCTGGAAGGTGCGGTTTTTTTAAAAGAAAGATAATAAAAAAATTCGCTGCCCGTGTATTTTGTTTTTCTTGAAACTCAAAATTGACTGTGTAAAGAAGGTGTAAAGTTTTTGTGTAACGTTATAACATAGGACAAATTTTGGGACCTTTTTACTGCGGCATGTGGACAACTGAGTATTGATGACTCGAAGGACTAAACAGGATAGGATAATAGAGAGATGAATTCTACAGATGAAACTTTTTTGTTTTTTGCAATTCGCATTAGTTATCGAATGGCAGTGTAAAGAGTGCGAAAATCTGGGGGTGAAAAAGCACTTTTTGGTCGAGTTTTCAACCTGCCTATGTCCGATACTAACTCCGGTTATGAGTTTTTTAAAATGTTTTCTCTGACAGAAATGTAGAGCGGATCAAGGGCTACATTCTGCATATAAGCAAAGTCTTCTATGCTCTATGGTGAGTTAGATCCTGGGGTTTAAAGTTTACACTCTAGTGGATGGTGTAAAAAAACGGATTTTAACTAAGATTTCTCTGCCAAATTTTTCCGCTTATGAGTCAGTGTAAATCGAAGACAGCATTAATAAAGTGCCTCTCAGGGGCTAAACATCGCAGCAAACCGCATTTAAAAAAACGCAATATTGAGTTATTTATGGGGGTGTAAAGTTCGAAATCAGAGGTAAAAAATGGGCGAAAAAACACGTTTTTTCCGAAGTTTGATTGATAAATCATACCAAATAATTTTTGCAACAGAATTTTGGCACACAGGAATGTACTACGATTTAAAAGCTACAAATTGTACCTAACCGAATTTCTTTAAACTCAATGGGGAGTTCGGTACGGAATTTTAAAGTTTACAGTGTTCTAAATGATGGAAAATACGTTTTTGTTGCGTTTTTTGTTCGCCACTTTCTCCGTCCAGAAGTCGGGATAAGTCTAATAGGATAAAAATAAAGTGCTTTATATCGGGTGCATGTCAAAGCAAATTGTCTATACATTAATATTTAGCGAGTGTAAAGTCAAAAATTTGGAGTTTAAAATGCGTTTCTGTCTTGTTTTTTCTGCCTGCTTCTCCGGTTACGAGTCAGGGACACGTTTATCAAGTCTAGAAATGGACCAGGAACCAAATTTGTCATGCCAGTCTGGCGCATATGTTTACACTCTACGGTGTTGTAAAGTAGTTTACACCAATTGTTAGTTTGCCCATAGAACATTATGTAGACTTAATTTTTTCATAAACATTAATCGTGATATCGGAACAATATCAAAATTACGAATCTGACTAAAATGTTCTTTACACTAGGTGTTTACATGAAGTTTACACTACATATGTATTTATGTTCGTTTTTAAGCATTCCAGAAACCTAATCTTTTCCTGAAGTCTAAAAGTTTTCAAAGGATCAAATGTGAGACGTCACGTAGGCGCGTTTGTTTACATACAACAGTGATGTAAAGTAGTTTACACCAATTGTTAGTTTGCCCATAGAACATTATGTAGACTTAATTTTTTCATAAATATTAATCGTAATATCGGAATAATATCAAAATTACGAATCTGACTAAAATGTTCTTTACACTAGGTGTTTACATGAAGTTTACACTACATATGTATTTATGTTCGTTTTTAAGCATTCCAGAAACCTAATCTTTTCCTGGAGTCTAAAAGTTTTCAAAGGATCAAATGTGAGACGTCACGTAGGCGCATTTGTTTACATACAACAGTGATGTAAAGTAGTTTACACTCATTGTTTATATGTCCTCAGACCATTGTAGAGACATAATTTTTTATGAATGTTGATCATAATATCTGAGTAATTTTTTACACTGCATGTTAGCCTTTGTTCTAGAGCATTGCAAAAACCGAAATATTTTCCTGAGATATAAAAATTTACAGGGAATGAAATATATACGTCAGTTGGACGCGCTTGCTTACAATCAGCAGTATTGCAAAGTGGTTTAAACCTTATGTTTATTGTCTTTAAAACATTATGGAGACTCATTTTTCCATAAATGTTGAAAGTAATATCGGAGCAATATCAAAATTACGAATCCGACTAAAATATTCTTCACGCTATGTGTTTGTGTAAAGTTTACATTACGTGTTAACCTTAATTCGATAGACTTGCAGAGACTATGTAACTGAAGTCAAGAAATTTTCAAGGATTCATATGTGAGACATCAATTAAGTGAGTTTGTTAAACCTCAAAAGTAATCTGAAGTGATTTAAAAATTATGTTCAAGTGTCCTTAGATCATTGAAGAGATGTAATTTTGTCTAAAATGGGTTGCATTAAAGTTAAATCTTTCTTAGCCGTGTTTATAATATGTTTCACAAAATCTTGCACATGGAGAGCTATCGTTTAATTGATGTAAATTGCCTGCAAAAGTGGTTTAAAATGAACCAGCAATCACACTACTGTGCACAGAAGTCGACAAAGATTTGCAGCTTTATTGTAATCATGTACATTAATAAGCCGTAAACTGTTAGTATTCTCTACACCTAGTAGTTGTGTAAAGTTTGCACTATTCATTTGTTGTTAATATGTAGTCTATACTACAAATTTATTTTACTACCAAATCAAAGCGTTAGTGTTCCTTACATTTGATATTTGCGTGAAGTTTTTGAATTTTTGCCGAAAAACTTTGCCTTCTAATTTACCAACATCCCGCCTTTTCCATTTTCTTGAAGTTTAAAATCTTTTATAATTCTCTTAATAATTTAATGGTAGGTTTTAAGTTTAAGTTTCTCTTGGTTTACAACTCTCGCTTAGCAAGCTCATTTTTCAAAACTTTTTCATAGTGATCAGATTAGTCGCGTTTAGTTTGGAATTGGTGGACGGTCGTTATTTTATTACTCGGCTTAAATAAACCAAGTGACTATCTTTTGATTATTTTCTTTATCGCAAATTCAAACACCCAATTTTCAATTTGAAAATTGATCCAATTTTCAATTTGAAAATTGAAAATTGGGTGTTTTCAATTTCAAAAGTCACAACACATTGTGCTTGTGTATTGATTGAGTGAGGATTTGCAATGTGAATTCGTTGGTTAAATATTTGCGCTTGATTATAAGTGAACTGCACATTAAGAAGAAATAACTTAATGGAGTTTTAATTTGAAAATGGATGGTGTCAATAAGCTTGTCTTGTTTAAAAAGGATAATGCTGATGTTAAGAACAATATTGTTTTCCGCGTTCTTGGACTGTTGTCATTATTGTGGCATGTTACTGATTGTGTTTACTGACTGATGTACTGAAATCACGCTAATTAAAAGTAGTGTACTAGCAAAGAAAAATGCTCCGATGGAACAAAAAAGATGAATATACTTGGAATTGTGGATTATTATGGATGTAAAAGGAGGGGACTAGGAAAAATCTACCTAAAGTCGGAAAATCTGCTAAAAATCACACTTTCTCTAAGCAACGCAAAAAATCGATGTATATTCTGCGGCCTCTAAAAAAGTGTCTTTTTTAAATAATGTTCGAAGTTTCAGATAAGAGTGTACATATAAACGAAATCTATCAAGGTTACTTTTTTTAATTGCTGGCACCTGATTGATAGAAAACTAAGAGGTATTGTATTTAAAGTTGTTTTATTTTGTTATGAGCATTATAGCAAGCAAAGCAGGAGCCGATTGATTAGTGCACACAATCGTTTCGGGCATGCTAGTGTATCTACATTTAGTCTGTTTCAAGTCAACTTACGCGTTTCCTACTGTTTTAAACCAACCATGTCTTCAATTGTCTTCGATGTTTGCTATTTCATTCAATTGGCTTGGAAGACTGTTAGTTTACTTAATATCATTTCCCATAGCTACTGCATAGCTAACGTGCTGCTGTTTCAATCATTGTTATGGTTGAATATTTATTTTAATCTGTTGGCCGCAGAATATACATCGATTTTTTGCGTTGCTTAGAGAAAGTGTGATTTTTAGCAGATTTTCCGACTTT
The DNA here is from genome assembly GCA_036768485.1 of Mermis nigrescens. Classification (NCBI taxonomy): domain Eukaryota; kingdom Metazoa; phylum Nematoda; class Enoplea; order Mermithida; family Mermithidae; genus Mermis; species Mermis nigrescens. Next base: position 188,433 of record JAVLUZ010000304.1, read on the forward strand.
AGGTAGATTTTTCCTAGTCCTCTCCTTTTACATCCATAATAATCCACAATTCCAAGTATATTCATCTTTTTTGTTCCATCGGAGCATTTTTCTTTGCTAGTGGTTTTACTACATGAATGTCGCTTTAATCTGTTTCTATCGATAAAGCTCCTCTGATATCACAGTATTTCTTCCATGCACCTGATTTTCTGTGAAGCTTTACATATTCCGAAAATCTTAGATTCAATGAATAATTTTCATTTTGTTTTATTGATTTTAACCTTGTTTTATAAGAATAAGTTATATTCCTATAAACATTAAACGTTTTCAGTTACCCTAATGTAGAAGCTTTACGAAATGCAAACAAAAATCCTAACTTATAATTGCCTTTAATAAATTCAAATCATATTTTATTATTTTGAAATTCATTATTTCTATTAAAAACTTGCAATAGCAAGCCATGAAAAGAAATTCCTTTTGTTTGTGCTTAATCTGACTTTAATCCGCTTATTCTCTTTAAAACTAATATTAATAATAACTGTGCGCTGCTAAATATCAATCATTTTCCATAAACTTCCTTATTCTCCCTGTTTGTCTTTGTCTGCGTTTATCCTTGCAAAACTGATATAAGAGTTCAGATTTGCGATATTTCAGACGTTTTCAATTTTCTCGTTACATCAATATACTTCTATATGTTTTTGTTTTGTAATAGATGCTGCTTATTTCTGTTGAACACCAATGAAAAAGGATCTAAAATTATTTGATATATATTTTTTAAATTGAAAATTCGGAAACTTCATTTTCAGAATGTCAATGTGCTAAATTCAGAATTTTACTTACAATGCCTATTACTGTGTGGCCCCAGCAGAACGCTCCTTCTTCAAACTGGAATTAATAAAGATATATTTGCGGTCAACTATGACTGATTCTCGTCTAAGTGCACTAGCGATTATTTCAATTGAAAAAGATTTATCATCTTCGTTAGATTTTTCGCGATTGATTGACCTGTTTGCCGCTCAAAAAGCTAGAAAAGTTATTTTGTTATAATGCACGTCATCATTCACGAAATCGGTAAATTATTCGAGAAAAAACATACGATTAGCACAATATTTTGTTAGTAAATTTACAGTAGGATGCTAACTGCGATCATATAGGTACATATGTATAGTTGACACCTACATAAATGATAATTATGATGCATACAATATCGGCTTCAGCAATTATGGGGGCCACCAAAACAAGTTTCGCCCAGCTAAACCCCCAAGCGCGGCCCTGCCACCACCCTTTAACATTGCATGCTTTTGAGTGTATTCTTTTATATACGCAGTCGAATATACGAATTTCTGATGGACATTCCTCGGAGTTATTCAGCGGGTGCTTAGCAAATGCCTACTACGGTAGGTACGTATACTGCGTGTACCGATCATATACAATATTATAGGTATACGCGCTAACGCGCTACCTACGATATACACAATACTCCTATAAAATGATCGATCATTTAAACCCGTGAAAAATAAGTTTCAACTAAAGTTTATTAACTGAAAATTATTTGCGGTTTATCGCTTCGGCTTTTTGCTCAGATCAAAGTTTAGTTTCTGTTCTTATCAGCTTAATCTCTGATACGTGATCTACTGATCACAATGAGATTATTCTGATTTTTGGACTCTTGGCGAGGTAACGGAGCTTGCTCTCGTCCTTGCCGCGGGTCGTCCCGGTATTGCAGTACTTCCGGGTTCGGCCCATTCCCTGCGGGGAATATCTTCAAACACATTTCTACGTCGTCGAATAGAGTACTTCGTTTCCGTTTATGGGCAAATTTTTCTGAAGATTCTAATTTTTTTCTGTATTCATCTCTCGCTTTCTTTATGGCGTTTCATCTAGACTCTTGCGAGTCGTAAAATTTATAATATCTCATGATACCTTTCTAGGTGAACCTAATGTTTGCTATTTTTGCACCTTTTTGTTTCCTTTATGATAACAGTTTGCTACTCTTTTACCCTATTTTAGTTCCTATTTTATTTATTGTAAATTTTCATTTATTTACACTAATTCTCCATTAAATTTTCGTAAGGTTCTTTCCATTCTTCCTTGTCTCCCTGTTTTCTTTTTCATGTTTATTGTAACTTATATCTTACACGGTATATTAATTCTAATCAGGTATTCTTTGTTCATTTTCAAAGATCATTGCGTATATCGTTTTAGTAATTATTTTTATATAAACTATGATAATCTTTCCGCTTTTCTTCTTCGAAATTGTTTTGTTTTATCATAGAATATTGTTCTTGTCAGTCGAAGTCCACCGGTGTATAGATCTGCGAAATGCGCAAATTGATTATGAATCTAGGTTCGAGTTTCCTCAGTTCCACAATATTAGTTTATCACTACATTTTCTGTAATAAACTACTAATAAATTCGTAAATTACACACTAAACGCCGATCGGTTACTTTCATCAAAATTTTGGACTTCATTGCCGAATACGGTGCATTACTTAAAGTTTTGTATGAAAGTTGAAGATGATTACTTTTTAATTCAAATTCAATTATTTGTTTGTTACCAAAAAGTACGCACACATTAATTTCACATTCTCATCGTTTCGGACGCATCAATTATGAAAAGATGTCGAGCTCTCTATTGACCAGCCAATTTTTCGAATTCCCATTTTATCTAATACGTTATTTTCCTCATGTTTTTAATTTTTTTCGATTTTCGCGCGCCGAATTGAGAATGAATGGTGGGTGGACAAAATGAAAAACAAACTTTATCGGATTTTTGGTAACGCGGACGGAACTGGTTTTTCACAAAAATGCGGGAAACATACGTAATTATTCGTTCATCCGCTGATAAGAAACCGCGTGCTTTTTTGTTTTTCGGCTTGGTCATCGATTTTAGGAATAATGATTGTGTATCGAGTGACGTAGGCAGGCCACTAGCTGTTGAAAATTACACGTTGCATGTTTAGTGGATACGTTTAAAAAAATTTTTGGCAGCTTCAGGTAAACAGTCATAGCGCATCGCAACGAGCGGGCCATTTCTGCCAAATTTTATTTGCGTATTTAATCTGATCACCGTGTCGTAAATGTACATTTAAGGACGTTAGTCTAGGAGTTATACCATTTTCTTCAGCTGGTTTTCAGTGCATATTTGCATATATCGTGTTGAATCGAAAGAAATTTCATTTTTTCTTTCATCGCTCGCTCATTCGCTTACTCTAAATCGTAAATCGTGCCTCTCTGATGACCTCGCCTGTTTATATTTTTCACGTTTTTTGTGTATTTATTCTGTATAACACCTGCTTACTTCTATCGTTTCACTTGAACTCTTGCGCCTCGTAAAACCCGTTATTTCTCATAATATAATTTTGTGTGCTTTTTATGTACTTGTGTATATACTGTTCCTCGCGTCTTTTTGTTTCTTTTATACTAACAGCATGCCTAATTTATTTACCTTTTATTTATTAATTAATTAATTAATTTATTTATTTATTTATTTCTTTATTTATTTATTTATTTATTATTTTTTCATATTGATGACTTTCTGTTATTATTTCTCGAAAATACTAGTTTGATATACGCTTGATACTGATTTCTTCGTAGTTTGCGCACCTACATTCATACTGCAGTTCTGATGAAAATTTGTCTGTTTATGGAAAAAAGTAAAATAAAGTTCTCTGAACGAATGCAAAAAAAACCGCGAGAAAGACTATGAGAAGCCAGCCTGTTGGTGACAGTTAGGTTAGGTTGATGTATGTTTACTTCCCGCCTAATAAAACTCCAATTTTTCTTTCCGTTTTGGTTCGTTATTTTAAGTTGGACAACTAAACGTCTATTTTAACTTTATATTTTGTTTTTGAACATATAGAATTGAAACATGTAATTTTAATTGAACATTCGATAGATGGTCGGTCAAGATGGAATCATTTTTCTCGTGTCCTGTTGTAGTTGGTGCGACGAAAAAATCGGGCTATTTCGATCGGGGAGAATCGGAATGTAGAAAAATTTAAAAAACTCGCGTTTTTATGTGAGCCAAACGTTTAATGTTTAGTACAAAATTCAGTCCTGCATCAGTCAAGCAAAAAAACAAACGATGGAATGAAGAAAGAAAAGTTCTGCGTCTTAGACTCAATTGGTTTTTTAGTTTTGTAATAACGATTTTAATTTATGCGCAAATTTACTAGTTTATGAGCCAATTTCTTAGAAATTGACCTCCGTCCGTCCGCTTATGATAAGTAATTAATAAGTCAAAGATTAATTATACCTCAAAACAATATATCTAGCACAGGTTTTAATGCTGATTTTCGTGGTGCAACTCATTTGACGTGAAAACCAAAATTCGTTGAGCTACAGTATACCAAACTTTGAAATTTCGAGCATTTTTGCAATTTTATATAGGTTTCGTTTAATTTAAGTTCTCTCCATGAAAAATTAATATTTGTTGTTGAAACAAAAAGCGTTCGGTAGAAGAGGGCCTTTGCTACCAGCAATGAGCAAAAGAATTTATGATTGTTCCTATCTAAACATTAAACCTCAATTTAAACTGGCCCGATTTTTACTGAGATTATGGAAAATTTTAACAAATTTGTGTACTCTGCAGCATGATTTAACATAAAACAGTAACTTTTACACTTTTTATTAGCTACTAGAAAAATGCAATTCCTGAAAATTTTTCATCGAAATAGATGTACCGGTAACTGGGCTAACAAGCGTCCGAATGAACCTTAGTATCATAATTTTTTACATAAAAACAGTACATTTGCACTAGATTAAACATAATTATTTTTTTGATTCTAAATAAATTCAGCTTTAAAATCTTGCGTCATTTTGTCCGGGCATTATTATTTGCCCGCTACAGTATGCCTAATATTAAAATTTTAATAATTTTCGCGTTTTTTATCACTTCCACTAAAATTAGATTTATTCATTGAATAATGAACAGAAGCAGGTAAAATCCATAATCGCTTGGTAGAGAATACATTTTTCTACTAGCAACATACACAAATTTGTCATATGTTCCATTTTATACTTTACACTACTAAAATTAGCTCAATTTCCGTTAAAAATCTGAAGAAATTTTTACAAATTCGTCATTTTGAGCTATTTAATTTGCAACAAAAGTTCTTTTTACTTTTTATGTAGCTACCACATAAGTGCAACTTGTGAAAAATTTTCGTCGAAATGAATGTACCGGAAACTAGGTTAACAAGCGTCTGATTGACCTTTAGAAACATAATTTTACATAAAAACTGTACATTTGCACTAGCTTAAACATGATTGTCACTGATTTTGCCTAAAATTCACAGGTCATATACGCACGGCTCATCAGCATACGTGGGCAGCAAGAAAATTCTGGGGGGGGAGAGTAAGATTTTTTTGAAGGTCGAAAAATGGCCTTAAAAATGGTATGGCGATGAAAAACACCATTTTTCGACGTTTCTCATCAAGCACTATCCATTGGCATCAAAAAATTGCGAAAAAAACGGAAAAAAATTTTCAAAAATTGAATTCTGGGGGTATTTTGATTTCTGGGGGGGGGGTATTTTGGTTTCTGGGGGGGGTTGCATACCCCCCAAACCCCCCACGCCCAGGTGTGCTCATCAGCAGAAAATTTTGCGTTTCATATTTTCAGTCATTTCGTCCGCACATTAACATTTGCCCGCTACAGTGTGCTTTATGTTAAAATTTTAATGATCATCGCGTTTTTTATTACCTACACTAAAATTCGATTCAGTCATTGAATAATGAATATCAGTAGATGAAGCCATTTAACTTGCATAATATATATAACCTGTAAATTACAGGCAGCATCAGTGATAATTATATCTGTAGTGCAAATGTAAAGTTTTTATGTAAAGATATTGTGATACCAAGGGTCATTCAGACGCCTGTTTACATACCTAGTTTCCGGTATAATCATTTCAATAAAAATTTTTAGAAGTTGCACCTATGGAGTAGCTACATAAAAGCTGTGAAAGTAACTGTTGTATATTACATCACGCTACAGGGTACATAAATTTGTTAAATTTCTTATAATTTTTAATAAAAAATCTGGCTAGTTTAAATTGTGGCGTAAAGTGTTCATTGGAGCGTACACAAATTTCTTGCTTATTACTAGTAGTAGCAGAGGACCTCTTCTACCGAACGCTTTTTGTTTTAACAAAAGATATAACTTTTTTAAAGGAGAAAATTGAAATTAAATAAAAACTAATATAAAATTACAAAAATTCTTGAAATTTCAATGTTTAATATTCTGTAGCAAAAAAATAGTTACCACCAGCCACTTCTTAACCAAACAAGAAATTTAAGTGATTTTCGTAATGTTTGTTAGGTATATTTTTGTAAACAAATTTTTAGAAACAAAAAAATTACAAATATTTTCATGGGAAAGGAAAAGTCTATGTCTGCCTCCATGACGCACCATTCTAACTGCACTTTAATGTCGGCGCTCTAATGTCGCTGCGCTCTAATATCGCGCGCTCTAATGTCGCGAGCTCTAATGTCGTTGCGCTCTAATGTCGCGCGTTTTAATGTTGCGCTCTAATCTAGCGCGCTCTAATGTCTGCGTGCCAAAGCGGCAATTACACAAGTAATAAGTGAGTAAGGATTATTTATTTAAATTACAACCCTTCCACGGTTTACAATTGTATGGCAGGAGCTCATTTTGTCTGTGTTGGCATCTTTTTTGCTGCAGGTAGCCTTTTATTCTCTACAGCAGGCGCGATAGCATGGCAAGAAGATCTATAGTTTCCGAAATCTTGTGGGCATGTGAATCAATTTTGATTGCTGAAAAAACAGCAGCAAAAGTGTTTTACAAGACAGCCTGCAGTAATATGACTTTTGCATCGTAAAGCTCGATCTGCACATCAATTGCTGTGCTTTCAGCAGCATGATTGTTGCTTCAGTTTGAATCGTTTTTGTAATCGATTCATATTGATTCGAAATTCGTGATCCTTGCACAAGGATTCGTTAAATAGGCTATAGTTTGTATAATATCGTTCTAGACTAGCTATTGTTGGCTCCGCTAGTTTAATAGCTTATTATGTTATAAGCTTACACTTGTACTCAGATATGTATGCACGTACTAGCTAGGCAAACAGCAGGCTAGTGCTGTCAGCTCAACGCTGCAGAAGAAGTCAAACTGAGCTATGTACATTCCAGCTCTTCCAGCTCGATCGTGACACCACTTCTCTTCAAAGGGACAAATCATAGTTCCATCGACTAAACTTCTTTCTGATTCCCGAAATATCTTATTTAACGAATTATCGTCTGACATTTATTTTTCACATGATTTATCGAAGGAAACTTGAAATATTCCTACAATGCATTGATAATACTGCCAAAACAGCCTAGAGCTCTTTATTGAATTAGTTAATGGTTTCTAGAATTTTTTCTGTAAAGCCCAGGTTTGGGTATGGCAAAAACGTCATAGAAATTTCCTGACATTTTCTGTACTGTTGCCTTTTTTGCACTTTGTACATTTTTTCTGTGTTCCTATTTGCTTTAATATTGTGTTTTCCTTTCTGTATTCATTCGTCATTTCAATGTGCGGCGTTTCATTTTAAATCTTTACCTGCTTAAAACTCAAAATATGATTTTTGCTTGATAGTTACGCACGTTTTATATCGCTTTCTTTCTTTCGTTTATAGCGTGCTTAATTTTTTTAATGAGAATATTTATTTTTTTCATTTTCTTTCTTTTTGTTGACTTTTCGTTTTATAATGACTTTGTTATTCGAATGAATAGATAACATTTTATCGTTTTGCTTGGCAGAGATCCCGTTAGATATTGAGGATTTGGTCATTAAGCCCGTTCAAATGAAAAGCATGCAACTGAGATAATTTTGGGATTGTTCCTCCATTATATAGAGGTTCGTGAGAATATTTAAAAAAACTACAATTTAAACGGTTCCTGAGACATTTTTCAAAAAAATTTTGGCGCCTAGAAATCAAATCGTATTTACGGATCTGTCGCTAAAAGGGTAACGTCCCGGGTGACCGACAGTCCCGGGTGACCGACTGTCCCGGGTGACCGACAGACCCGGGTGAACGACAGTACCGGGTCACCAACAAATGGTATAAAAATAGATCTGTCAATCAAAAAATTCCCGAGTGACCGATACTACCTACTGGCCGACTGTTCCGAGTGGCCGACAGTCCTGGGTGGCCGACTGTACCAGGTGGCCGACAGTCCCGAGTGGCCGACTGTACCGGGTGGCCGAAAGTCCCGGGTGGCCGACACTGTACCGGATGATCGACATATGGGCATAAAAAGTCCCGAATGCCCCGGTTGTACTATTACTATGAATATATGTACATACGTACGTATGTATGTACGTACATTTTTTCAAAATCGGAATACGTAATTTCTCCATTCTCCAAGAATAGCAATAAAGTTTTCACTCGCAAAAATGTAAATATAAAATTATTACATGTACATATTGTATATAAACTTATTAAATGTACATATTTAAGATAAACTATCAAAAGAAAAAATTTTGTATCAAAGATTCATTTTTGTCACGATAAGTTTAAGTAGGATAGCACTAAAGAATAAGTTTAAGGGATCTAGTATACAATTTAACCACCAACGTTTTTTGTGTAGTGTGTAATATGTAATGTGTTATGTGTAATGTGTATTGCGTAATGTGTCATGTGTAGTGTGTAATGTGTAATGTGTAAAGTGTTCATATTACACATCATACATTACACATGACACATTACAATACATTATGGATCGGCTAAAAAACGTTGGTGGGTAAATTGTATACTAGATCCAGTTTAAGTACATAGGATATCACTAATTTAGTTTAAGTAGGATAGCACTAAATAAGTTTAAGTAGGATTGCACTAAACAATAAGTTTAAGTAGGATAGCACTAAAATATTACGCATTGTAAATAATAGGCCTTTTTTACAAAATCCTGCATGTTTTAAATTTGCTATGAATTTGTAGGAGCAATGTTATCGCAATGGTAAAACTATTTATGTGCATAAATAGGTACCTACTTGAAAAAGCATTAATTCCGAAATCATTGGTCAGTTAGGAATTTTTATGACAAACCCATTATTATACCATTTGTCGGCCACCCGGGGCTGTCGGCCACCCGGTACAGTCGGCCACTCGGGTTGTCGGCCACCCGGTACAGCCGGCCACCCGGGACTGTCGGCCAGACGGGAATTATTTGATTGACAGATCTATTTTTAAAACCATTTGTCGGTCACCCGGGACTGTCGGTTACCCGGGACTGTCGGTCACCCGGGACTGTCGGTCATCCGGGACTGTCGGTTACCCGGGACTGTCGGTCACCCGGGACTGTCGGTCACCCGGGACTGTCGGTTACCCGGGACTGTCGGTCACCCGGGACTGTCGGTCACCCGGGACACAATCGCCAAAAGCACTTGTCGTCCTAAGAAGAGACAAAAATAGAAATCGTATTAAGATGGCAAAATCATAAATACTATCAGAGGCATTTGTCCAGATTGCATGTATAACGCAGCGTCTTGCGAACTCGGAAGAAAAAGATCTTTGAATTAACCACTCCGTCACAGGACTATCATTGGTAGCGCGATAGCGCTACCTATAATATACTTGGCCACCTTTTTATTATATGCTTATCACAGCGAGTGCGAAATTTGTGCCCCCCTCACAGCAACAACGGCACACACCTGGAATATGCGGTTTCTTTAATTGATAGATAATTACAAAACTCGATGTAGGTTTTTTTTGGTTTACACTCAATACTGAGTTAGCAATGAGTGTTTAAAGTGCAAACCGAAAAATCAAATAATTTGCGGAGGGCCATCTTCTTTAAATGTTGCCCCCGAGCTGTAGATTACGAATCTGACCTTAACATTTCTTTACACGCAATGGTTGTTGCACAAAAGTGTAAAGTGGGCGTGTTTTTCACTCTTTGCGTGTGGCACAGCTTATTTAACTCAATTATGTTTTCTGTGCAGTCCAATTAGTTCTGTAATGTAGAGGGTTACAATATCTCGAGGCTGAATTTTTTTCTTTTTTAACGCAATATTTCTTGTTCTGTGATCGTTTTAGTGTAAAGGGTTCGAGACGAAAAAAGAAATTTTTCCAGCTACTCCGCTAAGTAGGCGGAATATGCCGATTATGCTTAAAATGTGTCCTGACCTAAGCGTTACAGATCTTAGTTTATTTTGTTTCTATACACCCAATATTGCGTTATTAGCACAAATGTAAAGTCTACACTGAGAAGCACTTTTACGCCCAGAGCATTGGGTGAGGTCCAATTTTTTCAAATGTTGCCCCCGAGTTGTAGATTACGAATCTGACATTAAAATTTCTTTACACTCAATGGTTGTTGCGAAAAAGTGTAAAGTATACGTGTTTTTTACTCTTTGCGTGTCCTTCAGCTTATCTAACTCTTTTCTGTGCAGTCCGATTGGTTTTGTAATGTAGAAGGTTACAATATATCAAAACCAATTTTTTTCTTTTAACGCAATATTTCTTGATCTGTGATTGTTTTAATGTAAAAGATTCGAGACGAAAAAGAAATTTCTCCAGCTACTCCGCTAAGTAGGCGAAACATACTGATTATGCTTAAAATGTGCCCTGACCTAAGCGTTACAGATCCTAGTTTATTTAGTTTCTATACACCAAATATTGCGTCATTGTCACAAGTGTGAAGTTTACACTGAGAAGCACTTTTTCGCCCAGAGCATTGGGTATCAAACAATTAGCCGAGGGCCAATTTTTTTTAAATGTTGCCTCTAAGTTGTAGATTACGAATCTGACCTTAAATTTTCTTTACACTCGATGGTTGTTGCACAAAAGTGTAAAATATACGGGTTTTTCAATCTTTGAGTGTCCTTCAGCTTCTCTATCTCAATTTCGGTTCCTGCGTGGTCCAGTTAGTATTATAATGTAGAGTGTTACAATATCTCGAAACAGAATTTTTTCTCTGTTAAGCAATATTTCTCGATCTGTGATCGTTTTAGTGTAAACGGTTCGAGACGAAAAAAGAAATTTCTTCAGCTACTCCGCTAAGTAGGCGGAACATGCTGATTTTGCTTAAAACGTGCCAGCGCTACAGATTTTTTTCCTACAAATTTTTTTTATCTTCGGGACCTGACTCTATACCAAACATAATCTTGAAAAATTGTGCAATTTGCTTAGCTGGTCCTTTAACCACAATTTTCGAAATTTCCTTCCGTACACATACGCTTCCTGACGATTGGTTAATAGCTAATGTTTGTCCGGTATTTAAAAACAAGGGAACTCCTGACAACATGGAAAATTATCGTCCCATTTCACTCACATCTACTTGTTGCAAAGTTTTTGAAAAAATAATGAAAAACTCCCTGACAACCTTTTTGGTTGAAGAAAAAATTTTGAATCCAGAACAACACGGTTTTTTGAGTCTCAAATCTACTTGTACCCAACTACTTGTGTGTCTTAATGAATGGGTGCAAAAAATCGATAAAAAACAAAATATAGATGTTGTCTATATTGATTTTGCGAAAGCTTTCGATACAGTATGTCATGCCAAACTTTTGCATAATCTGAAACATTTAGGTATTGGGGGTGATATCCTGCTGTGGATTTCGGCCTTTCTGTCTAACCGTAAACAATGTGTCAAAATAAACAATACGTTGTCAAGGTCAATACCAGTAATAAGTGGTGTCCCGCAGGGTACAATTTTGGGACCAATACTTTTCCTTGTATATATTAATGACCTTCTTGGTGCTCTTCATGACGATTGACGACCAATCACAGGCAATGCTTTTCGCAGACGACGTGAAAATGTTCCGAGTCGTAAACAACATTATGGACTCTACTAAATTACAAGATGACCTTAATCAGTTACATTTATGGTCAGAGTTGTGGCAATTAAAAATATCCGTAGCAAAATGCAACACGTTACATCTAGGAAATAAAAACCTGTGTTTCAGTTACCATTTAGGAACAACAGATATTCCCGTCAAAACTACATGTAACGATTTAATCATTTTATTTTCATCGTCTCTTAAGTTTACGAGTCACGTGCATAGCATTAAAGTAAAAGCCTTACAACGGACTAACTTGATTTTACGTTTCTTCAGATCTAAGAATCGAGACTTACTAATCCGCGCTTTTAAAATTTACGTTAGGCCCATATTATAATAGAATACAATAGTCAAATATGGAATCCACATCTACTGAAGGATATAGATGCCTTAGAGTCTGTACAAAGATATTTTACACGGCGTCTTTTGGGTCCTAAAGTTACTTATTTGAATAGAACTAAGGAATTTAAATTGGAATCCTTGGAATATCGGCGCACCATTTTCGACCTTGTTTTTTGCTATAAAATAATCCACCAATCTGTTGGCTTAAATGTTAATGACTTTTTCAAATTTAACCATTCTGTAACAAGGGGCATTCATTAAAACTCCAAAAACCACTTGTAAAAACTGACTTGGCCAAATATTTTTTTACCAGTAGAATTCTTACTTTGTGGAACTCGCTTTCTAAAAATGTCGAAACAAAACGTACAGCCGCATTATTTAAAAAAGCTATTTCCGAAATCTCATTTCCAGTAATGCGTCACTCATTAGTGGATTTGGATTAAAAATCCCTTGTGTCCCTTTGTAGTGCAGCGTTTTTCATTACTGGACAGTTTCGTTACATATTTTTCCGTTGTACCTGTTTAAACTTTTGTGTAGAGTTTATTGTTTTATCGCTGGCTACTGTAAAAACATAACATTACATTACAATTCTATTAGTGTTGGCCTCATACGTGGGCAGCAAGGAAATTCTGGGGATTCTGGCTGGGTGGAATCGCGCCAGCGTGTGGTTGGCCTATTGGTACTTTTTTGCCAATTTCAAAAAATAAGACCAAGCCCATGCTCGTTATCCTTTGATTGATCACACACTTAGATAAAGTAGGTGTATAGGCACCTATAATCCGTTTCACGAAACCATGTGCATGGATCACAATTCTTGATTCAATGCACATTAATTACAAAAGCGGTTTATTGAAGTAGCAATCGCGATATTGTTCATAGCAATGAACATTCATATGAATCTCTATTACGCAAAAGTGTGCAACGGTCAGCTGCGTAGGAACCACTTTTGTAGCTGATGTTCGCTAGATCATTTAAAATTGAATGCCATGCACAAGGTTCCGTGATATAGACTATACTTATATAACCACAATCAGTTTTTAAAACTATGTTTGTATGTAGTGCATGGATCCGCTCGAAAAACATCCTAATTACTGAAGTGCTCGATTTTTCACTTGCTCGACAAAGAGGGTAGTAAATTTTTGGTTTGCTAGGCGAGTTCATGCACTGTAGTCTGTTCCATTCAAAACGGACCATTTTTGCCACCTGATTTTGATTCAGTCACCTGATTTCGAAAGAAATTCGGTCGATGGCAATTACTCAGGAGGACTGATGACACATATTTTGCGGTCTATGGAGCGGATAAATGAACTGACTGTTGAATTTGCGGGCGAACCGAATGAGGACATTAGGCGTACAACTTCTTGAGAAATCGTAAAAGACTTTAATACCTCGCAACTAAAATTCAGTTTTTGTTCATTCAATTCGCGGTTTATGCACAAGTCTAATTTTCGCCTTTTTTCAACGATTTTCACTGCGAAATGTTCATTATAACGAATGTCGCGTTTATATATTTTGGTCCGCAAAACTGTAAAGTTTCAAAATTGGCGGAAAATAAACGTGCTTTAACGCTATAAGATTGTGCTCCGTCCAATTGAAAAATGATCTTAAAACCAGTGGCGGATCTAGGGTTTTCCTAAGGGGGGCGGTACCCCTAAGGGGGGGCGGAACCCTGACTTGGGCGGAAAAATTAGCCGTTTTAACCCGAAAATCGCAAAAAATCGCTCAAAAATGCTTAATTTTTCGCACTTTTTCGGGCCAATGGGGGGGCGGCGGCCGCCCGCCCCCCCCCCTAAATCCGCCCCTGCTTAAAACGTGTAGCTTCTTAGGTCAAAAAATCCTAAATCAAAAAGAAATTTGATGAGATGAAGTAGAGGTGAATAAAGCGAAAAGTTCAAACTTTATTTATGTCAAAAACCGGACGAAGTAAGAAATTTAATGATCTAGAGTGAACAAATAGAAAGTGTTTAAGTTAATTTCGGCTGAACAAATTAATATGAAAATTGTGAAAAACAGTTGATCAAATTGAAAAGTCGTTGTTCCGAAGTAGTCACCTCTTCAGGACCCAAAAACCTGAAAAACAAAAACAAACTAGGAAAAATTAGGTATAAACTAAGTGTAAAAGGAGAATTTAAAGTGTAAAGTAAACGCTGTCATTGGTCGGCGTAAACACCTTAATCTGCTCCGCCTCTACACGGCTGACAGCTTGGAGCAGTCTTACCTGACTTTAGGCGGTTGGTCGGTCATCTAGCACCAGTCGATCGGTCCTTTATCTGCAGTTGGTTGGTCGGTCGCTTCAGTCCTGTAGCTTAGGAGCGCGGGATATCCTGGAGTGGGACTCCGACCCTTGTGGTTCCCATGCCCCATGGCTACACGCTTCCCTAGGACGGTTGCCTTCCTCACGGCTGCTCCCTTCCCTAGACTACTCCCTTGTTTTAACGCTATTACCTTCTAAAGAATATGTCCAAACTTGCGTAAACTCAAACGATCTGCCTTGTTCTTCATTTTGTTTGATTGGATAGTACGGATATATACCCTGAAGTATTAAATAAAAGAAGGGAACTAGCAGAGAAAAATGCTCCGATGGGACAAAAAAGTCGAATATACGTGAATTTCTTTATTGTAAAGGATGTAAAAGGAGGGGACTAGGAAGAATTTGCTATATGCGCAGAGGCCATAGGAATGTGCTGAACAGTTAGACTTCCATGTAAACAACGCAAAAATTGAAGTATTCTGCGGCCTGTGAAAAATAGAGTGTAGTCACAAAGCGTTTTTGAGTGTTTCGCAAAAGAGCATTGAAGACACTTTCATGACTGTTAAGTAAATAATCAGTGCATTATTTATTTCATGAAATGTTGACTATCCACAATGCTCTGGCGCAAAAGATAATAGTGTAAACTGTACACCTACATGGCCAACTCAATAGTATGCATGAAAAGCCACAAAATCTTTAAATTTCCTAAACATAAAGTAATCAAAATATTCGCCATCGTAATCTAAATTAATACGGAAAATCTGCAGAAATCGCATAGGCCGCAGAATATACTGCGAAATTTCTGCGTTTAGGAAATGTTCAGCACATTCCTATGGCTTCTGCGCATATAGGATGAGTTTTCCCTAGTCCCCTCCTTTTACATCCTTAACAATGAAGAAATTCAAGTATATTCACCTGTTTTGTTCTATCGGAGCATTTTTCTTTGCTACTTATTACTGTACGCGTGATACGAAATTTTTATCTAAATCCTTATTCTTCCTCTTTTCATCTCCTTACCTACTTATTCTTGGGCTGCTTTATGTGTTTGACTTCATTATTATATTTTAATATTCCGGTCGTCGTTTGCATATTTTACCATCAATATATTGATATTTGATCTTGACAAACATATTCAAAGTTTTTGCAAACCTACATATACGCAATCGAACGTTATGCATGCCCCTTTTTGCAGAAAACTTCCTATTTTTCCATTCTAAGGCGTCTTTACCCCTGCCCCAACTCCCAAAGCGTATGTCTGGTTGGCACTGAATAAGAATCAAAGACCGAATAGAAAATCAAATAATTTTTTTGAAGTTTCTTGTCGTGCTCCATCTTCGAAGAACGATAAAAAGTTTTGCAATTTTAATTCTGGGAGTCTCTCTGATTGTGGAAGGCTTCCGGATGCTGGTGGTAAGCCAGAGGGAGAGCTTTTCCAAGCCAAAATGAACTTAAAATTGGATATAGATACCGAAATGACTTAAAATCAATTTTGAGCGCTTTTGCAAAAAATGTTGGATTTTCTTTTATTTTTATCCGTGTTTTGTCTATTTTTTCCAGAAAATTTCCTATTTTCCGCTCCGAAGTCTGGGCCAGCATAATTTTTCTGAGAAAAATGAGGCAAAAAGAAGACTAAAAGCCGATGAAAATGAAAAAATCTCTTCAAAAGTGCCTAAAATTATCAGAAACTGCAGAATAGCATAGATTTTACGCGATTTAGAATTTATACAAGTTTTTGACACCTTTTTGGCCCAAAAAAGTTGTATATTTGACCCTTTCCCCCACCCCGCAGATTGGCTGACCCCCTAAAGACCGACCACGTTGTGCATCGATTTATAGACCCCAAACCCTCAGTCGCATGTGTGCTCCAGACCTCCGCAAAAGGACTGCGATCCCCAGTGTCGACTTTTCGTAAAAATTGTCTTTTTAGCTTATTTTTGGCGCAAAAGTCTCAAATTTTAGGCGCTTTGCGCCATATACACATTTCTAACTATATTTTGTTCAATGTCCTCCGTTTTTTGGATTTTTTTTTGGGATTTGTTATGTTTTTATGTTCTAGAAACAACGAACATTGTCCGAAACGCCAAATCAGTCTTTTTGACGTGTACCTATAGTTTTTTAGCCCGGCATTTCTTAAAAATTTTTTGGGTCTGACCATTTCCCCTCGGAATTCCTATGCTGTGCATTTATGCTAAGCCCATGTGTATTTCCAAGTATAAAATAATAAAGCGATAATAAATTAAGTTCTCTCTATGCTAAATAAAAAAATTTCGTCTTTTCCTGTTTTAAGACTACCTTTTGTCGAACATTCTAATCGCCCATTCGCACACGTGCTCTGCTCCATTCGCTCAATTTTTCATTATTTATATTGTGCTCGAAGATGAATTCCACCGAACAGCATCCAGTCGTTGATAAATCCGAGGTGAGTCAACAATGAATCTGAAAAATCAAAATTTTAAAATAAAATAAGCGGAGACAAGAGTGGGATATTATTTTTTCATCTTTTATGCCTTGTTTTTCTGGAGGATACAGCAGGCGAAAGTAAAACCATAAAAAACTTGATTTTTAAATCCTTTCTTTTTAATATCTTCTGATATCCTCCAAATCTTAAGATTGATTATGATTTTTTATTTACACATATCTTTTGGTTCAAGTATTATGTATTTTATTTTTTTTAATTTTCTAATATTTTTGCACTTTTATTTATATGCTTTGTTCACGTATTGCTTAAGGAACAGAGCGTGAGCTTATAAGTAATTAATAATTTTTTTGAATGATTTTTTCTTATTCCTTATGACTTAAATGGTAAGGAAATTCGTTTGGAATTAGAGGTTTTGGAAAGAGTGAATTATCTAAATTTTTTATCTTTCCGAATGTATGTACGTCCTTGAATTTCGAAGAGCATTTTTATTTTTTTGCAATTTATTTACAATTCAAATCACTACTTTAGTCATTTGAATTTGAACGACTTTAGAATTGAATTTTCGAATATCTTAACTTTTCTTTATTTTTTTATGTCAATGATTAGAGCGTAGTAATGAATGTCAAAAAATTGTGTTTTTTAGCCTTGCTACTGATTTTTCGACTTTCTCAGCTTTGAAAATTTTCGGATCCAACGAAGGTCCCGTAGAAGCAGGGTTCTGCCCATAAATGGCTGGGTTGCCCTGTCTGCATGTTTAATTTCAGGGCTTCTTTGAATAGTCCCTAATACTTTAGGATTCTATAGCTATTAAAATAATGGACGCAAGGGAAATTATTTGCTGTGATACAAATTTTGAACTTACCAATTCTAATCGAATCTTGCCTTCGCCGCCTATTTCTACAGGGCTTTTGTAAATTTAATATTGCTCATGTAATTCTTTCGAACTTACTTGTTTGGTGATATGAATTCGCCGTTCGGCGATCTATAGGTTTATCATTAGAAATCTGATAAATTTTTGACATTCTTTATTAAGTTTTTCATGTGTCGTTGTATGAAATAAAGTTTACTAAAATTAGGTGCCGAATTTTTTCAAGCTGCTTATCTTAAATCCTTTGAGTGTGAGTTCAACTTTTGTAGTATGTTGAGCAAAATTTTATTTTGTATAATTCAAAATCTTGTTCGTTCTTGAATTTATAGATCAAGAGATATATGATCGACTGCTTGACTAAGGTTGGTACCAAAGCAGATCATTCGGCTCAATTAGCCGATGTTCTGATCGCGGGCGATTATAGGGGTCATTACAGCCATGGTTTGAATCGCCTAGGTGGAAATAAATATAAATTTAGCTTAACTTCAAATTAATTTTGTAATTATTTTATTTTTCAGAGTAGAACGATCAAATTAACTTTCGACGTAAAATGATGTTTAAAAAAACAAAAACATTCAAAAGATGAAGAAAACAAATTTAGAGCGAGAAGAAGCAGATGTCCTAAATCTGTCAACTTAGTAAATATAAATACAAGGTTAATGTTTTGAAATTTGCCTCATTTAAATTCTATTAATATCGCTGCGATTAATACTGACTGATTAACATTGATCAAAATTAAGCCTAAGTCGGTTTCGTTGCCGTGACCAAACGACCTTACACTGGGCATGATACTTTTTGTCCTTCGCAGTTTAAACTACTTTTTTTACCTAAACTGGGCTTTTTGATTTTAAACATTTTATCAACACTTTAAACTATGCACTTTAAACTATTCTTTATGCCCTTTCATAGGCAATTTACACTTTTTTGACGATACATTTATAAAAAGAATTGCGGACAGGCTGAAAATTTGTTTTTCCAATGTGTATTCAATCTTAGGCGTGCAAAGTGCTTCTAATAATCAAATAAAAGCTTTCTTGGAAATGGTTAAATCCGAAACATGTTAACGCTTTTATTCACCTCGATATATTTTCACGCTAAATGTTATCGATAGCGTCAAAAAGGACAAATTCAGGCAAATAGTTTACGATAAATTAGGATTAATAAATAATTTAAAAATTTTAAATTATTCAATCAAATAAAGAATAAATAATTTAGAATGAATTATTAGTAAATTTATAATTACTGCGAAAATACACCGCTTCACAGAAATGTATGTCAAAGATGTTCAATCGGGTGTTTGCGTTGGAAACGGCAGCCCGCAAATATTGCAGGAGAAAGCGTCAACGGCATGGGTTGACGGCAAAAATTTATTAGGCCCCGTAGTGGGCAACTTTTGCATGGATTTGGCCATTAAAAAAGCCAAGGATACGGGTGTTGGATGGGTAGTTTGTAAAGGTCAGCTCTCGTTTCGTCATATTAATTAATTTTTACTTTATATAATTAAATCCTTATTTTTAATTTTAATCGTTATTTTTGAAGTATTCAAAAGTTAATTCTCTGAAGTTTTCTATGCCCTCAAAATCTCGAAAATTCAAAATGGAATTTTCATTCGAAATTTCTTTTACATAAACCTAAATTTTAAACCCAGTCAACTCTGATACTTATGGGTACTGCTCTTCTTTCCTCTAATTTTCAGGGTCTAATCATTATGGCATCGCCGGATGGTACTCATTGAGAGCCTGCGATGGTGGAATGATGGTAAAATCTAAGTGTTTCAATCCGTTATTTCATTTTTGTTTTATCTATTTTTTACTTTTTTTATTTTTACAATCTTTTGGAAAAAGCAGCTGAGAATATGCCGTTTTACGAGTATGTAGTTCTTTCATTTTAAAGTACTATCAAATTTTAGTCCTGAAGTCAATCTTCAAACAAGGTATCTAAAAAAGTTTTTAAAGGTCAAGAAAAAGGCGGAAAATTGACTGTAGGAGCAGAAAACACCATTTTTCGACGTTTTCCACCGAGTTCTATCTATTGGCATTATAAAATCGTAGAAAACAGTAAAATTTTCAAGTTAAATTGTGAAGTCATTTTCAGACCAGACCTCCCTACTCCGTGCTCTTGGGTGCATATGATGACTACAAAGAACCCCGAACAGGTTATATCATATTGATCTAGCTCATCATTCAATGTTTGACTAAATACAATGTATATATTAAAATAAAAGAGCGTTGAAAAATATTTAAAAAGTGTCAAGAACATATAATAAAAAATACAAATGGCGATTGAACTTATGTTTACATAAGAACTTATGAAAATTTAAAGCGACTACTCTTGTTTAAATGACCTCATTATGAAAATTTAAAGCATATATTCTTGTTCAAATCGCCTCATCTTTATAACTTAAGAGCTGAATTAAAAAAACTTGCTGAATAAAAAACCTATAAAAATTTGGAAATTTTTTTCGAGCGATATTAAAACGCAGTTGATAACATTGCATTATTTACAGGGAATGTCGTTTACGAATACATCGCCTTTGGCACTACCAACTCGTTCAAAAAAGGTAAATAAACGTATTTATCCTCTTTTTCTTATATTATTACTCGTTCAGGATTATTTTTTATAAATGTATCGATAATGATCTTAATTTCGATATTATTTATTTTTCCCAGTTTTAATTTTCATTTTATCATATAGTATTTAAAACGCTTCAAATTAAGTCGCCATTCTTTTTGAAAATGGGCCAATATTGGAAAAAACGGATATGGTCCATTCTCTTTTATTAACCATTGCATTATATGGCAAAAATAAATTAAAATTAAAGACTTTTCGAGTCGAATTTTGCTGTTTTTCAGCTACTTTGATGTGCTTTGTGGGTTTTTTATTTCATATTTTTTGCTGTTTATTCAATCGTAACCATATATGCACAACATGGCTGATCTGGTAGGGTCAGCTGGTCGGGGTGAGGAGTCCTAAATTGAGCCTTTTTGGCCCAAATTGACCTCAAACGCTAGCGGTAAAATAAATTTCCCATTTAACTCAACTTCGATATTTACATAATTAGTCTAATTTTGGTAAAAAGTGTGTTTTGATTATTTTTTTAATTTTTATTTTATCTTTTCTTATTCCATCTTCTTAAGGTAGCTCTAGGCACCAATCCGTTGACCTTAGCTGCACCGGCCAAAAATGGCGACAATTTTTGCCTCGATATGGCGACTACTACGGTAGCTTTGGGCAAAATCGAAATAGCTGATCGTAAAGGCGTGCCTATGAGCCACGGATGGGCGGCCAACGCAAACGGCAAAGTAATAAAACAGTCGTGTTTGAATGAATTTCGTCCTCAATCATTTGTTGTTTATTTGTGTTCTTGAGTTTAGAATGATTTTTGAAGATAATTTTTTCGAAAAATTTTTTTCACCGAAACCAAATTAAAGTATAGAAAAATAATTAAAATCATCGAAATTGGAATCATTTAAAAAAATATAAATGGAACTAAAAAATCAAAGAGATCAATTTATAAAAAAAATTTCTTTGAAAATGTGATGCATTTAGATTAGATAAATCCTACAATTTTCATCAATTAATAGGAGACGCTTAATCCGAAAGAAGTTTTGCCCGATGGAGGCCTGCTACCGCTTGGTGGAGTCGAAGAAACGGGTTAGTTAGTATCGTACATCAGAAGCAGCAAAATTCTGGGGGTCTGATGGGATTAAAAAGCGCCGAAAATTCAATTCTGGAGTCTACTGAATTCTGGCTGGTTAGATTCTGAGGGTCTAACACATATATGTTCTTGGGTGTTGGACTCCACAATAGCTACTGACCATACATGGGCAGCACCAACATTCTAGGGGTTCAGGAAGGAGTGAATAACAAAAATGTTACTAAAAATAGAGTTCTGGGAAATACAGTAATCTGCGGGGGCTATTTCAACTTCTGGGGTGATACAAACCTCCCACGCCCATGTGTGCTACTGACTGCTCCTTAAATGACTGCCACTCCCAGAATTGTCGATTTTCTGAAAAAATTGTAGGAAATGGGTTTTTCAAGCGTCTTTAGCTAACTTTTGGCTCAAAAGTGAAGAATTTTCGGCGCTTCACGCCATATGCTCATTTTATTACTATATTTCTTTTCAATTTACTAGAATTTTTTCCGTTTTTCACCGTGTCTAAAAGGTAAAAAACAGTTTTTTATTGCGTGCCCATTCTTAACTCAAAACAGGCATGTTTTAAAATTTTTTAAGGCTGATACCCCAGACAGTGTCATGCGGTACTTGTAAGAGCGGAGCGGCTTGCCCACTTCCGTGTGGTTAACACACATAAGGCGAAAGATTTGGGGTATGCACCCCCAGAAGCGAAATACTCCGTGAATCAAAAATAGCTCCAGAAGAATTTTTCCGCCCTTATAGTCAGGTTTCCTGATGCCATTGGATAGAGCTTGATGCGCAACGTCGAAAAATGGTAGATCTCTTGCCATACTGACCACTTTTAAGACCATTTCTAGCTGTACCTTGTAAGAATCTTTTCACCCAGAACCTCGGTGCTGCCCACCTACGTGTGGTTAATATCAGTTTAATTGCTTTCTATCTTTCCATTAATTGAAGAACAATTTAAATGTTGTGGTAATGGTTCAATCTCTTTTCGAAGTATTTCATTTTCGACGTTTATCTGTTTTACTTACTTTAATCGATTTTGATGGCAGCAAAAGTATTTTACCGCAATTTGAAAATCGCTCAGTTTTTCATTCCATTTAATACCTGACGAAGTTTTTTAAATTAATTAATTTTTTAAATTAAGTTAAGTTGTCGAATTTTCGCTAGTACGCCTTTTCAGGAGGTTATAAGGGCTACGGCTTGGGTATGCTGGTCGAAATTTTCTGCGGAATCATGGGCGGCGCCCACTGGGGTCCCAACGTTCGACGTTGGCTACAGACTACAAGTCCAGCTGATTTAGTAATAAATATTTGTAATTTTTGTTCAGATATTTAAAACACTGTAATCACATAATCTAAATTTGAACAGGGCCAGTGTTTTATCGCCATAGATCCGGATTGTTTTGCTCCTGGCTTCAGTGATCGATTACAGGATATGCTCGATACATTTAGATCATTGCCCAGAGTAAGAGCAGATATTTTCTTGCAATCACGAGCTTTTAAGTCATTCGGGGGGGGGTGGGGTTTCAAACCCTCTCCCGCAAGAAATTCTTAAGCCCGCAAGAATATTTTTAGCTTCCACACTCAGCATTCGCGATTTTATGAAAAAAATCGTAGCTTATGTCCTTTGTTAGCGTTATAGTCATAGGTGGGCGGCACCAAAATTCTGGAAGTGCAAGATTTTTCAAAGGTAAAAAAATGGCCCTAAAAATGGTGGTATGGCGAAAAAACCATTTTTAACGTTCCTCATCGAGCACTATCCATTGGCATCCAGAAATTGCGGAAAAACGAAAAAAATTCAAAAATTGAATTCTGGGGGTATGGTTATAGTGATCACACTCAGGTATGGTTATAGTGATCCTTTAGTTCAAAAGGGGAAATTCTTTGGCGCATCGCATCAAATAGCAAGTTTTTACCATATCTTGTTAAATTTTATTAGAAATGTTATATCCGTCTAGTAACAAAATGCATTGAAACACACAGAAATGATGTTTTTTCACACGTATTCATTATTTAAGCGTGAAAAGTGTACTTTAGAATAAATAGTTAGTTGGCTTCGCTCCCCCTCCCCGCAATTCCTGTGGTATGCATTTGTGAATAATAATATTAATTTATTTTCTTTTTTACACTGCCGACTGTTTACCCGAAAAAATTATTCTGATATTGACTCGTATATTTTACTAAACGCCTTTTGTGTTTCGCATTTACGCGGAACCGTTTTCGATTTTCTGCTTCCATACTTAACAAGCGGAAATGTTATTACATCTGCAAATACAGCCGATGTACAATAAGGATTACTGTAGGGACCAATTGCGAGTATCAGCAATTACATTGTTTATTTTTTCGACAAAGTAATCATAAAGCGTCACAACTATACGTTATAAAAGCTACTGTATTCAAGGGAAGAAGTAAAAAAAGCATCAAACATTATTGCTTGTTATATTCAATTATACGCACTGTTTGATCAAATATTGAAAAAATGACGGAAAATTCAAATTGGTCGCAATTAGGGGCTGATAAGAGGCTGAAATAAATAAAAATTAGCTACAAAACGCCTGATCTAACCACTGATATTTTCCATTAGGTAATTTTTGAATTTGATTTTTCATCGAAACTTAATCAAATCTAATTTTTTCAAGCTATGCATATATTTTGTCGAAAAAACTATAAAAAAGGTAATTTTTCGCATTTTATAGCTGGAGAATTAGTCCGAAAAGCTATATATTTTTTGCTTAAGGCGGATGAACAACTTCCGGTACTAGTTCCGGGAGACCCTGAAAGGATTCATATGAAGGAATGCGATCGATTGGGTGGTATACCGTATCATCCTAACCAGATTGCGCATGCTGTAAGCTTTATTTCTGATTGTCTATATGCTGTCGTATTCTAAAAAGGTTGAAGTTAATTTTCTCCAGAAAAATTCAAATCTGAAAATCTCAGGGAAATGCAAAGTATTTAGAATAAATGTTTAAACACGAAATAATGTATAAATAATAGTGCATACAAATAAAGGTAATGAAATGATGTGCAATACTAATGTTACTATGTTTGCACCTACATAAATAAAATGGAATGCGGCAAAAACACTTTTAAATTGATCAGAGAAAGCGCAATGCTTCGTTTTTCAGCTAAATATTTAAATGTTTTTGAAAAATAGTTTGCTTGATTCAATGAGTTTTAACATCAGTTTACGTGGATGATCGTATATTCAGACTTTTTAGCTGAATATTATTGGGATCTAGTATACAATTTACCCACCAACGTTTTTAGCCGATCCATAATGTATTGTAATGTGTCATACGTAATGAATAATGTGTAATATGAACACTTTACACATTACACATTACACACTACACATGACACATTACGCAATACACATTACACAATACACATTACACATAACCATTACATATTACACACTACACAAAAAACGTTGGTGGGTAAATTGTATACTAGATCCTATTATTGTACCCACTATATCTTGATTTTTCACTCTTTACCTATTTCATCGAAAAAATAAATATGAAGTTTAAATAATATTCATGTGCCGATATAATTTTTATTAATTAATCAATTATTAATAATATTTATTAACTATTATCTCAATTTGAAGTTTTTATTTCGTATTTAGGCTTCATTAGCATCAAAGCTTGGCATAGCACCAATGAAGACGAAGGGCCGTTGATTCCATGCCTATTGTTTTTTTTCAGAGTGTTATCATTTAATATGAGTACTTAGGTACCTACTTGAATTGTAAAATAATATTAGCTCAATTTTATGAGAGTAACCGACGTAATCCGTAGTTAAGCCTGATGTACGTATGTGTGCTTTTAGCTGTTTTTGCTTAAGTAAAAGCCTTATGGGTTAATCCAATTGCTACTTCTCGCATCATTTTGCCAAAAATTCTTCTTACCATTTCCGACCGGCAAAACGGAAATTAAAGCACGGTGATGACGATTACAAATTTCCATTCAAATTGAAAATAATATCTCCGTTATATGTAAGTGGTTGCGTGCATTTCAAAAATCTGGGAATCTATGTTAACAGTTTTTGCAGTTAAAATGAATGCAAACTTAAAAGAAAACCGGCCGACGGTCTGTTTTATTTGCTCCAGAGCTTAGGTTTAACGGGACTATAGAGTATAACGGACAATATCTTACATTATGAGCAGTTATAAGCACACGCGGGCGTGGGGGTATGCATCCTCCAGAAACCAAAATACCCCCCAGAATTCAATGTTTGAATTTTTTCGTCTTTTTTGCAAATTTTTGATGATAATAGATAGTGCTCGATGGAAAACATCGAGAAATGGTGTTTTTTTCGCCATGCCACCATTTGTTGACCTTTGAAAAATCTTGCACAATTTTGGTGCTGCCCATCTATAGTTTATAAAATACCTATGTACCTACGTATAGTCTGTTTCATTTATCTTTGAGGTTTTCTTTTGAATTTTCCCGCAAGAATCCGGCTACAAAAGTTGTTTAAAATTTTGATGTATGTACATATTAATACAGCTTAACAAAGGTACCTATACGTCTTCAAATGACTCGATGTACTGTAGAATACCATATTTATTGTATTACTTTAAAACACTTTTGTAGCCACTTCAAATTTTTCTAAAACCTCAAAGTTAAATGAAATTGACTATAATCTTGAACATTGTCTAACGGTAAAACTACATGAATTTTATAGGTATAAACTAACTTTGTAGCCTAATTTGTGTGGCTTAAGTTAAGTAAAAAGGTTTTCGAATCAACGAAATAGTCGAGGTTTAAGCATGGCTGAAACATTAATTGACAGACATTAATCATTTTTTAACTGAGGGCACCGCTAGCTACGTTCAAAAATCGTTTGATATTAAAAAACCAATTCTAGCTTTTGTGTCATGTTGATATTTTGACAAGTTTTCAATTTTACATATATAGCACGATGGACCTAAGAGAACTTCACATTCCCAGCTACCATACGTGGGCGTGGGGAGGGAAGGGGTATGCACCCCCAAAAACCAAAATACCCCCGAAATTCGATTTTTGAAATTTTTTTCGTTTTTTTTTCGCAATTTATTGATGCCAATGGACAGTGCTCGATGAGAAACTTTGAAAAATGGTGTTTTTTCGCCATACCACCATTTTTGAGGCCATTTTTTGACCTTTGAAAAAATCTTGCACCCCCCCCCCTTCCCCAAAAATTTTGGTGCCGCCCACTCATGCCAGCTACTTCTCTACGACGATCAAAGTCAAATTATAGTCTGTTTTACATGACTAAGTGCATAAATTCTGAGAAGTTTCGTCAACAGTAGGCCGAGGGTTACGATATTTATATATCGGATCAATGCTATAATCGCAATCTGTCAGCTTATTGCCGTAGGTAGTTGTAAAATTTATGACCGAAGCTGTGTGAAACAGACTATAGTTTCGTGCGGATGTA
Source organism: Mermis nigrescens (assembly GCA_036768485.1). Classification (NCBI taxonomy): domain Eukaryota; kingdom Metazoa; phylum Nematoda; class Enoplea; order Mermithida; family Mermithidae; genus Mermis; species Mermis nigrescens. The sequence goes on from JAVLUZ010000304.1 coordinate 215,155, forward strand.
TGCGTGGTACATACATATGTATATAGAATATAAATGTTAATTAACTTCAGAAGCGACTATTCATTAGTAATAGTTTTGAAAAATGAGCTTGCTAAGCGAGGGTTGTAAACCAAGAGAAACTTGAAGTTTAAACATACTATTAAATTATGAAGAGAATTATAAAAGATTTTAAACTATAAGAAAATGAAAAAGGTGGGATTTTTGTAAATTAAAACAATTTTATAGTCTGTTTCACATAATTTCGTGCATAAATTCTAAGAATTTTCATCGACAGTAAGCCGAGGGTTACGATAATTATATATCAGATCAATGTTATAATCGCAATCTGTCAGCTTATAGTCGGAGATAGTTTCAAAATTTATGACCGAAGTTTTGTGAAACGGACTATAGAGGATATGATGAAACATTATTGTTGAGAATCGGACAATCACGTGCTATGTATAATGACCACACCTGGGCGTGGGGGGGTTTGGGGTGGGGGGTATGCACCCTCCAGAAACCAAAATACCCCCCCCAGAAATCAAAATACCCCCCCCCAGAATTCAATTTTTGATAATTTTTTCGTTTTTTTTCGCAATTTTTCGATGCCAATGGATAGTGCTTGATGAGAAACGTCGAAAAATGGTGTTTTTATCGCCATACCACCATTTTTAAAGCCATTTTTTGACCTTCAAAAAAATCTTGCACCCCCCCCAGAATTTTCTTGCTGCCCACGTATGATAATGACTCCTTGATTAAAAGATCAAAAGAGCTGGATGCTCGACTAATAAGCTTGAAGCAATCTGATGTAATTGAATGATTGCTATTTGAGATATGTTTGTGAATAGCAGATAAGGTATCACCCTTATTTTTTTCTAAATTTGTTTTAATTTACTAAAATCCCACCTTTTTCATTTTCTTATAGTTTAAAATCTTATAACTCTCTTCATAATTTAATAGTATGTTTAAACTTTAAGTTTCTCTTGGTTTACAACTCTCGCTTAGCAAGCTCATTTTTCAAAATTAATTAACTCTATATTACTATACTTCGATTTTAGAGCGGTTTGCACTGGAACAGCGGCCAGGCTGCTGTTCACAGCAATCGGAAAAGCAAAAATTATTTCTATAGTCAAAGGAATTGTTTATGACAAAATTCCTTAAAAGATAGCGATTTAAATATAAGATGCATGGTAATGAATTTGACCGTTCTTAGACAATTGAAATTTATCTTTTCTGTAAACTCGAGTTTTTATAAAAACTTTGAAGCATGCAAAATAGTTTCAAATTGAGTTTAAATAAGAATACGTAGAAAGAAATTCAGATCATAAAACAAATGAAACGCGCTCGTTTCACTCAAAGCATACATATTGTAAACCAAAAACTATTTACCAACATATCACACACATGGAAAGTCTTGTTTACATTCATGGTTAGCTAAAACGCGCATTTGTTAATTTGCTCTGGTTTAGTGGGCGTGGTGCTAATCTATTTTATCTGTCGAATATCACCAGCAGAAATAAGCAAAAATGAGGTTGAACTGAATTGGCCAGGGTTGCTGAAAAAGACGGAAAGTAGACGCGGAAATTTAGTTTCAGGTTTCTTCGGTGAGACATACACTAATCCCACGTCACAGGTGGACTTGTGCGCGCTTGAATGGAAATTTGCCTGATTTTGTGATTAGTTCAAAGGCGAGGCAGCTTACATAATTGTCTTCCGCACATCAGACAATCAGAAAAATCTATTTTTTGTGCAAGACGCTTCAGAATTTAAAATTCAAATTTAAAATGAATTTAATCAAAAAATAAAGATTTCGCGATATTCTGAGAAATAGAGTACGGGTTTAAATCAAGTTTTAATTTTGTGATTCTTCTAATACTTTATCCATGGGGAAATACGGGGAGCATCTAACGTCGCTTCGATGATTTTGCGCAAGTCGTGTAAAATCTTGTTCCAGTGGTGTTGTTAAAAGTGATGTTCGCTTCTAGGCGCAAATTAAATTCGTACCTAATTCAACTAATATCTAAGAAAAAAGATAATTAAAAGTATAAATTTGCTAATTTTTCATTCTCAGACATCGACCGGTGAAATAATAAACATTATCCTGTTATAAGTTATGCCCAACATTAAAATTATGAAATTCTCGCTCGGAGGATTATGCATTGTTGCATGGTTTTCGTTGATTCTTGCCGCCAATCCTTTTTATTGCTACGACTGTGCTGAACTAATGGATCAAAATTGCGCTGATCCTTTCAACGTCAAATCTCGCGCTTCACGAAAGTTCAGAACGGATTGTAACAATAATCGCACTGCTTTAAAACGAAAATTTGCTAATGCAACGGCTTGTCGGAAAGTTCTTCAATACGTCGGTGATCACGTGAGCATTGTAATTAAATAAATTGCTGAATTTCAAGAATGATCCCTGTTTTGAGGTTCATAACTACGAATGGGCAGCGTCTAATTTCTGGGGTCGGTCTGGATGGGGCGAAAATGCAAAAAAACATGCTTAAAATTCAATTTCGGAGGTCTACCGTAATTAGCCGGGTTCAATCTGAATTCATAGTCGAACCTCGCGTCCACGGTTCTCATGACATGGCTGGAAAAGATGTGGTACCTTACCAGCTAAATTTAAGATAGGCCGTTGAAAAACACCATAAATTCTAATTGTGGGAGACTGTCGTGTTATAAATTCTCCATTTTGTTAATTCTCGTCGTGAACACAGAAGAATATCAGTTCCCGAATCTAAAGAAAATGGAAAACAAACTTATCGGGAAATTCAAAGAATTGAATTTTGAAGATGAAATGGAAAATGTAAATATGATGCCGCATCTCACATCTTGGTTAATTTATTGTATTATAAATTATTAATATTAATATTAATAATTATAAGTATACATCTGACATCATATCATACCACATATTTATAGAACCAAAGTATTTCCTCCTAACTATTTGCAAGGTAATAGTCCGAAACTCGGTGACATGGAATTTAAATTTATTTTACATAATGCGTTCACAAATTTCCAAAATAAAAACAGTGCTACAAAATTGATGGTATGGGCAGAAATATTTTCACCTTTCAGCAAATTTATTTAGGGGTCCATTAAATTTTATGGGGTGGAGAGTCTAGTCAGATCATAGATGCACAGCGCAGCCGGTCTGGGTGGGTGTACGGTACATACTAGTAAAATGCAAAATAGCGTTAAAGCTAGTAAATTTCGAGTACTTTTGAAGAAAAATTTCCGTTTCACCGGTTTTTAGCCATCATTTTGCCAGATTTTTTCTTAGAACATTTTCCATTTTGTATTTTGAGGTCTAGACTAGACCCTCCGGTTCCTCAACCTACTTGCATATCTGGTAGAGACCCCATCCGAACCCCACATGTGATTAAAATTTATGTTAAATTGAATACTATAATGCCCATAAAAGTAGAAAAATTCCATTTTAAGTTGCTTTTTGTCTTCTAAATTTTATACTTAAACTAATTCAAGATGAGCGTAGTTCGAGAATGCGCCTACACGGGTGGAAAATCCGATGGATCTAAACGGTCGGCCAATAAAAACGTTCGCTTGTATCATTATCAATGTTTTAAAGAACAGTGCAATTCGGCCACGACTTGGCAGGGCCAAAAAATAGGACCATTAATCGCTATATTTTCATGGCTAATTTTATCGTCTTTGATTTCGTGCTGATTTGACAACGAATGATAATTCATGTTCTTTATTTTTAGGTACCATGCTATACTAATAAGTCGGTAATGTAATTTCATATCCTGGATTGTTATGTTGTGCTAACTCGTATTTATTTAAAATTTCTATTTTTGAAATGTGTGCCAGAGCTTCCATTCAGTCCATTCAACTACGGGCTCTAAAGGGTTGGTTGGTGTTCTAATTGGACTGAAAATTTGTTAAAAAAGACTAATTTTGTTTGATATTTTCGCTATTTTCTTATATTTTTTCAAAATCAGCCCATCCATTATAGATTCATAAGCCCGCTCAGCTTTTATGTCAACCCGTTTCTTGGGTGGACTGTGATCACACGTGGGGGGATTAAGAGGTATGCAACCCCCAGAAACCAAAATAGCCCCCAGAATTCAATTTTTGAATTTTTTTCTCCCAATTTTTTGATTCTAATGGATAGTGCCCTATGAGAAACGTTGAAAAATGGTGTTTTCGCCATACCACCATTTTTAAGGCCAGTTTTTGACCTTTGAAAAATCTTGCAGCCCCCCTAGAATTCTGGTGCTGCCCACCTATGGCTGTGATCACACGAGGGAGTGGGGAGAGTAGCACCCCCTGAGAATCTAGCAGACCCCTCCTAAATCGATAGACCCCTAAAATTAAATTTTGGCACATTTTTGGGATTTTGGCCATGTTTTACACTACCCAGATTCCTCCCCATAATTTGGTCACTGATCACGTTACGGCTGTGATAAGCGTTTGCCCAGGTGTCGCCTGACTTACATTATATAGCTTACGGTAGGCAAGCGCCAGACAACGCTAGTTTCACGAACGGAACGAATGTTCACAAACTACACCTGAGCATAAAATGGGGGGGTGGTTTTGGGTGTATGCACCCCTGAGAAACCGAAATACCCCCCCCTGAATTCAATTTTTTAAAATTTTTCCGTTCTTTTTCGCAATTTTTTGATGTCAATGGATAGTGCTAGATGAAAAACGTTGAAAAATGGTGTTTTTTTCGCCATACCACCATTTTTAAGGCCATGTTTTGACCTTTGAAAAATCTTGCACTCCCCCAGAATTTTGGTGCTGCCCACGTGCTCACAACCCTTGCTAGACATGACTCACACATTATTCATAAACGAGCACATGCAGCAGTAACACCATATAAATCAGATGACATTTTGCAAAGCAGCGGCGACGAGACGATGTTGATTGTTCGGCTTTTTCCTTGAAACGAAGCCACGTGGTTAGACCACTGACAAAAATTATTACAAGACGTCACTGTCATCAAAGGCCGATTTTTTAAGCAATATTTTCATATTTAAAATGGAAATTTAGTGCATATTCGCTTATAAAGATTTTGCATGCATATTTAGCAGACGTCATCATAGGTAAGCGACACCAAAATTCTGGGGAAGTAAAAGTGCAAGATTTCTCAAAGGTCAGAAAATGGCCTTGAAAATGATGGTATGGCGAAAAAGCGTTTCTCATCGAGTATATTTTATATTATATTCCCTCATTTGACCGCAGCATTTATGTCGTTGACTGTTCCGACTGAAAACAAGAGAAATTACAAAAAATTTGTTGATGTCCCAGCAGCTGTGGTTCTAAAAAATGGCAAGATCTACGCCGGTTAAACATAATGCAGCTGCAAGTTTGGGGAAGGAATCAGAAAAATGTAAAGACAAACGTCCTCAATGAGTAATAGTATTTTGCGCTTGTGATGCACCTACTAAGAAAGTGTCCGACCTGAGGGATCAATTAGTGAGCTTTTTTGGGCTAAAATGACCACGAAAACAGCTATAAGCGCTGAAAAGCATTAAAATGTGATTTATTAGTTTCTGATTAAATTCAAAGCCTTCTAAAAACCTTTCGATTTTATCCATTTCTGACCTTTTTTGCCTCATTTTTCCGATAAAAGTTCTAATTTTGGTAATTCTCGGCGGGAATTAGGACGAACGGATTCGGTTTACGACCGGAATTAATTAATCAGTCTACACTGCACAAATTCTCTACCAATTATAATCTGTTTCACATAAATTTCGTGCATAAATTCTAAGAATTTTCAACGACAGTAAGCTAAGGGTTACGATAATTATACATCAGATCAATGCTGTAATCGCAATCACACCTGGGCGTGGGTTTGGGGGGTATGCACCCCCCAGAAACCAAAATACCTCCCCCAGAAATCAAAATACCCCCCAGAATTCAATTTTTGAAAATTTTTTTCGCTTTTTTCGCAATTTTTTGATGCCAATGGATAGTGCTTGATGAGAAACGTCGAAAAATGGTGTTTTTATCACCATACCATCGTTTTTAAGGCCATTTTTTTACCTTCAAAAAATCTTGCACCCCCCCAGAAATTTCTTGCTGCCCACGTATGATCGCAATCTGTCAGCTTATTGTCGAAGATAGTTTTAAAATTTATGAGCGAAGTTACGTGGAACAGACTATAGTTTGTAGATCAACAGTATAGACTACATACAATTCTAAAAATAGCAATTGCACTTCAAACCGCAGCAATTGTACTTCAAACCGCGCATTATTTTAATATAAGCACGTCGTAAGAAGGCTGCGATCACACATGGGCGCAGAGGGGTCTGCTGAACCCCCAGAATCCGATGAACCTCTTCAAAATCGATTACCAGAATTAAATTTTTGTTGCTATTTTTAGCTATTTGGCCCTATCACACCTCTAGAATTCGGTTTCTGTACACGTATGGCTTCAATCGTACGCACTGATTAATAGATGTGTCGCTTTATTGTGACAGTTATTATCGCAAACAAATTGCAAAACAGTGAGAAAATCTAAACTAATTCGAATTCTCGAGCGAATCTTTATACACGAATATCATTGCTCCAGAATCTCTCGCGTCATTTTAGCCCGCGTTTGACAAATGTGCCAAATGTCTTGCGACAATTCGTCGACGGTTGTAAAACGAACTCGTTCGCAATTGAACAAGTCGATTAAAAAGTTGCAAACTTGACTCTTAAATATTTGCGTAGAGCTTACACTGGCCGGAGAAACAAATCCTAAATTGCATATATTCACAAACTAAGTTGATTGCACGAAATTTTGCGCAAAACTGGCGAATGTTTGTTCGGTGTAAACCGATTACGACATCGGTTTAAACTAGAGCCATGGTAAACATTGTGCTAAGGAGGCAGAACGGGAGTATTCAAGTTTTACTGAAAAATCTTATTACTGTAATTTTCTATAACCTACTTCTGCAACAAAAAAACTATGTCATAGGAGTGTAAACCCAAATATTTAAACTGCGTAGACTTTATTTTGAAAGCTACCGTTTAAACGAACGTAGGTAAGCCATAATTTACATCGTTCACCATTTTATGTATTACCTTTAAACCCTTTCTTAAAATTAAATGGAGCGGTATGTAACTAATACTGGTTTTATTACTGTAATATCACGAATAAAAACTTTAAACTCCAACTGAAACACGTAAGGAACAAAACATAATAGAAGTATAAAACGAAATTAAAAAAATTAAATATGATTCGCCATGCAATTTTAAGATGACTAGATGTGATAAACCGTTTTCACGATTAATGAGCTTATTATCAGCAAACGAAATCGTGGTCTAAACCGATTATTATGAACGGTGTAAAGTGCGCTTCATGTCATTTAATACTATAGCTCGCACGATATCGGAATTAGTGAGGATGGGAACACTTTAAACACTTAGATCCTTCCTTTTCATTTACATACTGCATCACTAGTGTAAACCGAATGAGCATTTTAAGAAAGTACCTTAAAATAGTTGCACAATTCTTTGAGCTCGGCGTCGGTGCCAAGGAATCCCCAGGCCATCGTAGGGCTAATATTTTCCGAAATGTCGTAATAATGGGCAATGAAACCATCGGCGTACTAGAAAGCGGGATAAGAAAAGGACTGACGATGGTTACATTAAACTACAGTAATTAAAAAAACTACTGTAGCGTGCTAATTTACCAAAACCCGCGTTTACAATGTACATAGTAACTAAATATCACGCGAGCGAATGACGTAAAGAGAATGATTATCGAAATCGACGGTCAAGAAAAAATAGTAAAGTGAAAAAATTGTAAAAAACCAAAAATGTAAAGTCGGCCAATGAGATAAAAACTTAAACTTTACACCACCATCAGTATGAAGAAAGATTTACCTTCAATCTGGCACGTTTGGTTTTGAGCACTGACCAAATGACGGCCGAAAGGGTCTGCAAGGAAAAACGTAAAACCAATCAATAAGTGACAAGAAAAAGTTTAATAGAGCGGATAAAGCACTAAATATAAACTAAAAATGGAAAGGCGTGAATTGATACCGTAGCCGGTCGGACGCAAAAACACAGAAGACTGTTAGAATTAATATGAACTTTTTTAATTAACCGCAATAGCCCTTTCAAATTACAAGATAACACAAATCTCTGTATAAGCATAATCGATGAAACATCAACTAATGGGTTGAACAAATAATGCTATCTAATAAATAAGCGGCGAAACGTCACACTCACGGATTGAACGATCGAAGCGCTTAAAAATCGGCTCTGAGCTACGGCCACGACAGAAGATGGCGGATCAGCCAAATCTTCGAATGCGTCCATGAAAATAAAATCTAGCACCACGTCGTAGAACGAAAATTCGACCAGCTGTAAAAAGCCATATTTCAAATGGACAAAATTTGAAGAAAAAGCCCAACAAAAACTAGCAAAAGAGGTAATAGAAGAATCACCGAAAATAGTGTAATTAAACTTTACAAATAAGTAAATGATAATCGTGATAAAAATTAAAAAGATTAAAAAAAAATAAAATAAGTCGGGAAAAGGTAAAAAATACAAAAACGTCATAAAATAGAAAAAATTAGTCAAAACTTATAAAAAGATCTCATTATCGTAAAATGTAAAAAATTAAAAATACAGTAAATAATAAAATAAAAATTAAATAAGTTATGAAATATCACATTAAATTTTAAAAATAAATAATAATCGTATAGAAGCGATGAAAAAATTAAAAAATACAAAAGATAATAAGATAGAAATAAAAAATTCAAAAAATTGCATTAACTTTTGAACATAAATAATAATAATCGGAAATTGATGATTAAATTCATATTTAACAATAAAAACGAACACATCTAACATCAAGTCAGAACTAAAATTTTTGTAATGAACGAAGATAAAGCAAAAATTAAAAATATAATTTGACAACGAGAAAAAACTAACGCTTAATCCGACGACTTAAAATATTTACAAAAAACAAAATACCTTCATATATTTAAAAAATTTAAGCATTAAAAAGGACAGAGAGTAAAAATCGATAAATTTAAGAAAAGCGTGAAAAACGTAAACGTATTTCGCGTAAAATAGAATTTATTTTAAAAAACAGCAGGAATCGTGTTGCGAGAAAATGATATAAACATTTTTGAAGGAGGCCGAAATACTAGATTTAAAAACGTAAAATAACGAAATTTTCTGAAAAAATTGTCAAATTCCGTAAGGGGGGGGTCATGCGAGGTCAAAAACATTCGAAAGCGAACAAAATGCCAAAAAATTAATAGTATTAGCAAAACTTTTGATGTTTCTCATCGATCTCTATCCGTTGGCTCGAAAAATTCGCCAAAAAAATTTAAAAATAAAAGGGCCCAAGGTGACAGAAATAGTGCGACAAAATATCTAAAGTCACAGGCTTTATTTACAATAACACTACGTTTTTATGACAAAAATCGAAAAATTTCATCAGTTTCTATTCAAAGCTGTGAGAAATATTACAAAATCTCCAAATACCCAAAAAGGTGAGCAATCGGGCATCGATTAAGAAGGGTGAAAACAATCCGGATTTAGAGGGTTAAAGGGCCAACCCCAAATTACCTAAAATAAGCTAATTTAACCTGCCAGATGAGAATGAATAAATAAACGAGAATAATAAAAAAAGTAAATAGATAGAAAACAAAAATGAAGACAGAGGTGGAAAAGCAGCATGCTATCAGTATGAAGGAAACAAAAGCAGGCACGTAGCTGGCCCTCCTATTTGGGGGGGGAACAACACCAATTTGGGGGGGTCTAAGCCAAAAATAGCACAAAATAACGTGTAAAAAGTCCTATTTTCCCGGTTTTTACTGAATTTTGGGGGTCCGGACCCCCCAGTCCCCCCACAGCTACGTGCCTGAACAAAAGACGCGAGAAATAGCACAAATGTACGTTAAAAAATTATATTATCGAGAAATCAAATGTTTTATACGGCGCAAGGGTCTAAGTGAAGCGTGAAGGAGTAAGCAGGATTATATAAAGAAAAAATACGCAAAAACAAGCAAAAAATGATGAAATGAACAGGCGAGGTAATTAGGTCAAAAAAGTGCCGGAAAATCTATAGTAGGAGAGAAACGCAATTTTTCGACAGTTCTCGACTCGTCGAATCCCATCCATTATGTAGCATAGAAAGAATTGCAAAAATGAAGAAAAATTTTTGAAAAAATTCAATTTTCGCGCTTATGGATTCTTGGGCAATAGAATTACCACATCCAGGCCCGTGTCCGGGATATTGTTTGGGGTGGAGGCATTATACTTATTATTATTAAGTCATAGTTATTAACTTATTAAGTTAATAGTTATTATAGTTATTAAGTTATTATAGTTATTATTATAATTATTATAGTTATTATAGTTATTATTATAATTATCATAGTTATTGAGTCGTTGTACGACCACTAGAGCTGTACAATTTATAAATTTTGCTACCCAGATGCCTTAAATGTGATGAGAATCCAATGGACGCCCTCTTAAACAAATCTCATTTTCTGCATAAAACCTATGCAAAACAGAAGACGTAGATGCTAAATACGCTTTAGGTTGGAAGAAACTCCTGACCTATATTAGGCTACACGTTTTCGACATAATCTGACAGTTATTACTTTCATTTAATGCAATTTTTTATGCCCTTTCCGAATATGTACGTTACTTTCTATAAAAATCATTTTTGAAAGAGATACAACCATAGGTGGGCAGCACCAAAATTCTGGGGGGAGGGGGTGAAAAATTTTCAAAGGTCAAAAAATGATCTTAAAAGTGGTCGTATGGCGAAGAAACACCATTTTTCGACGTTTCTCATCGAGCACTATCCAATGGCATCAAAAAATCGCTAAAAAAGCAAAAAAAAGTTTTAAAATTTGAATTCTGGGGGAGATATTTCAACTTCTGGGGTGCAGTGCATACCCCCTCACGCCCATGTGGATACAACTAAAAAACTATAACAACGCATAAGAATAGGCGCCTCGCGGACATCCATGCAAAATCGAGAAAAAGTAGATTTCTGTTGGTGATATCGCTCTAAATAGGCCATAAAATGCTTATTTTGTATTGCTCTATAATTTCTAATAGTACTGAATCATTAAAAACGATGTAAATAGAGCCAAAACGAGGCTATACAAAGGTATGCTTATGATTTATGATTTTTTAATTTTTTGAATTTTGTTTTAAATTTTTTTCCGCTAGGACACGGTAAAACGGAGGGTTAAAAGCGCGCGCTTGTGACTGGATAGACTTTAATTAGAATTCTGAAATTCGGCGCTAATCGCCGAAATTTTATTGCAATTTTCGGCTAAAAGAGTAAGAGAGGAGTAGAGGAAAAATCATTCTCATATTTCGTTTCAAGGTGGGGCACGTGCCCCCCCGTATCCCCCTGGATACGGGCCTGTAGAGCCCCTAAGGCAGTAGAATTGGCGGAAATGTAAAAGGGGATGGACAAAGCCCTCACCCATTGTTGATCGCCCTATCCCCAAAGTCGGAAAGTTTGAGCCACCCGATTTTTAGCAAAAAACGCGCATTTTTGGCCATCTTAAGACATTTTTTAACCATTTCTTTGGCCAAAAAAATTGAAGGCAATTATCCCACTTATAAAAAATGGCCAACGAAAAAAGCCAAAATTAATTTACTATCGCAATCTGATAAATTCGGATCAAAGTTGGAAAATGTTTAAAAAATCCATCAAAATTCGTAAAAAATTCTAAAATTGTAAATCTCGGAAAATTTCACAAATTTTCGTTCGTAATGTATCAAAAAAAATGATGCAAGCGAACAGACCTTTGCGCCCTCTCAATTCGTCTTCAATTCTGGGCCAATTTTCATTCTTTGTCGCATATGCGATCATTTTGTCGTAATTTTGATGAAAAATGGAAAAATCCTAAAAAAAATATCTAAAATTAAATCAATTCACAATAAATTCATTAAAAATTTAGAAAAATCCTTATTTGCTTTAGCTAACAACGCGCTTATTGAATCTCGGCCCACTAAAGCCAACCAATCCCTTTTTGTCGAATCTTGTAATAAACTCTGCCATAAAACCCGATAAAAAATTCAGTAGATATATTTAAAATGAATAAATAGATTAAAAAACCAAAAATAAACAAATAAAAATTTGGAGCATCAAAACATGCATCAAAATAGTTCATAAACAGACAAAAATTAATCAATATATAAAATGAAAATAAAAATATAATAAATAAAAAATGAAAATAAAAATATAATAAATAAAAAATGAAAAACTATATATAGACGAAGACAAAAATGGGCCGGATAAAAACGCATTACGTGCATAGGTGGGCAGCAACGAAATTCTTGGGGGGGGGTGAAAAATTTTCAAAGGTCAAAAAATGGTATTAAAAAGTGGTCGTATAGGCGAAAAAAACATCATTTTTTCGACGTTTATCATCAAGCACTATCCAATGCCATCAAAAATCGCTAGAAAAGCAAAAAAAATTCAAAATTTGAATTCTGGGGGGTATTTTGATTTCTGGGGTATGTTCAACTCCTGGGGAGGTGCATACCCCCAAACCCCCCACGCCCATGTGTGATTACGTGACTGGAAACAAAAAACTCAATTTTTCTAAAATTCCGAAAATAAACTTCAATTTGGCTTAATATTGGAAAAAATGAATATTAGCAAAAACCAAAACACAAATAAAATTGTTGTCAAAAGAAATTATTTAAAAAAACGTATAAAGATAATCAAAAATAGCACTAAAATATAAAATAGAAATAAAAATATAGAGAATAAACAGGCAGAAATATTTAATATAAAGTTGCAGCGCAATAAAACGTACTTAATCGTGAAAAATATAAAAAAACAAACATGAAAGATAAAAAGTATAAACAAATGAAAATTTGAAAAATTCTGAAAAAATAAACAAAATATAGTAGAAACTCACATCGAATGCTAATCGAATGCAATACAATTTGGCTAGAAAATCATCATCGGATTTGCATTTGAGAAAATCGGTTCTGAAAACAATTAAAATTATATAAAAAAATTATTGTACACAAGTCCAAATGGGCCGAAATTTTAAATGGATGAAAGGAGGTCATTTTTAAAAAGGAAGTAAAAAAAGAAAAGAATCGTGGGAAGCTAACTTCTGGGGGTGCATACTCCTCAAACCCCCACGACCATGTGTGGAATCGATGGCACGTGTAAAAGTTAGAGTGAGGTTTCATGTGCACAAGGTAAGGGTCGGAAGGGGGAAGGGGTAAAATCCCAGAAATCCAAAAAAAGTAAACTTAACTTGTCAGATTTTTTTGTTGTTTAAACAACCAAAATGGTCAAAATGGAAAATAAAAACTTCTTTTCGTATAATCTTGCATTTTAGTCCATTTTGACTGCATTATATATCACTTTTAATACTAAAAATTACGGAAATCGATCCATTTTGGGCGCTTTTTGGATAAAAAGTACATCAGAGTATCTGCTTTTGAACTCAAAAATGATGTAAACAACCTTTGTCAGCTAAAATCAGCTGACAGTACGTGTCTGGTTGATTCTTTAGCTGGGGTAGTACCCAGACGTGCAAGATGCGGGGCGGCAGGGGGTTGGGTGAGTCTAACTCCCAGAATGGATACACGGAGAATTTTGAGGGGAAAATGAGGCAAAATGAAGGCCAGAAAGGAATTGAAAATTGAAAATTTTCTCCAAAAATGCTTCAAATTGACCAGAAACGGTGTAATAACGTCCTTTTAACGCTATTTTAGCGCTCTTACCAGTTTTTGAGGTCATTTTGGCCCGAAAAAAGCTGAATGTATGACCCCCATTCAGAATCGACCATTCTGTGCATCTATGGAGTACCCCTCACTACATCTGGGCGTGGGGGGTTTGGGATGACTGCAACCCTTCCCTCCGAAAAACCAAAATAACCCCCAGAATTCAATTTTTGAATTTTTTTGTTTTTTCCGAAATATTTTGATGCCAATGGATAGCGCTCGATGAGAAACGTTAAAAAATTGTTTTTTCGCCATACCACCATTTTTTAAGGCTATTTTTGATCTTTGAAAAATTTCGCATCCCCCTTCAGAATTTTGGTGCCGCCCACTTACTAAGCCCCTCACCCCGCTATGTGCATGTATGAGTAAGGTATTTCGATGTGCCTCCTGAAAATCGATTATAATAGCACAAAATAAAAGCGAAAAAACGAAATATTTAAAAACAAAATGGAATTTGAGGGGCCGGCTGGCATTACCAATATCGAGGCGAGTTTTGGCCAAACATCCGGAGGTCGGTATATCTAACATAAAGTCGAAACTTGGTGTTGGATATACTGACCTCCAAATCTTTGTCGGATGGGCGGGGTATCCCCCGCCATTTTTTAGGAGTAGCGGGTAAGCGACTCCCAATCTTTGGCCAAAAAATGGCAAAAAACCAGCTAAAAATTGCCAAAAAAGCAAGTTTGCACGGAAAATCGGGGGGGACTGAAATCCCAGAAATCCGCGCTAGTAAATTTAGTGTTGACGATCTCTCGCCATTTAAACGACCAACATCGTCCAAATAGTCTATAAAACGCTTTTCCGCGATAATGCTGAATTTTAAACGCATTTATAGCCCATTTGGACTGCATAATATCGCTCTTAAACACTAAAAATATATAAATTAAAGAAGTTCGGACGCTTTTTGATTCAAAAAGCCCATAAAAATATAGATTTTGACATTAATACTGCTTTCGTCGTTGAAAACGGTTTAAACAACGTCGCATCAACTCAAATCGCCGCAGGGTACTTGTCCGACTGACCCTTTAGCGGAACCACCCAGGGGCGGATTTAGGGGGGCGGTCGCCCGCCCCCATCGGCCCAAAATAGTGCGCAAAATTAAGGATTTTTGTAGCGATTTTCGGGTTAAAACGACTAATTTCTCCGCCCAAGTCAGGGTTCCGTCCCCCTTAGAGGTACTGCCCCCCCTTAGGAAATTCCTGGATCCGCCACTGGAACCACCCACCCTCGGAGCATATATGCCAGGAGAGGTCAAAGATTTTCCGACTTTGGGGGGGGATGGGCGGACGACCAACTTTATGCAGGGGATCCTCACTCAACCCCTTGTTACAAATATGGATGCTGCCCGTGTTCGGTCCTACCGACCCAAAAAGGGTACCACATACACGCAAGAGGGGGATGGGGGATCCCCCACCATCGTATCGAAGTCAGAAAATTTTAATCTGCCTGATTTTTGGCGGAAATATGTGTTTTTCTGGCAATTTTTCGGTGGTATAGTAAGAAATCATCAATACGAAAAAGAAGAAAGAAAATATAGAGGAAAAACAAATGAATGAATAAATCGATAATAAACAGGAAAATACTAGATAAAAAGAAAAAATAAACAAAAAAAGGAAGACAGAGATAGAAGTGCAGCATGCTATTAGTAAGAAACAAAGAAGACGCGTGAAATAGCCAATCAGGGGTAATTTACCCCCCCCTGAAAATCACCTGGTACCATAGGTGGGCGGCACCAAAGTTCTAGGGGGGAATTGCAAGATTTTTTCAAGGGTCAAAAAATGGTCCTAAAAATGGGCAAAAAACACCATTTTTCAACGTTTCTCATCGAGCGCTATCCATTGGCATCGAAAAATTGCGAAGAAACAAATAAAACAGAATTTCAAATATCGAATTATAGGGGTTATTTTTGTTTCTGGGGGAGTGCATACCCCCAAACCCCTCAGGCGCCCCCAGGTATGCCGGGGACCCCCTCCCGAGATTTCGAGTTGTTATTGTAGCATTTACCTGAGCACCCTGCACAATACGTTCAACGCATCGACCTCCCTCAAAGCCTCTTGATAAAGCATCATGTGCTCAGTGTCGGTTTCGACAAAACGGGCTAAAGGAATGTCAATATCCAATATAGGGGGTACCTGGAGGAATAATTCAAACACTAAAAACGACGAATACCTACCAAAATTTACACTCTATGGGTATGGGGGCGGAATCCCCCTGACGAGACTTTAGAAAAGCATACCTTGGGCCATATTTTTTAAAACAAAATCTATCCATCGCTCAAACCGCAAAAAAAAAATTAAACAAAATAAAAAGTCAAGAATGATTCGTTTTTTCAATTTAGGAAAAAAATTTTATCTGAAAATAAACTAATAACTGCAAATTTGTAATTTTTTATTAAAAAATAATTCATTTACACGTAGAATTTAAACTTTCGGCATTGCAACTTTTTATGTTGCTTATTTTTATTTATTTACTCTCAGATTTGCTTGATTTAGTTTTCAGTGCTATTTAAGCTAAGGCCCAGTCCTACATATAATTGCTAGTAATATTACGTATTTTTCGAGCAGTATACTGTTCAATTCATTCATTCAGACTCTTTTCTTACATTATTTCGTACGTGTTTTTTAAATTCGACGGGTCACTCCAGAGCTCTTATCGCTATTTGCTCTCATGCAAATTTAATCATTAAAATTCATGGAAAATAAAATATATAGATATTTAAAAAATAAATAACATTAAATATAAAAGAAAATAATCAGAAAAAATCAAATAAAAATAAAATATAAATAGAAATATAAAGATGAAAAAATTAAAATAAATAAAATTAAAAAATTAAAAATTTATATTAGTCTGACATTGAATAGCCAAATGGAGTAACTCATTTCCCCTGAGGCAACTCGAGTCACCTCCTCCGAACCAGAACTTTTGAGAAGTATCCATGTATAAAATTCGAGAAGCGCCATACAAACATTAAAATTTGGAAATATGAAATATTAAAATAACAAAGTGAAAAAATTAATATTTAAACAATAAAAACCAACAGAAAAATCAAAAACCGGAAGCTAATGAGAAAAAATTATCCAAAAATTCGAGAAAGCGCCATGCTCACATTAAAATTTAGATAATTTGAAATTTAAACTAAGCAAAGTGAAAAAAACAAAAAAAATACCAGATCATCGAGGGCAGACACAAAGCTATCGTCCGATAAAACGGACAATGTTCTTCTGGAACTTTTCGACGCAATATCGCTATATGTTAGATAGTGATCTGGAAAAAACTTTGAGAATAAGAAAAATTACACAATAAATAACAAAACAGTAAATTATGGTAAGAAAATTATTTCGAAATATTTAGAATCAAATCGATAATAACGAATCGGCAATTATCGATTAATTGTCTAATGAAATAAAAACTCTTCCAACCATTCAACTATGATTTAAAACGAGAATATTATGACTACAGTATGGAAAAACCAAAAATTAGACCTTGTATGTATTTCACGTCGAATGTTTTCAAAGTCATAGAAAACATTATGTAAACTGGCCAAAGCCCTATAAATCGTATTAAACACTTTAAAAATAGGACTAAGCCTGAGCCTAGCTAAAATAAGCAGACGTTACAAGCGGGGCCGAATTCAAGGTTGGGGGCGGAGGGCGAGCCGCCTCCTCACTCTTATGCCGGAAACAAATTTCGATGGGTAAGATAATGCAAGGAAAGATGGAAAAATCGCATGTATTTGTCGTCAAATCTTCAAATATTCGGCGCTCGCGCCAGATATTATCCATTTTCCATAATTTTGACTCAAGCGCCAACCAAACAACGACGCTTTTTATAGGCTTTTGAGTGAGAAAAAATTATTTCTCGAAATGTTCGAATTTTATGATCTTAATGGATTGAGCATGTCAAAAAACGTCAAAAAATAGATTGTGTTCCAACAGCCCCACCAGTCCCAAGAGCCCCACCTCCCCAAAAGCCCCGTCATCCCAACAGTCCCACCGTTCCAACGGCCCCAACAATCAATGCGATCGCTATTTAAGCAAGAAATGCGTTTTGAAGCAGGCGGGTGAAAACTTAAAACAGTACTTATACGGGTTCTTGTTTAATTAAAAAATGCAGTAATTAACAATAAGCGTGGGAATTTACATTTTAGAATAACTCCTTCGTACGTATATACTGTACTTAAGCATAGCACACGCTTAAGCATAGAGACTCTCTTTGTAGATGAAAAAGCACCTACAATGGGGTCATATCGTACATGCTGTTATTTTATGATCAAACGGAGCGTTTTTTAAAGATTAGGATGCACAACCGCTGCATAGTTCACTTCCGCCGCGTAGTACAGTCTAAAATTGCTACATACATTGTACACTGTCGGACAGACCCTATTCAGGATACGTCCGAGTGGGAGGAGGCGACCCGACATAGAATAGCCTTATATATCAGAAAGTTCACTGGGATAGCCAGTAAAAACCGCAATTTCCAACGCTACTTGACGAAAAAACATATAATAAAAGAATATTATTATTATATTTATTCCTTATCATTAATTACTACATTATTTTAATTTAACGGGAACCCGTCTGAGGTCTATGTTTAGTCCTATCTTTCGGAAACTTCACTGGGATAGCTAGTAAAAAGCCGCAGTTTCCGACTTTTCTCGCCGAAAAACAGATATTAGAGTAATGCTTTTATTTTATTTGTTTCTTATTATTAATTACTTAATTACTACATTATTTTAATTAAACGGGGACCCGTATACGTTATATGTTTTAAATGTGCATCCGCCTGCTTTAAAACGCATTTCTCGTATAATAGCGATTGCATTGATTGGTGGGGCCGTTGGGACGGTGGGGCTGTTGGGATTGGTAGGGCTGTTGAGACTGGTGGGGCTGTTGGGATGATTGATTGAGGGCTGTTGGGACAGTGGGGCTGTTGGGATTATTGGTGGCGCTGTTGGGACTGTAGAGCTGTTGGGACTGGTGGGGGTGTTGAGACATCACCGAAAAATGCGTTTTTTGCGTCCTATCCCGACGAATTTTCCGAGATATAGACCAATTTATGTTAAGTCCGCACCCTTGGCCAGATCCTGGATACGGGCCTGATTAAAAGCATACGTAAATGACGAGAAAATTGATATACACATAGCCAAATGAATAGAAAAAAACATAAATGAATAAAAACAATAAATAAATAAAAACATAAATATAAAAAATATATATAACTAAAAATAAATAAATAACAAATGTACAAATCGAAAGTTTAATCCATTGTATATACAAAACAGCCGACTTTTTGATGGAGCATCTTTGAAATCAATTTAGGCCATTTATTTCATTTTGCCTACATTACTTTCACAGGTTGCTATTCGATATTAAACTATGGAATCGGTTTTCACTAGTTTAAGTATATATTTTATTCTTTTAATTAATTCATCCGATGAACTTAAAATTATTTAAACAAAGATCCAAAAAATTTTCAAATTTATGCAAATAAATTTCCCGATAATTTTAGTTTAAAAAGATTAACCCCTTCTTGGCGGTAAATCCAAAACAGCCGGAGCTAAAGTGACTAGCAAATCGTTCATCTCGTCGCGCAAGCAATAAGCTTTGTCCAAAATTTGCTCCAATCGATCGATTTTCGTCAAATCCCTTCTTTTTTCGTCCTTCGTCGGCGAATTTATATTTATTTCAAAAACGCCGAAATTTTAAATTTTTGATTTTTTCAAATTTACATTAGTTTCAAATATAAAACTATTGTGACAAATTTTTGGCAAGAACTCGCACTTTTAGGTATTTTTTGCTTAAAACTAAAGAATAATAAAAACTGTAAAAAAACTAAAAAATTAAAACTAAAAATAACTTAAAATTAATATGTTTATAAATAATCTACCCGGAAAAGAATATTGTGATTTTTTACACCATTCGTCAAGCTTTTGAATATAATTTGCCATTTCGAGCATTTTCAGGATGTTACGCTAAAATATACGCATTATTTTTCTACGTTGTAAGATATAGAAAATTGAGTCCTACTGTAGAGACGAGGCTACCGCAAGTTGACAAGGCTCGCTCCCATTGCCTAATAGCATCGGCTAGATTATCCCTAGCTGAAACAAAATCGGAGCCAATTGGTACACAATTGATGCATTGATATGAAAAAATAGGAACTTTAGAAAATTTAGAAAAATTAAAATTAAAAAGAGAAAATTTAAAAGAAATTAAAAAATTAAAAAAAATTAAAAATAACAATACAAAAATTCAAAAAAACGAACAAAATTAAAAAAAAAACTAATTAAGCAAGAAAAGCAAATAAACAATTTTCCATACCGCAATAAATTAGGGCGCATTGCTTTATGGATAACATGCTAAAATAAATATCCTCTGATTTTTTTATTCCGTCCAATCCCATACTTGCCAATCGATTCAATAATTAATTCAATTAACTTTACGTATTTACTATTTATTTGCTAATTTGCTAATTTATTTATTAATTCTAGCATAATAAGAGATATACAGAAAATGATATAAAAATAAGAGAATAAAAAATAAATTTTAGCTAAAAAACTTTAAAAATTACAAATTGTATTACAAAAAAGCTATGGGAAAGTGTTTATATTCACTACTAAGCAACGGGGCTTCGTCGACTAGATCGTCTTTAAACTTGACCCGATTAGCTTCGGCTATACCGATGTGCTTGCATCACTACTCAAAGACGAGTGCCTATGCCTCATCATTGACTTGGGTAAAATCTTATGATGATCCGATCTTCTGGGCGCTGAGAAAAGTGAAGTGCGATTGAGACAGATTTGGACCACATAGGGTCTAATCGAATAAATAATTTAATCAAGATAATTAATTCATTAATTGATCAATTAATTAATTGAATAGACTAGAGTAGTCTAAGCACACACGCACACTGGAGGGTATGGGTAGAATTCCCTCTGCCGGGACTTTTGAGAGACAAATTCCCTCAGGCCGTTTTGGGACCAGGCCTACTGCTCGAACCACGAAAAAGCGTCAAATGACGTCTCTGAACTAAAAATACTCACTTTTCGAGCAGCAGAATGTTCAATTCGTTCATTCAGACACTTTTCCCCATTATTTCGTATATATTCAATGCTACATAGTCATTCCAAACGACCTTATTCTTATTTGTTCTCATGCAAATTTAGATAGAAAGTTAACGAACAATAAAATACAACGAATTAAGCGTTAAAATTTAACATTAAATAGCAAAATTAAGTATTTATTCCCCAAGGGAACTCTGTTTACCCTCCCAGATTTTTTGACCGTGTGCGTGTATGAGCCTAAGCTAGATGTTTCTGGATCATTAGACTCTCAAGCATACATGCACCGCAATGGAATTCTGGGAAGGAGTGAGATGAAATTATAAAGCGCCATTTTCGGGTCCAAAAATGGTAGGTACGCGTCAAAAACATCGTTTTTCAGCGTTTCTGACAATGCTCTATAGTTCTAGAGCATAAAAACATACAAATTTCGAAGACAAATCAAAAAAGTCGGAACGAATTGAACAAAATATAGTCATAAGATGAGTATAATGGTGCGAAGCGCCGAAAATCTGACACTTTTGAGCAAATAGATAACTAAAGACGCTTAAAAAAGCATCTTTTCTACAAGTTTCTAGGAAAATGTTTGGGAACTTTCAAAAATCGGCAATTCTTGGGGTGTGAAAAAGAGTCATTTACGGGGAGGGTGAATGGGGAAGGTAGAGTAAATCCCCGAGATCATGTATGCTCTCGAGTAAGATACGCTTAGCATTGATCTAATCCGACTCAAGGCAATTTGCTGCGTTCAAATTTATCAAGCTTTAGGAATTTCAAGCCGTATTCCGCGCCCAATCTATGAATCGTAAAGTTTCTGCGTTAACATTTTGATATGATGAGAGAAAAATCTTCTGAGCAATCAGAAGACTATCGCGATATTTAAAATTATTTTTAAGTTACATATTAAAAATAAGCAATAATAGAGTATTAAGGATAGAAAACATTAGAGAAGTACTTATATAGATAAAAGCTGTATTGCTGTAAAATTGGGGATTTCAAAATAGTCATGACTAATAATGAAAAACCAACCTTCAATCGACGAGAATATATATATATATATATATATATATATATATATATATATATATATATATATATATATATATATATATATATATATATGTATGTATGTATAGCATTGAACTATACACGATTGTTTACAATAAGAAAAGACCACAACAATTCAGCACGTTTTCTATATATTCTTCCGATTTCAAGCAGTTCAAAACAGCAGCTATTAAAGCTACGCGCGAGTCACATATAAAATAACTTCGTGATACTATAGACGAAAAGTAAGCTTTTCTAGTTAAAGCACTACACATTATTTTCTTGGAACGAAACAGCCCGATAAAAACTGAGTGGCGCATGTAACAGTCAATGATCGGACCGAGGGTACTTCTGACACTCAAGCTTCGGCCCATGCCGAAGCACTTTAAAATTCTTGCCTCGGCCGAGGGTAATGTCGAGTAATACGTATGTATGAGGTCTAGTCTATATGTCGATGATAGGATACGAGTAAGTCGTCGCTGAAGTTATCATGTTGCAATGTTCACAAAGGGGAATAGCGTTAGATTCAAGAATTAAAGTGAGAAAATCTCATTTTATGAGGCATTTAAGTCTCGTGCAACTTGCAAATCGTTGCATTGATTGATTGAAATATGCAAGCTCAACAATAAGTTAATGAGCGGAAATTGAGGTAGTTCCATCGGTCACACTTATATTTAACGAACTTAGATCAATTAATTCTTTTGATACAAAAGTGATGGAAATCATATTTACTCCAATTAATCAAGTCAACAAATTTGCACCATACAACAATCTTCGTTGAATGGTGTCGAGTTATAATTCTCGCAGAGCGTTTGCCGTCTGGAGTAGCCTAATCTGAGGATCATAGAGATTTTTCGGGTTAAAATGATATTAAAGATGGATAGAAAGGCTTAAACAGCGTATTATTTCTCAGGTTCTGACCGATTTCAATCGTTTTCAGCCATGACTCTAGTTCGCTTCTGGCCTTTATCTTACCATATTCACCCAAGAACTTCTCCCTGCATGTCTTTTTAAAGCACGAGTAGATGTGCCTACATGGGAAAGGTCAAGGTAGCCAGAGGGGGTAAAATGCGGGAATGATAATGTAAGTGAATTATGATGATCATTGTTTTTTGTACAAGGCGCCTTGGTACATGTACAAAGACGATTCCCAAAAGTTAAAGCATTCTGTACATGTAAATTTTAGGGTCTATAATATTGTACAGTAGCAAATTATTTGTAGTAAACTAGGTTTCTTGAACCTTATTAGTAAAGTTTAGTCAATTTAAGGGTTTTTAGCGTTAAAAATACGAAATGGCGCGCAGCGCAGGAGAATTTTGACATTTTTAGTTTTCAGATAGTTTAGGTAGGGGTAATACCTCCCTCTCACCCCTCCTATGCCGATGTGTGCGGATGCGAGTAGTTCACTCACTATATATCTCACTGGATAGAACCCTATTGATAATCAAAGTGTTTTCATTCAATGCCTCATAAATTTCTTGATTACTTGGCTAAATTTCAAAGATGTTTTATTGCTCACTGTAAAAAGCTGAAAAACTAAGTGGATAAAGTCACAATGCGACCATAAACAGCATACAAATATTCATTATGAGAAAGAAGAAATTCTTCAACTTAATGTGATCTCATCTTAAGTAAAGGTGCTGTGCGTCATAATTATAATTATTTTTATTTATTATTTTATTATTACGATTTTATGATTATTTTTATCACTATTAATACGGAAGAAATAAGAGCAGGGTACATATAAATACATCATATATTACATAAGGAATGTCAACATGATTTTTAAATTTTATTTCAATTCAATTTGTTTTGAGACCTTTCCAACCTACGTTGAAGCCGAATTAAATCGGACGCGCCGTAGTTCGGAGAGTTTAGCTTGCTGTAAAACTTTATCGACGACAGTTACGCCTTTGTTTACTTTACACAAAAATTTGCTCGAATTATTCGAAAAAGCCTTAGGCCAATGGTAAGAATTATATTCAAACGTGCTAAAAAAACCTTAGGCAGACGTGTTATGAAAAGGAGCAATTTTTCCCAAAAATCGTGGGGGAGTGGTAAAAATTTTTTACGAGGTCACACCGAGTTTCTGGTCATCATATAGGCATTTTTGCCATTTTCGGTTAAAAGTGGTTCATTTA
>JAVLUZ010000305.1:0-131490 GCA_036768485.1 Mermis nigrescens
AGCAATTACTACAGCATGTGTCTCTATTTATTTTCCTTTTTCAATAATTATTTTGACAGGAGCTCTAGAATCTATTCCAAAATTTCAAAAAATATGATCTGAGATTACTAGACACTCATTTGATAACTCAACATCAATATATCAAAAATGACTAGACCACACATTAAGAATTTTAATGTTTCAAATTGCTTCAGAAACAGAGCTAGTCAAGCTCATCTTACATGAAACTTTCATTCATAAACTATCTCAAATTTATGCCCACCCATGAGCACCAATTTTTTGTCACAATTAATTATATTTAATTCTATATTTGGCTGTCATTTTAAATTATTGGGTTTTCAACAATTTTTGTGGCAAAAGGAATTATATTTAAGACAAAATTTGTTGTCCTAAATCTCAAATTGAGTTTAGATTTTCTAAGTTAACTATTACTAACGGTCAACTCACCTAATTTTTAATATGCTCGGCCTAACAAGTGCAATGTAATATGGGCTGTCGAGTAATCATAATTTATTATTGAAAAATAAATTTGGCAAAGGCTCATCAAATGACTGGTGAATGACACTTTTTGCACAAAACACATGTATATATGCAGTTTCAGGAATGCAAATCACTGAGTAACTTATGCAAGCATATTCATAGGAAATATAAATATTCCTAATTTTAAATTTGTATGAAAGTTATAAGAAATTTTTCCAAGATCACACAGTAAGAAAACGTTAAAATCATATCTAAATTTCATTTCATTGATGTTGGATCACATTTTTGGTGGGTCAAACATGATTCAAGATAGTTGCAAATCTATTCTATGATAATTAAGCTGTGCACCTGCTTTGTTGCTATCAGTATGTGAGCCAAAAATTCATGATGAAAAAAGATTACAGAACAATTATATTCAAAAAAGTAGTGAAATCAACATAGGTTACAAAAATTGCAGGACTAAATAATCAGGAAGATTGTTTATGCTCTTGTGAGCAATTAATTTACATATCATATTAAGGTTAATAATATTGTGACATTCACAAAATCATACTCAATTATTGTAAATCTCCAAAAATGCATGTAAGAACTTAGTCACTGTAAAAGTAATGTTAAATCATAAGCCATTTGGTAACTTAAAAGCTAAAAGTTGAACAAGAAGCTCCTGGCGCCTATCGGTCAGGACTCTCAGATCAGAAACTCTCATATCCCCATGTTATAAGAAATGTATAAAAGCCTTACACTTAAAGATACTCAGCTCATTCTCTCCCGCATTATCATTATTTCTCAACTCACCTGATTGCTTCATTGTCATAGGTGGGCAGCACCAAAATTCTGGGGACGGGGGGAAGAAAAAATTTTCAAACGTCAAAAAATAGTCTTAAAAGTGGTCATATGGCAAAAACACCATTTTCCGACATTCCTCATTTGAGCACTATCCAATGGCATCAAAAAATTGCTAAAAAGCAAAAAAAAAAATCCAAAATTTGAACCCTGAGGGGTATTTAAACTTTGGGGGGGACTGGGTGCATACCTCCCCACACCCACATGTGTTCATTGTATTGTGTCATTGTTGTTCTTCATCATTTGTCCATTGTTGCTCATCTGACATTTTGTTATCAAACTAGCTACAGTACTTGCTCTAATAAATCAGCACCAGCTTACTGTCACATTATTCTACATTTCTACAGCTAAGATGCATTAGTCAAGCATTCACCCCAACTTAATTCTCGACATTTGGAGGTCGAACTCAGACAAGAACTCTGGAAACCTGCTCCACTACTCAAATTGCCCCAAAAATAATTGTAGTAACTTTAATTACTCATTGTTTGTGCTGACTTAATTGCTCTAAACTGAAATCTAAACGTTGCTCTTGTGTCCATTATAAGTCTTATAAGACTAGATCAGCTTTAAGTCAGAATATGTTGCCTAAAATGTTCACGTTGATTTTCAAGAATTGCAAGAGCTTTTGACAACTAGTGCTCAAGATATTACTATGAAAAACAAAAGATTATGTTTTGACTGCTGTTCACAAAAAAACTGACTCCTCCTTTCAACTCAAAGTCAACCTGCACTTTTTTATAGAAATTCTAACAAAAGCATAGCCGATTGGCTTTTACTTTTTGAATGCTTTGTGACCGCCCATAATTTAATTGAACAATGCAAAATTTTGCTTTTACCAACATTATTATGCGGCCTGACTCTCACTTTCTTTAATTGTCGTGAACAAGAAATGCTTAATAACCCCTCAACTTATCAACAATATATCATTGAATTGAAAAATTCGATTTTCTGTAGGTAGAGAATAGACTCAGCACTTTGAGAAACGGAAGTGGTACACTGGACCCAAATACCAACCAAAACTGTTTCCAGATTTGCCGTAGATATAAGAAATTTAGGAGAAGCAGCTTATCCGACTCTTAACACTGAGCAATGAGAAACCGTAGCTAGAGGCGCTTTTCTGTGAGGCTCAAAATCAGAAATTAAACGTTTTCCACTTCTTGTAACTGAGCCCAATAATCTTAAAGAAGCTATTTGAAGGGCTTACCAACAAGAAATTCAAGAACTGGCCCACTGGACATCAACCCCCACTGCGAGCAAACAATCCACCCCAGAGTTGAGCATTCTGACTGCTAGTATGAACAGCTTGTCACAGCAAATAGCAAATTTGAACATACCACCTCAGCAGGACAATTGGTATTCTAAGGGACCCTACAACCGTAACCAAAGGCCCTGGAAGTGGGATGGTGGATGAACATTCCCTACCCAATAATACAATATTCCTTTCAGAAATTGATAAATATCTACAAGGTTTTGATAACATGTAGGAAGCACTCAATATTGGAAAGGATAACAGAAGTAATTTTATTAGCAGGGAAGATTTTAAAACAAGTCATTGTCTTCTTTTTGTTTTTGATCTCACTCCAGATGAAGACAATAGCGGGCATTAGGATTAAATTTGAGAAGGGCAAGTGAGTATTTATCTAAGATTTGAAGGTAATTCACCTAACAAAGGAGCAAAAATATTTGTTTATGCTGAATTTGACAATTTAATCTTGCTTGATAAAAATTGTAACACCTTTTATGATTATGATGCCCAAGAGATGAATACTGTGGAAGGGATAAACATTTTGAAATTTAACTTCAGAATGCATTTTGGAGTTTTTTCTCTAGATCTTGTTCCAACAACAACAAAATATCCTGCTCCCTTAATAGTAAACCTAGATACTAGCAACAAACCTGGCTCCCACTGGGTTGCATTGTATTTTGACATTGTTTGTCAATGTGATTACATTGATCATTACGGTTGTGAACAAACTGAGCTTAAACAATATTTGAAGAAAAATTCAAGAACATATACAAATAATAATGTACAGATTCAAACATGTCTTATGACTAGCTGTGGCCATGTGTGTGTATATTCTTTAGTGTGGAGCGCTAAAGGCATACCATTCAAGAACATTGTACTGTCTATGTATCACACAGAAATTTATGAAATTTTTAAACATTTTATAAATAAAAGAATATACTGTAATAATCAAAAACATAAAAATGGCAAAACAATTTTACATTATATAACTCAGCAATTCCAATCCATTTAATACAGCATCTAGTTTTATGACTAAACTACCTCATCAAATAAATTGAAGCCCATGTGGAAAGTCGGCTACTTGCTATCTCATCAAATTTCCAGCCTGATCTACTAGTATGGAACATAAGTATATAGATAGATAGGAATAGAGCTTTTAGAAAAGCAGAAAAAATCATGAAAAGTTGGGTTAAGTCATTTTTTTGAATGAGCATCTTATTTTCTAGATGTATAGGAGTAGGACGTAGGTGATAAATTTTCAGAAAAAGTTAGCGGGTGATTATCATATTAATTTAGGTATTTAGGCTAGACTATGTAATAGTGGTAGGTTGCAAATTGTCAGAACGACCATGAGTGTTCAAAAATTGTAAAAAATTGGGTTTTTAGACCTTTTGTAGCGTATTTTAGCAAATTTCTGTGCTTCTAACACCAAAAATTACTGAAACTTGTCTCAAAATTGCGCAGAGTGCCAAATAATTTGACATTTTTCAATTCTAATTGCAAATTTTACCATAACAAAGATATGTATATAAGATGGACAATTGCTCATTTTAGCACAAAGTGCTGGAAATTTTTTGAAATGTTGCACCTTTTTGCAGTTTTTGTCTTTTCCAAAAATCTTTGTACATGTACAAAGATGGTCCCAAAAAGTCTTTATACATTGGGAAACATGTTTGCCAACCTGCAAAAAAACCTGTGGTGGGAGGACACAACCAAAATTTTTTAAAGACCAAAAACTGGCATACCCAGTGGAAGGAGGTAATGGAAGAGTCCCCACACCACATGGGGAAAATTTTAACATGTTCAAGCACTGAGCAATATGGTAGCTTGATGCTGTTTAGCAATGTAAGATCAAAAAATTTTGCTCTTTGCGCCAATTTCTTCTATCTTTTGGCTATTTTTATCGCTTTATTACAGGAAAAGTGAAAAAATTAGTGTCTTGCGTGCACTGTAAGCACTTTTCCAACAAACACAAATAATTTTCTTAAAATTTTTTTATTGCTTGAATAGTGCAGGACAATGTGAACAGCCCTAAAAACACATTATTCAATGGCCCTATCCCTTTTTATTTGTTGCTCAGGAGAAAAATTTTTTTTGGGATTTCCTTTGGCAAGAATTCTGGCTATGCCTATGCCAAAGGATAAATAAAAAAATATGTTCTAAGTACCATAAAGCTCCACACTTTGTTAATTTTGCTACCCAGATTTCCTAAATTTAATCTGAGGGACCTATTATGGAGTGTAATATTTTCCTCCAAATTCTCTTTAAGGAATTTCATATAGGACACTTCCATATATTTTTTATTATTGTACAAATAAGCTAAGTAACAATATTTTGCACGCATATTTCCTCTTTAATTGTATTTGGAGTGTATTATTATTTTTCCCAACCCCCAAAGATCTTATTCATCCCAATTCAAAATCTAATCCCTATCTTGTTCTGAAGCTAGACCATTGATGTAAACAATTAATCCAAACTAGAAACAGCTGATGTTAACTCAGGCTTCAACCCATATTCATTGTATGCAAATTTATGCTTCAGTGTCTAGTACAATTATCTTAACTTTATAGAAATAACTTGAATACTTGCAAAATGAATACTCATATCAAATAATGTTCCCTAATTGAAGTTATATAAAACTATTTACCCTTGAAATAAGTTTAAGCCCCAATTGATTTCATGCAGAAACCAATAGATACTGGAACTTCCACAGAAAATTCATTGAAACCTAAGAAACCAGACATGTATCAATGTTCTGAGCACCAACAGACAAATTTCTGACTCTAAAATATTCACATACTATAATGCTTACCTTACTCTAGCATTCATGTGTATTATTTCATCTACTGTAATTTGCTCACCCCATCTGCAACATACATAATAACCACCTAATTTTATGAAATACGTGATAATAATAATATAAAGCTCGGAATCCGCACTCCCTGAAACAATATTGAAATGAATCACCAAATAGAATTCTAGCTTAGTATCTTCCACCTTGTTGCAAATGTCTAATTTTATTTCTATTTCTGACTACAAATTTCACCAATTTAGGTTCTAATCCACCGTTCACGACAAAAAGAATAATTTTAGGATAAATTTTATCATCTTAAATCTCAAGTCAAAGTTAGAATCTCTATGAACACTACTACTAATGGTCAACTCACTGTCCGATCTCTTGTTCCCAAGTTAGCTGGTTTCTGTGAGCGTCCTACAGGTGTTTTGGAATAGTAGAATTCAATTTTTACAAAATTTGGCAAATGACAAACATACAGTAAAAAACTAGTATATATAAGTAAAAATTATGCAAAAGGCTTAATAATCAATTCAAATCTGATGGAGATGTGCCTAATTAGTTTTACAGAAAATATATTAAAATATCATAAAATCACACAGTGAAGTTGGGTTGATGAGCCTGTAATTCAAATTCTTGGGCAATTCTTGATGGGTTGTAAGTGGTTTGTAGAAGTTTTTTTCATTTCAATCCATTGTATTCCATTTTGATCCATTAATGATAAAATAAATATTAATCATTACTGACTGTTCTAATGTGATATTTATGATCATTTGAGAGCTTTTAAGCTTGTATATTCAAATGCTTTTACAATGTAACATTTAACTAACGCTTTATTTCTAAGTGCTTCTAAACCTTTTCACTAACAAGTTTAATGTTGTACAACTATGACTGATTACTAAAGTACTACAATAGTCCATTCCTATTAATAATTAATGATATCTTGCAACTATTTGCAACACTGCTCCAAAGGAGAATTTTAATAGAAATTTTGTTCATTGTTAAATTTTTGTTGTAATTTTTTTGATCTTATCTTTATATCCTAGGAAGTTTTATTTTCCTTGTTCAATGTACAGTTCTTCAAACAGCATCACTTGTTGCCACACTTTTGATTTTCTTT
This sequence comes from Mermis nigrescens, assembly GCA_036768485.1. Taxonomy (NCBI): domain Eukaryota; kingdom Metazoa; phylum Nematoda; class Enoplea; order Mermithida; family Mermithidae; genus Mermis; species Mermis nigrescens. The sequence continues at coordinate 6,484 of JAVLUZ010000305.1, forward strand.
CAACAGCTTAACATAAAAATGATCTCGTATCAAATAATCAAGCTTCAACATTAGTAACATGGTCATGATCAATCACAAAGTCATCATCATTATCAGGGATATGATAATAACAAGGCTTTAACAATTCTATTACATAAAAAATTTTTGATTGTGTAATGACACTCCAATTGCCTTTTGACACAAGATTTAAGTTTTCTTCTACATGATTAACAACAAATTCTACATGTTTCTCTTCACTGAACAATAAACTATATTTCACAAAAACCTTCTTGATGAATGCTCTTAACATCCGAAAGCAGACATTTGAATTTGTGCTTCAAGAGACATCATGTTCCACAATTCATATCCAATAGATTCTCTTGCACAATTTATATCATATTTGGCCTGTTTAATATCTCTTGGTGGTTATCCTGAAGTCTTCAACAAATATTGTCAAGTTGTCCATTACCTTTTGTACCATTTTCTTGACTAAAGTTATTACATAGATAGTTTGTTATAATAATTAGGAATATATCCGTTTATTTCTGACTAAATTCATTATTTAAGACCCAAAGAAAGTATAGATACAGACAACTTTATCATAGAAGCATAATAAATGATACATAAATATATTATAACAGATAAATCATGTAATATTATTACATTTGTTTACATCATGTTTTTATTACAGCTTTCTTTTTACAAACTTCCAATAATGATCCATTTATAGATAAAATGATCATCTTTACAAGGCAGTCAACATATGGTAAAAGTATAATAGTAAATATTGCCAAAATAACTCCGCCAACAATCATTAATAAAAGTTTTTATCCAATTTTGTGAAAAAAAGTAGGAAAATATATTAAGATCAAGGACTGATTCTACTGCAATTTCTCTTCCTACAATGTTTGTTATGTTATTAAGACGTTCTTTCTCTATATACACTAAAATAGCATATATGCTAAAATTTGAAGTGCTGGCTGGGCAGTAAACTTCACAAGTTTCTTTTACATAATTATTTTTGAAATTTAATGCTACAGTTGCTTTAACACCAACAGATGAACAAGTAGTTGAAAATGATTCTTTTTTAGTCCCATCAGTCAAAAATTGGCTACCCGAAATGGGTACTGGAGTGGCCGAGACTGATGCCAAAATAAGTTTTAAATTTTTACATTAAATTGGAACTCCAGGACATAAGATAAAAGTTCCCTGAAGAGCTTGGCCACAAAAAATTATTCTCACAGTGATTTAATTTTATACTTCCACGCAGAAAGCAATTTTTAAGTGCATAATATTGAAATTTTTTCATAAATTCTGCTTTTGCATAAGTTCTATACATAGACAAGCAGAGGAACAGGAAAAACAACCACATCATGCACAACAACATGTTTCTGAACAATATGTAAAACCAATTTAATCATTAGCTTCTCCATTTAGTTCTTCAACCTTTGAATTTACTTTAGTATTAGGACAAACTTCTGCTTGACAAATACCCATTTTATAACATCTTTTCAAAGATTGAACATATATTTTGATTGAACAAGTAAAATATTCACTATAAAACTGACAAGGTAAGCTAATTTGATTAACTTCAAGGGTTACCCTGCCAAGTGGTTCACTATTAGGATCCTTTATTAATAAACAAGAATCTTGTCCAGATGGAACAAGTAATAAATGAGTAACTTCTGTTAAAATACATGCCACTGATCCATTAATTGACACAGAACATTCCGATTTTTGAGCATTTAACATAGCTACTTCAGCACAATTATTTGATAAATGACAATTTGTCAAGAGAAAAGTAATAGTGAGCAATATCTGTCTGGGTTGATAAAAATAACTGAAATCTTGAATTTTGAAAGTCATTTTTTTCTAATATGTATTAGGCTTATCCTATGACAACACAGTTTGAATATTCTTATAAAGATCTTCAATATAAATATTAATATCATCACAATATTTATAATAATGATTAAACAGTGATAAACTGCACCAGAGAACATATATGCAGCTATAAGCATACGTGGGCAGCAAGGAAATTCTGGGGTGCAAGATTTTTTGAAGGTCAAAAAATGGCCTTAAAAATGGTGGTATGGCAATAAAAAAATACCATTTTTCGACGTTTTTTCATCAAGCACTGTCCATTGGCATCAAAAAATTGCAAAAAAAACAAAAGAAATTTTTAAAAATTAAATTCTGGGGGGGTATTTTGATTTGTGGGGGGGGGGGTTATTTTGGTTTCTGGGGATGTGCATACCCCCCACGCCCAGGTGTGGCTAGAAGTATATTCAATAAATATCCGGGTTGGACTACACTGAGGATTGTTGAGCATCTGAAGACAAAATATGTAATTTATCATCTCACAGAATGGTTGAGCTTCACATGAAATACTTCTTTGTCCAATTAAAAAAACTAATTTGCCAAATTTGATGCTAAATTCATGATTAAACAGCTTAATGTCTTGAGAAAATTGTACTTCTTCATGAACTTGAGGCATACTTCTTTGATAACAATATAATTCAGTGCAAATTTCAATTAGTGCAATATACTTTTCTAAATTCGTTAGAACACCACCTCAAATGCATTTCAGATTGCATTCACTACAGGTTGTATTCAAATCTTTTTAGGACCATAAATTTTGCGTGTAAAACTACCCCGAGCAAGTATGGGGACTGAATCATCATCATTTATATACCAGACTGTTTCATTATCTTTTGAAAAAACAAAATTTTGTACCCAATCCTGATCTTTCACAGAAATATTTTTGACAAAATTCAGATGTTCCAGCCTGCTGACGCCCCCCTCACAAATGTAATTTTGCTTAGGTCCAGTTTCATACACTAATTGTAAGTTTCGAACAAAATAAGTTTTTTCATCATATAACATTATTTGTAGTAATTTGGCTTTAATTGGCATAGACAAACAGCTAGGATTTGCAGAAAAAGAACAAATATTTGGTGCAGCTAAGGCTGAAACTTTATTTTTGTCCCCATTCACTGATAGGGGTATCCTATTATATTCAAAAATATTGCAACCATCTGACCATCCTGGGCAACTACATTGAGTATCACAACCACCTCTGAGTCCAACATAATTTGTAGGACACATAATAGATATTGAACATAAATATTTACTAGATTCATGTTTTCTTATCACTAATCTAGTTTTCATGCACACTTGACTCATAACAAAACTCGTTTTTGAAGATAAGCATTCATTTAAAATTTTTATTAATTTTACATCATTTCCCTTTACTGATGCAGCCCGGTGTTTTGACAATTTAATTATACTCATAGAAATCTTAGATTCAGGTGAGACTAATGGAGTCTGAGAAAGGTTAAATAGATCACCTTTTGAATCATTCATTAATTAAAGTATCATAATCAAGATCATATGATGTATTAGTCAATTTATAATTAGCAATAATATTGAGATTGTAATTAAAATGTTTTGGCAAATTTCAATTAATTCCTTTCAAAAAACACGAGAATATTTTATTTGTGAATGGTAGTTTCTCCCAAGTTGGTTTTCACACTATCAATTAAATTTTGAACAATTTGAAGTGGAAACAATAGGTTTATAGGTCTGCATGTCGTTTTTTGATCAGTTGTCAAGAGCTCTACTGATCTAATTTTTTTCATCATGACTTCTATTTATTTTCAAGATCTTTCCAAGTTTCCAATGACCTCAAGCATGATTATCATCCTTTCTTGAGACAATTGTATTTTCTTTAGGGTCTTCTTAGATGTTTATGAAAAGTCTTTGAATGTTCACACAAATTCAATAAGTAGTGTTCATATCATAAATTCCAAAAATTAATCTAGAGTTTTTTGACTAGATATCTAATATTCTTGAATTTTATCACTAAAAGTGAGAACAGATATAAAATCAGGATCCAAATGACTTTCCTCCAACTGAGGAGTACCAATTTTTAGAATGTGGCATCAAAAAATTGATAGGTCTGATTACAGGAGATTTTATTCCATTTTTTCATAAATAAGTGGGACAAGAATGGACTACAGCTTTGATTTCTATTATCTGTGTAGTCAACTGATCATAGTTTAACCAATCGCAACCACACCTGGGCATGGGGGTTTGGGGGTATGCACCTCCCCAGAAACCAAAATACCCCCCAGAATTCAATTTTTAAAATTTTTTTCGTTTTTTTGTAATTTTTTGATGCCAATGGATAGTGCTTGATGAGAAACGTCGAAAAATAGTGTTTTTATTGCCATACCACCATTTTTAAGGCCATTTTTTGACCTTCAAAAAAATCTTGCATACCCCCAGAATTTTCTTGCTGCCCACGTTTGCGACCTATAGCTTTTCTTAACACATTTTTCACAATGCCAATAAGTCTCATAAAATCCGCCCTGCCAAGGAAATATTTGTGGAATAAATAACCACTTTATCTTATTCATAGAAAAATAATTCAAAATGTTCTCACATTTCTGTAATGTTGACTAAACAAGAGATAAAACTCTATTAGTAGATTTAAAGTGAGGAGCATTATCAGAAATAATTTTATTGGGCTTTCCCCAATGAGCTATAAATCTTCGCAGGCAGTTCAAAAAAGAATTTGTTTGAAAATTATCAAAGAATTTAAGATGAATTGGTTGTATGAATAAACAAGTAAATTACAAATCCAAATTTTTTTTTAAACCTTCTTTACTTCTTACATTTAACAGACCTAAACAATCCAAATCAATGAATTGAAATGGTCTTGACCATACGTGGGCAGCAAAAAAATTCTGGGGGGAGGGTGCAAAATTTTTTGAAGGTCAAAAAATGGCCTATCCATTAGCATTAAAAAATTGCGAAAAATAAATAAAAAAATTTTTAAAAATTGAATTCTGGGGGGGGGGTATTTTGATTTCTGGGGGGTGGTATTTCAGTTTCTGGGGGTGCATACCCCCTCAAACCCCCCACGCCCAGGTGTGGTCTTGACTCAGTCACTCACTCTTTTGATAAGGTGCAAATTCTGGAAGTTTATAAGGTCTGACTGAAAAATTTCTACGTATCAAATGTTTTCATAAAATTTGTTTCACAGTTGTTCTACCTTTAAGAATCCAATATTCTTGCCTTACAGCTGATAAAGTGTAAGCAACTCCAAAATGTTTCGATTCTTTATGTTTTTCCATAACAATAAGCGTTGTTAAATGATCCTTTGAAGGAAGTAAAGTAGGAAATTTAGCATCAAATCCTAAGTGAGAATTTTCAAGTTGCCCAAAACTCCGTAAAATTCTGTTATTGTCTTTCTGAACATTCAATCTTATCAAATATTTATTTTTACTTTTAAACAAGTCTGAAATATTTTGAAAATGACTTTTTTGACATTCTCTAACCAATATTCTTTCAGCAAGATCTAATTATTCAATTTCTAGTGCTCCACTTTGTTTTATATTATCTAAAAAATTATCATTTGCTACCAGTTCTTCAAATGGCATCAACTTTATCTTTATAAATCAAAGGAAATATACTAGAACTCTTTATGCCTTCTTTGAACTCAAAAATTGTTCAGTATTGAACATGGGGCCGTATGCTAAGACATAGAATATTCTAGATCTAGGGGGTTCATTTGAAGTTTTTTGTCCTAGTTTATTCTAGGTCGTATGCTAAGACGTAGAATTTTCTTTGTTTATGGTAGTTTATTCTATCCAGCTGGCCTAACATACGTGGGCAGCAAGAAAATTCTGGGGGGTGCAAGATTTTTTTGAAGGTCGAAAAATGGCTTTAAAAATGGTGGTATGGCGATAAAAACACCATTTTTCGACGTTTCTCATCAAGCACTATCCATTGGCATCAAAAAATTGCAAAAAAACGAAAAAAAATTTCAAAAAATTGAATTCTGGGGGGGGTATTTTGATTTCTGGGGGGGAGTATTTGGTTTCTGGGGGTTGCATACCCCCCAAACCCCCCACGCCCAGGTGTGGCCTAGTATATTCTACCCTGTATGCTAAAAGGTAGAAGTAGAATATTCTATAGAATATTCTGGTAGTAAATATTATGTTTTGCCTAGACTGGTGCAGGCCACTCTAGGCTGTTAGTTTTGTTGTGTTTGATGCTGTAAGATGGCTTTCTTTGATCTTTATTCTGGCACTTGTGCCAATAAATTGTACAAAGACCCAATTTACAATTTTCCACCTGATTTGCTTAATGAAAAGCTAGTTGAACGTTACAGATTTGATCAAGAATTGATTGTCATTTTAACTGATTTGATCCGTGACAAAATTGTAAGCCAGTGTGATAGGGGCAAACCAATTCCACCCGAATCGAAAGTTATGATAGCCTTGCGGTATTTGGCTTCAAATTCATTTCAACTTTCGATTGCAGATTGTTTCAATATTTCACAACCAACTGTGTCTAAAATAGAGCAACTTGTTGTTGATGCTTTGGCAGAAAAAGTATCAGATTTCATTTATTTTCCTACAGATATTCACAAAATAAACCGAAGTCAACATGGATTTTATAATTTGCATGACGGAAAATTTCCTCAAGTAGTGGGTGCTATAGACTGTACCCATGTAAAAATTATTCCTCCAGAGATTCATGAATTCGCCTACGTGAACCAAAAAGGTCAACATACGTTAAATGTTCAAGCCATTTGCGATTTTACAGGAAGATTTCTTAACGTTGTTGCATGTTGGTGTGGAAGCAGCCATGACAGTTTCATTTTAAGGCACGTGGCGGATTGACTGGCTTCAATATTTTGACCTCATTACGAAGTCAAGATATTGCAAAATTTTAGAAGCTTGAGCAAAATATCTCTTTCAAGAAATTGCAGAGGATGCAAATCAGCTAGACAAGGTGAAAATACTAAATAAGCTGCACTTTCCAAAAGTCTTAGCAAAACCTAAGCCCAAATTCATACATAAACATTTGTCAGTTTTAACACAGGCCATTTTTACCAAGCCTATTAATATCAAAGTCAGTAGCATAGCTTTTGTTCAAAATTATACAAAAATTTATCTGTTCTCACTTAACACAGCCTCTAAACTGCCAGTGAATCCGCTACTAATGTTTTAGACAATCTAAAATCTGGGATGCGTTCTGAAAATCACCAAATAACAGATTGTGTGATCCTTGGAGATAGTGGATATCCTTGTTGTCAGTGGCTATTAACGCCTTTTTTAGTACCAGATAGTCCGGCCGAGAAAAATTTCAATAAATCCCACTGCAAAACGCATGTAATTATTGAACAAAGTTTTGGTATACTAAAAAGAAAGTGGAATATATTAAACAAAAGAATTAGAATGGATATTGATTTTTCTCCAAAAATCATGACTGCTTGTTTTATGCTTCAAAATTTTGCTCTTCAGCGCAAAATTAATTTTGGCGATGAAAGTGATGATACAATGGTGGAGCAAGATAATTTTGCATACAGAGGAGACTTCGAAACCGGTTTAGTTTACAGAGATGAGTTTGCCATGAAATACTTTTTGTGATGTTGTATTTGAAATATTGCAATTTCATTGAAAGCATGTTAAACATGTAACGAAACAGTTAATTACTGTAACAGTTAATTACTGTAAAATACAGCTGCGCATCAAAATAAGTAATTCGTGACTTATTTCCTGATTCATTTCAATGTATAAGACACGTTTTAACAAGTCACATTCAGATATCATTGATATCACGCATATTTGTTTGATCCGATTGAAAAGCTCTAATTGTTGTTTGAACTTGATCTAGGGTATCATTCATTTTTTCAAAAACATCAACCGCAACTTTGAACGTGTTTTCAGCGGAAATGCAAGCATGAATGATGCTTTTGCTGGCTTCTTTTTGCACAGCATACAGTTGTACTGCAGCTTCACTCGCCTCAATTTGTTTCTGCAAAGCAGTTAATTGCAGTTGACGCAAGTCGTCTATTCCAGGCTGAGGGTGTCTTTTCCATGAAGTGGGAGCTGCGCCGATACTCCCTGCCTAAATATAATTTCACCTTTTACCAGATCCATTATGAGTTTAATCAGACTGAAAGGACGGATTTTCAAGGCAACAGGAGATTTGACCCAAGGATAATTAGCCATGCATAATTCCAAAATCTTGCCAATATATACAGGGTGGACCAAAAAATAATGGAACACACGCAAGCTTCTTGTGAACGATTCAGCTGGAAAAAGTTATGGTTTTCTCTAAAACAGCACTGTTTTTTTGTAGGAGACAAACTTCTTTAAGCAAGATTTTTTTGAATCTTTGTGTATAATACAGACAAAAATTTCCTAACTTTAAGGCTTAAAAGCAGCCAAAATCTTGAATTTTCGGTCTAAAATGATTTTTTTTGTATTATGCAAATGGAAATTTTTGATGCATGTATATGCTTTTGTATATATATATATATATATAAAATGCTTTTAAAAATTGAAAAATTGTTCAAATTTAAAATTTTTTGGTGCTTCACGCAAAGGTCATACTATTTTGTTAATTTGCTGATTTAATTCTTAGATTTATCAGTCATTTCCTTCTTGATTTTCAAAGCCAAAGTGATTTAATTTTTGCACAATGTATCTTAGATGCGAATCGTGCAACTACTTCATTTTTTGTTTACTGTGATAATGGAGTGCCTGGAAAAAGCCTTAGTTTGCATTGAACGTACAAAAAACTCGGTGTAAATTCAACTTTTGGCTTCACTTTTTTATATCAAAAACGCCTTTAATTTCAGGTTTCTATATGAATATTTTCATGCCAAAATTAAGGGATTTACATTTAAGTGAAAGGTTTATGTTAAAAACGACTTGAAAAACAATCTGCATCAAATTTATTTCCGAAATCTCATGATTAAAAATTTCACCTAGTAATGTCTACTGAAATTGTAATTTTGACATTGAGGCACCCAAAGCTTATTTTTCACACTAAAATGCGCACATGAAAATTGGTCAAAAAAACTCCTCTGTACAATAGGAAGACTTTTTTTGTATCTTCGTATTTGTACAAAGAGGCTCGGACAAAGAAAACAATTAAATTTGCTGGTCTTCTTGCGAGAACCAATCCGTGAAAATGAGGTGCTAATTTTGAGATTTAAAAGCGTACAGCGTTCAGTTGTTTAGGTCTCAATATCCTGCAAATTTTATGGAAGATACTCCATTTCAATACAAAGGTAATTGTACTAAAGCAAGTTAGTTGTAAATTTCAATGAAACTATAAAAACTGATTTAGGATAACCTAGTTAACACCTAAAATAAGACAAATATCACCATAAAATTTTGATAGTTTTTACGATTGTTTTATTTTGCAATATAGGAAGACCTGAACATTCATTTGGAATAAAAATTCTCAAGTTTCATTTTTACAGGGCCACCCTGCAAAAGGTGGTGCACAGAATGTAATTTAACTTTTGAACTCGTAATCGGATCAGGTGGAATTTATTTTGAAGAACACCAAAATTTTCTTAATAAAGTGTTTTGAGTTCCAAAACTTGATCTTGATAGGTTATTGTAATATCTATCCAAAGTGGAACTACTCACTTAAAAAGCAGTATGATTTCTGAAACAAATTCTCGAAAGCTTGTTTTGAATATCGAGCTATGAAATTGAAAATCATTAAACTTGATATTTTGGCTTTCTTTCACAAAAAATGCTAACCTGATCGAATCACTTGTTTAAAAGTCATGTTTGAGGAATAGCGGTTGTTTTTTACCCCACCCTATAAGCTTATTCTGCTTTTCAAGCAATTTTTCATTATTTATTTATAGATTTTGAACGTTTGTCTTGAAAATTTGAGACACAGGTTTATGTACAGTATTTTTGTTCAGCAATATGAATTTTTCAAATTTACTGAAAACTGAAAAGTACAAAGGGGGTCATTTGTGTTTTTTGCACCGTTTGGCAAGCTCAGCTAGTGCTTAACTGTTTTTTTAATGTTTTAAAAGTACAAAATTTATTGGATTTTGGTGCAGTGATTAATCTCAGTTCAAGTTTAAGTTAAACTAGTATTTGCCTTAGTTTTGTCAAATTGTTGGCCACTGAAAGACGTTTCGCTAATATTGCGACTAGCTGGAATGTGGCAGCTTTCAGAACTTGGTCCTATTCCACTTTCCACGTAATTGCTTTCTCCAGTAAATTGGCGACTTTCTCCCATAATATTCCAAACGGCTGCAGTTACCTCACTTGGAGGGCTCAAAACTACTCCACCACCCGTCTGAGCCATTTCTCTAAGCAGTACTTTCAAATCCAGCAAAATAATTCCAGCCATGGCTAAAACAGCAATTGCTTTACCTGCTTTGCCTGCAGTAAGAATCTTTTGCTGAGCTTTTAATATTACACCAACGTTTTTTGACTTGTAAAGGGGTAAATCGTCCAACTTCAGCGTTCAAGGAATCTGTAATATCTTTCCATGCTTGAGTTTGCTGCTGATTAGAAGCCACAGTCTTTGATTTGTTTTCCAAAATGTTCTGATTTTTTGCGGTAAAGTTCAGTAAGACGCTTTGTCATAGGAATCGAAAAAGAATCCGACATTTTGGCCGAAGTTAAAACGCCAAAAAACCGTATTTGTACGATGTTTTGGCTTGCAACGTGTGCTGTTGCAATGGTCCATGAAAACAATGCTCAAGTAAACAGTAAACATACATGTTTACTTCCTGTCTAGACTATAAAGTATAATCTATAGAAAAAACTACCCTAGTTCTAGTATATACTTCTCTTAGCATACGGGTAGAATAAACTACCCTAGAATAAACTAGCAAAAGAATTTTCTAGGCAATTTTTGCCTTAGTTTATTCTACATAGAATATTCTATGTCTTAGCATACGGCCTTAGCATACTTCATTAGCTGGTGCATTTGATAATACACATTTTTGCTCTATTTCTTCTGTTAGAGCAAAATATTCACTTGTCTCCATATCATGTAAATAAATTCATAATTTGGCAATTCATTTAACGGCAAATGGAGCCGTGAAGGTCCATGCCACCATTAAGAGCAATTAAATTCATTCCTGACAGAAATACAGGTTGCTAAATCTGCTGGATTTTCTTTACTTTTTACATATTTATACATTAAATTTTTTGATGAATTCAATTTCTGAACCCAATTTTTAACAAATATACTTAGAGGCTTCGTAGATAGTTTCCAATAAAGAACACACTAAGAATCTGTAAAAATATATTTTTTATCAATTTTCACTCTAATTTGGTGCTCTACAAATTCTATTGCTCTTTTTTTGATTATAGCGCCCATCAGCTTCAGCTGCAATTGAGGAATCAAAACCATATGTAAAGGAGCTAATCAATTTTTTTGAAAATATCAAATTACATTTCCTCTCATTTCTAAAACTTATCAAGATTAAATAAATAATTGTAGAATATGCGACTTTAGAAGCATCTACAAATGCAACTAGAACAAATTTCGACAATTCATCAATTTTCAAAAATCTCAGAATTTTAAATGAGTCATTCAAGGTCCAATTTGTGCATATTTCATTCCACTCATTCATTAATGCCAGTAAGAGTTCTTCATCCCATGCCAATTTCTCTTTCCACAATTTTAAAATATTTGCCTTGCAATAGCAATGGCGTCAAAAATCCAAAAGGATCAAATATGCAAGCTAATTGTCAAAGAATAGACCTTTTCGTGCATACTTCTAATGATTTATTTATGTCAATGCTTTCTGGAGGCAGCATATTTTAATTAAATCATTAACACGATTCCATTCTAATCCAAGAATTTTTATATCATTTCCTTCAGTCTTATCAACATTGTTCATAATATTTAAAATTCAACAGAATTAGAATTCCATTCTCACAGATTCAACCCTGCTTCTTCAAATATTTGCTTTGATTCATAATGAGCTAATTCAGCTTCTTAATTATTCTTTACACCAAGCATTAAATTATCAATATATAAATTTTTTGAAGCTTTCAAAGCTACTTGTGTGCCTTTTCTTATCAGATGATGTTATAAAATTGTATTCAAGATGAAAGGACTGCAGTTTAAGCCAAAACAGAGACATCAAAATTCATAAATTTCAATATTATTATCCACACTTTTATTTTTTGGATCTTTTAACCCTAAAAATTGAGTTATATCTCTATCTTTTTTGTTAACTCCTATTTGTAGAAATGCTTTTTCAACATCTGTTACAATAACAATAGGATTCATTCGAAATCTTATCAACATGCCACATAAGTTGGGCATGGTTGCCGGACCAGGATATAAGCAATCATTTGGACTAAGGGCATCTTTCCTCATTCTTGTAGATGCATCATATACTTTAGTGATCATTTTTGGCGGTGTAATTACTGGATGATGAGGCAAATAATGTTTTCTAATTCATGACAATCTTCCAGAACTTTCTCAATCATTCCATCATCTTACTGCTCATTAATAATTTTTGAATATCTCTAATAATTTAGGATTTTCATAAAATCTTTTCATGAGCAATTTTAAACATCCAAAAGCTAAGCCAAAATTATTGAGAAGATCAATTTCTTTAGCCCTCTAAGGCCAAGACACATAGTATCTCCCATCAATAAATTTAATTGATTTATTATCTAGTGCTAACCACATCTGGGCGTGGGGTTTGGGGGTATGCACCCCCCAGAAACCAAAATACCCCCCAGAAATCAATATACCCCCCCCAGAATTCAATTTTTGAAAAATTTTTTCCGTTTTTTTCGCAATTTTTTGATGCCAATGGATAGTGCTCAATGAGAAACGTCGAAAAATGGTGTTTTTATTGCCCTACCACCATTTTTAAGGCCATTTTTTGATTTTCAAAAAATCTTGCACCCCCCTAGAATTTTTTTGCTGCCCACGTATGGTGCTAACGCATTTTCTTCATCACCCTTTTCTGGATTATCTGTTATCCGTTTAGATTCTAAATTCCAAAGTGATTCTCTATCAATTAAATTTTCTTCTGCATTTTTAGTATTAATTGTAACTGCACAAAAGCTTAAATTAGAATTTCAATCATAATTAGAAACACTCTTCTTTCCTGAAATTCGGAAACCAATTTTTGATTCAATCACAAATAATCCAGACAGTAGCTCTCTACCAATGCCTGTTTCCATTATTTCCATAAAATAATCCATGCCAATTGATATATCAGGTTCTAGTATATTAGCATTATAATTATGTAATATTAATCCACTATTTTTAAGAAATTCTTGGTCAATATCATTTAAGTTCGCTTGTTTAATCCTTTCAGTCAAAATGGGCACAGAATTAGGACAAATTTCATCACTTGACCCATTTTGAAAATACAATTCGAAGTTGACTAACAAGCTATTGATTTTTTGAGGATTTTTGAGCCAGAAGTGAATACAGACAAAATTTCCTTCATTTTCACTCTTCAATCTCAATATCTCTTTTAATTCATTTGTGATGTACATTTTCATACTTCCTGTATCAATAAACACATTAGCAAGCACGTTGTGCTCTTTATTAATCAAATCACAAACTAGTAATTGTGCTGTTAAGAGTTTAATGCCATCTGTCATTACATCAAGTGATTTCATAGCGTTACTTTATACTGTAACTGGTATTTGTTCTATAACTTCATCAAAAGGCACAAAGCTTTGACTTTGAAGATTAACCAAAGTCTTAGGGGTTGAAATAAATTTATTTACATCAGCATTATTGCTCTTTCTTCTAAACCGAGTTTCCTCTATCATTTAATGCAGAGCGTTTATCACACAAAGCTCTGTTATGCATACCAGAACATTAAATGCATTTTTTCTTAAGCTGACTAGTTTTTTTTGAACTATGTCCCTCGAAAATATTGGAAAAAAGTTTTGATCAAAAATTCTCTGCTTTCTCTGATTAATGTATTTTAATTTAGGGCAATTGTCATTATAGTGATCATCTTTACATAAAAACAAGGAAAAATTTTCATTGACATGTTTTTTGTATTATCTATTTTATTCAAAGTTTCAAATTTTTTTGTCCAAAATTCTTTGTTTGAGTAGTAAGAACAACAGTAGAACCACATAACTGTTCATTTCCTAATCAAACATTATCATTTTTTAACAAAACTTGTTTTCTTTCAGCAAAATGTTCCAAAATTTGATATGCTAGTAGTAAAGCTGTACCCTTCAGCGCCTCTGTGCTTAAGCATAGCACATGTTTGAGCATAGAGACTCCATGAGGCGCTAAGCGCCTACAATGGGGTCATACTACTACACAATAAAGCACAAAGTACAGGCATGAAGCGTCCAAACTTTGCACAGTTGGTTATCCAGGACGGGCAGAACCAATTAATTTTAATTTGCATAATTAGCTAGCAGCCTCCCCCATGCTACAGTTCTAATTTTAGTTCAGTTTTAGTTTAGCTATCTTGGTTCACTGCACGTTGACTCGCAGACGATGAGTCATCATTGGCTTCTATTTTTAAAACAAAAATTTGTAAGAAAACTGGAAATTTCCAGTTTGACTGATACCAAAAATAGTCTCATCTCAGAAGGTATAAAAGGAGAGAGCAGGCAAGAAAAAATCATTCTCCAAAATTATTGCTCTTTTGAACTACTCAATTTCTGCTCTTGATTTTACTTATTCAAATGGCTTCTGACATTGAAATGGAAGACCTTTCAACGCAAGACATGTGGTACGAATCGGACAAAGAAATGCAAGAGGAAGACCTTGAAATTGTGGATGAGTGGTTTCCCCCAGAAGATTTTTATGAGCTGGGGGAGCCAGAAACGCAAAAATCAAACGCTTCAACACCAAAGGGCGAGCATACACATTGAACTTTAAAAATCTAGACCGATCTCAGATTTGGGAAAAAATTTGGTCAAAATTTTTGATAGTGCCATCACACATATTCTGGACGGTTCTAACACGACTGACATGGTGGGCCTGCAAATTACACACCCACCACTTGAAAAACCGGCAATTGTGCCTTTCCGAAAAGGTGAACAAATAAAAGGCGAGCAAATCGTACACACTATTGAATGCATTCTACAATCTAATGAAGAAGTGCGTCTGCAAGAACCAGAAACGCGCATAAAAATAGTACAGGTTAGCCCGCCGAGTGGCTCAGGTCAGCATAAACGACGGTTCATAAATTTGGAAAAAGAAATGAAGGCAAAAAAATGTTTTGTCAGAATCAAAAATAACAATGATTTATGTTTACCCAGAGCATTAGTTGTAGCAAAAGCACAAGCCTTGCACATGGAAAAGCCCGATCGATATAACTTTAAAAGCAAAATATAAACATATGTGCTGATGTGATTTGGCACAAATTGATACACGACGCAACACAAGGCTAGTGCTAAGAACTTTATGGACTAAAGCTGGTCTTAAAGATCATGATGGGCCCTTGTGGCATACCGGAGCTGCAAGCATTGCAGGCTGCAATGCCAAATTTTCAAATAAAAGTTTTTAGTGCTGATTTTTGCAATGCCATAGTGTTTGAAGGGCCGTCCGCAGAAAAAGTTATACACTTATATCACCACGACAGTCATTTTGACGTCATAGGCAGTATGACCGGCTTTATGAACCGTGGTTACTTTTGTGAACCTTGCAATAAGGGCTATAACAATAAGGAGAGCATTGTTGTTCTAGAATTTGTCCCAGTTGTCATGGTCCTGCCTGCCCAAACGTAGCTCTCACTGAATGTACTGATTGTAATCGCTTATTCAGGGGTCAAAAGTGTTTTGAAAATCATAAAAAAGTCGGGAAAAACCAAAAATCGATTTGTCAGCAAAAGATGCTATGTAAAAACTGTGGTCAACATGTAAATAGAGCCAATAAAATACGGAAGCATAAGTGCGGCCACTTTTATTGCAAAACGTGTAAAGCTGACGTGCCAATAAATGATCACAAGTGTTACATGCAAATTGTAGCCGAAGAAAAGGATGACAAGAAAAAGACTAAATACGTGTTTTTCAATTTTGAAACCAGACAAGAAAAAGCGTGTGGCAATTCAAGACTTGAACACAAACCCAATCTGTGTATAGCGCACACTGTTTGTACAGATTGCATAGCAAAGCCGCTAGGACAGTGCGATAAATGCGGGGAAAATAGACGTATATTTTATGGCGACAATTGTACAGATACGTTTTGTGATTTCCTGTTTGGCCTCAAAAACGCAATAGCAATCGCCCATAACGCTAAAGGTTTTGATGGACATTTCATCTTAAAATACCTTTTTAAACAAGCACTTGCCCCCACTATCATCACAAAAGGCTTAGAAATCATGAGCCTGAGTGCTGGGTCTGTAAAACTAATCAATTCCTTCAACTTTCTCCCCATGGCCCTATCGGCTCTGCCTAAAACATTCGATGAGCCTGAACTCAAAAAAGGATTTTTCCCACATCTCTTTAACACAAGGGCAAACGAAAACTATGTGGGTGAGTGGCCAGACGCGTGGTACTATTCCCCAGCCACCATGAGTCCCAAAAACAAAGAAGCCTTCCAAAAATGGTACGCTGAACAAAAAGGGAAAATTTTTGACTTTAAGTCGGAACTTTTGACTTATTGTGAGTCTGACGTCAACATTTTAAGGCGATGCTGCCTTAAATTTCGCAATTTATTTCTAGCCGACACCGGAATGGATCCGTTTGAGTGCTCATTAACAATAGCGAGCGCGTGCAATAAAGTTTTCCGGTCAACTTACTTAAAGCCAAAAACAATAGGCATTGTACCACACGGAGGGTATAGGCGGATGGAAAAACACTCAATAACAGCCATTAAATGGCTAAAGTGGATGAGCAAAACAAATAAAATCAACATCAGGCATGCACGCAATATGGGCGAGCAAAAAGTGGGCAACTATCGCGTGGACGGCCTACATGAAAATACAGTATATGAATTTAACGGGTGCTACTGGCACGGGTGCCCTAAGTGTATGAAGAAAAGGACGCAAATGACGGCTGATCAAATAACATCTGCCGAAGAAGCCTTTCAAAACACAGTGAGACGGCGAAAAGAAATTGAAGCCAAGGGATACAGTGTTGTAGAACTCTGGGAGTGCAAATTAAGACAGGAATTGAAAATAAATCCTGTCATGAAACAATTTTTTGATTCAATAAAGATTGTTGACCCACTCAACCCCAGAGAAGCATTTTATGGTGGGCGCACAAACGCAATAAAGTTATACGAGAAAATAAAATGCAATGAGAATGGCAAAGCGTTAGAGCATATAATGTACACAGATATATGCAGTTTATACCCGACCGTAAATAAATATGGCTTGTACCCTATAGGCCACCCGCAAACTCTCACTGAAAATTTTACCAATATCACAGCTCAAAGCCGACCCTATGAAGGCCTAATTAAAGCAAAAATCCTTCCACCCCAAAATCTGTACCATCCATTATTGCCCTATAGATTTGACAAAAAGTTATATTTTCCGCTATGCCGAACATGCACTGAATCGCATCAAACAACAAGATGCGAGCACAATGATGAAGAGCGAGCGATAGTGGGAGCATGGGTGACGCTCAAAGTATACAAAGCGCTAGAATTGGGCTACAAAATAATGGAAATATATGAGATATGGCACTACAAAAAAGCAGAGCAATATCATAAAATAAACAACCCAAACGGCGGCCTCTTCACCTCCTATATCAATAAATTTATGAAACTAAAACAAGAATCTGATGGATGGCCTTCATGGGTGAAATTGGAGGAAGACAAGGCAGAGATACGTGCAAGAGTACAAAGATAATGAAGGAATTGAGCTGGACGCTACGAAAATTACAAAAAACCCAGGACTTCGGTCATTAAGTAAACTTATGTTAAACTCTTTCTGGGGAAAGTTCGGGCAAAGAAATAACATGTCAAAAGTGTCCTTTTTCACCAACCCTGCACCATACTTTGACCTAATTTTCGACCCTTCAAATGTAATATACTCAATTAACGCCATAAACCAAAATCTGATGGCTGTTACACATGCAAAGGAAGACGAATTTGCCGATGTGATGGGAAATACAAACCCCGTGCTTGCAGCTTATACAACGACTCAAGCGCGGCTCAGATTGTATGAAAATTTGGAAAAGCTAGGCAATTGTGTATTATATTTTGACACAGACAGTGTCATATTCAAGAGCACACTGGGAAAAGACAAGTATCAAGTGCCTATAGGGTCGTATTTAGGAAATATGACTGATGAATTAAAGGAGTATGGCGAGGGCAGCTACATTGAAGAATTTGTAAGCGGAGGCCCCAAAAACTATGCGTACAAGGTACGCTCAGCAAAAGATGGTAAATTTTATTACCATATAAAAGTATGTGGCTTCACACTCTCATCAACAACTGCCACAAGAATTAACTTTCACTCCTTACTAAAAATGGTCAAAATGTTTGTACAGGACAACAATATTGTCAAAAAAGTTGTATATTTTCCGCAAATTTGTCGCTAGCCCAACCACACTATTGTGACAGAAGACACATCAAAGAAGTATAAAATTGTTTACAATAAACGTGTTGTAAAGCCCAATTTCTCTACTGTGCCGTACGGCTTTTAGTCTTTTTCTGCATGTTTTTTGTTTACCCCCATGCCTTATTTTATTATTTGACCCTCTGACCGTCATTTTTTGTTTATTTTGTTCCTCTGGCCGGTACCCGTCCAAAAAACGGTGTGACCGGACAAGACGTCATTTTGCTTAGTTAAGCTTTTTGTTTATTTTGTTCCTCTGGCTGGTACCCGTCCGAAAAACAGTGTGACCGGACAAGACATCATTTTGTTTTGTTCATATGGAGGTCTTGGTTACTATTTTGTTTTGTTCTCGCCTGCCTGCCGGATCTCCCTGAAAAGAGCAAGTGTCAGTGGGTAGTCAAAACACGGGTGGTATAGTTTTGTTGAAAAAAAAATCAAAAAAAGAAAAACAAGAAAAAACAAAAAAAAATAAAAATGGTGCCGATACATGCCCAGGTCCCCGTCCTGGCACCGGGCACTGCATTTGCAGTAGTTGAGAGGCATGTTAAAACATTTATATAAACTAGTTAAACATTCATTAGCTATCAAAAATGTTAAATGCATAGGTGCATGATGTCTCGTCTCCCACGCATATGCATGGGTATATACTATCTGTATACTACCAAAAACTTTGCCATGAAGAACAATCAGTGATATATTTTTGAAAAGTTGTGGAATATTTTTGTACAGTTGTGAAATATTTTTGTTAAGTTTTGAAAATTTTTTGTCAAGTTGTGAAATATTTTTGTCAAGTTGTGAAAATTTTTTGTAAAGCTGTGAAAAATTTTTGTCAAGTTGTGAAAATTTTTTGCCGAAATGAGTAATTGTGTGTTCTATATATCTTTATAATGTCAGAAATTGCTTTTTGAACGGAAAAATGTCAAATTTTCCAGCACTTTGCGCCGTTTTGAGACAACTATTAGTGATTTTAGCCCTCAGAAATCCAGAAATTAGCTCAAATACACTACAAAAAGTCGAACAACTCTGTTTTTGCCACACTTAATTGTTACAGTACTATATTATAGTACCAAAAATTTTGTGTGTACAAAATGTACAAAGATTTTTGGGGGCCAATTTCATGAATTTTTGGCTTTTTCTCAGTAACTTTTTTATTTCAGTGATATATTTTGTAAAGTTGTGGAATATTTTTGTATACTTGTGAAATATTTTTGATGTTTTGAAAAATTTTTGTCAAGTTGTGAAATATTTGCTTTTTTGTCAAGTTGTGAAATATTTTTGTCGAATTGTGAAAATTGTTTTTTCAAGTTGTGAAAATTTTTTGTAAAATTTTTATATTTTCTTGAAAGTGTACTATTTTACGTGTTTTTTGTTGCTAAAATGATAGAAAACCATCAATTGGATAAAAAATTTAAATAAAAGAGAAAAAAGGAAAAAATAAAGAAAATATAGATGAAAAAATTAAACATATGAGTTTTCAGCACTCAATTCCGTTGTGTCAGTCTCAGCTTGATCAAAAGCTGTTATTTCTGGTAGAAATAACACACGATTTGTCTGATAAGCTGTAGAACTACATAGATGTAAAGAAATAAAATGATTGCACGAAAGATCAAATCGTAAATCGCTAAGCACTCATGAACTATGACTGAATAACAATAATTTTTGTCTGATAAGCTGTAGAACCTCCATAGGTGTACAAGAAATGAAGTGAGTGCATCCCAAGTTGAAAATGGATGACATACATAAATGAGAGAAGGTAGACAGACACATAAGATAAAATGGCTACGCCCTATGAACTAGAAACTAATATGACTCGATCCAAGAGAATGAATAGCATACATAAATGAGAGAAGGTAGGCACACCTCTTGTCTGAATAACACATATGGTGTTATGAACTGAAATCAAAATGATTCTGGCTAAGGCAAATTTAGCGCTTAAATCAACATTGGACAGTACCTTAGCGAGAATCATTTTGATTTCAGTTTATAACACCATATGTGTTATTCAGACAAGAGGTGTGCCTACCTTCTCTGATTTATGTATGCAATTCATTCTCTTGGATCGAATCATATTATATTTAGTTCATATGGGCGTAGCCATTTTATCTTATGTGTCGGTCTACCTTCTCTCATTTACGTATGTTAATTGTTATCCATTTTCAACTTGGGGTGCACTCATTTCATTTCTAGTACTCCTATGGCGGTTCTACAGCTTATCAGACAAAAATTATTGTTATTCAGTCATAGTTCATGAGTGCTTAGCAATTACGATTTGATCTTTGTGCAATCATTTTATTTCTTTTACATCTATGTAGTTCTACAGATCAGACAAAACGTATGTTATTTCTACCAGAAATAATAGCTTTGATAAGCTGAGACATCACACAATGGAATTGAGTGCTGAAAACTCATATTTTTAATTTTTCATCTATATTTTCTTTATTTTTCCTTTTTGCTCTTTTATTTAAATTTTTTATCCAATTGATGACTTCCATCATTTTAGCAACAAAAAACACATAAAATAGTACACTTTCAAGAAAATATAAAAATTTTACAAAAAATTTTCACAACTTGAAAAAATTTTTTTTGCAATTTGACAAAAATATTTCACAACTTCACAAAAATATTTCACAACTTGACAAAAAAGCCGAAAATATTTCACAACTTGACAAAAAGTTTTCAAAACCTAACAAAAATATTTGACAACTATACAAAAATATTCCACAACTTTACAAAAATACATCACGGAAATAAAAAAGTTACTGAGAAAAAGCCAAAAATTCGTGGAAATTGCCCCCAAAATTCTTTGTACATTTTGTACACACAAAATTTTTGGTACTATAATATAGTACAGTAACAATTAAGAGTGGCAAAAACAGAGTTGTTCGACTTTTGTGGTGTATTTAAGCTAATTTCTGGCTTTCTGAGGGCTAAAATCACTAATAGTTGTCTCAAAACAGGTGCAAAGCACTGGAAAATTTGATATTTTTCCGTTCAAAAAGCAATTTCTGACATTATAAAGAAATATAG
Source organism: Mermis nigrescens (assembly GCA_036768485.1). NCBI lineage: Eukaryota > Metazoa > Nematoda > Enoplea > Mermithida > Mermithidae > Mermis > Mermis nigrescens. Next base: position 27,803 of record JAVLUZ010000305.1, read on the forward strand.
AACACACAATTACTCATTTCAGCAAAAAATTTTCACAACTTGACAAAAATTTTTCACAGCTTTACAAAAAATTTTTAAAACTTTGCAAAAATATTTCACAACTTGACAAAAAAGCCAAAAATATTTCACAACTTGACAAAAAATTTTCAAAACTTAACAAAAATATTTCACAACTGTACAAAAATATTCCACAACTTTACAAAAATATATCACTGATTGTTATGGCAAAGTTTTTGGTAGTATACAGATAGTATATACCACACCTGGGCATGGGGGGTTTGGGAGGTATGCACCCCCAGAAACCAAAATACCCCCCCCAGAAATCAAAATACCCCCAGAATTCAAAGTTTGAAATTTTTTTTGTCTTTTTCGCAATTTTTTGATGCCAATGGATAGTGGTGCTTGATGAGAAACGTCAAAAAATGGTGTTTTTATTGACATACCACCATTTTTAAGGCCATTTTTTGACCTTCAAAAAAATCTTGCACCCCCCAGAATTTTCTTGCTGCCCACATATGGTATATACCCATACATATGCCTGGGAGATAAAACATCATGCACCTATGCATTTAACATTTTTGATAGCTAATGAATGTTTAACTAGTTTATATAAATGTTTTAACATGCCTCTCCGCCACTGCAAATGCAGTGCCTGTTGCCAGGACGGGGACCTGGGCATGTATTGGCACCATTTTTGTTTGTTGTTTTTTCTTGTCCTTGTTTTTTTGGATTTTTTTTCAACAAAACTATACCACCCGTGTTTCGACTTCCCACCGACACTTGCTCTTTCAGGGAGATCCGGTAGGCAGGCGAGTTTAAGTAGCAAAAAAACTTAAACTCGCTTCATTGTTTAAGTAACAAAAAATGTGAACACTAAATTAACAGCCCCCTTGTTGACCCTGAACTTGTCCATCTGTGGGTTGGAGGATAAAGTTCTTTGAACTAAATTTTTGGCACTGGTGGATTTAGAGGGTGCAGGGCGGACGCCCCTGTTTTCATAAAATATTTGGGCACAATGTAGAAAAGATATGTATTTTTAGATGATTTTAGCTATTTTTATCAATTTTTCCAGCGCTTTGTGCCAGAATATTACTGATTAATGGCATTTACTGACTCTCTTAGCGCTCAAAAAACATAAACTTACACCAGAAGAGTAGTTTTTGTAAAGAACAAAGATTATATAGCTTTTATAATGTTTTCTCTAGTGCTTTTCAATAATAAGCGCTAATTTGTGTCATTAATTTGCAAGTTTTTCATTGAAAAACTTCAAAAATTTCGAAAATTTTTGACTTTTTTCATCAGCAAATTTTATTTCGATAAATTTTTTTTAATAATTCAAATTTTTATTTGAATAAACTAAAACTTCGTTTAAACTGGTACTTTAAACATGATAAACGAATTTTTTGACAGTTTTAAAATTTTTAGGAAAGTTTTAGTTCCTCCTAGCTATCAAAAAATCCGACATCCATCACTGTTTCTTGGCATTTTTTTAACATTGTTAGGAAAGGCAGAGATAGTACCGCTTTTGGGGAAATTCTGAATCCCTCATTGAAAATGGTGCATAGAAATTGATAAAAGGTTCACACTGCAAAAAAAAATTAATTCGGAAAATAAAATAATTCTGTCATAACTGTCAAGAGATCTTGATATTTATTTATCATGTTTACTCAAACTCTGGGTTTTCTGAATACAACATTTACACAAAAAAGTTATTTTGGCGCAAAGCGCCTGATAATTCAAGGCTTAATAATTCATCAAAAGTTTTCTAAAATTTATTCTGGTGGTCTTTCAAACTCACTTTGAGAACTTTTATTTTTTGGGACCTTGTCATAAATTCTCGTTCTTACAAAATTTTGGGAACTAGACCCCTACCTTCCCCACAGCTATGCACCTGAAATTTTGAAACCTATAATATGCACTTGTGTTGCTACTCATTGATTATTCATTGCTTGCATTTTTATTGCTTTGTTTCAGACTTATCAGCAGATTGATTTTAATCTTGATTATGAATACAGTGACAGCAGTGTCAGTGCAGCTGTTGCCAGAAACTTGTCCTAAAATTGCATGTGAAACATAAGATAACGTTTATGAGTTACTGTCAAGCCCTTCCAGTCCTGTACAGAATGCATAAAGGGCAAATAAAGTGCGATTAAATCCTCAAAGATTTTTCGACTCAACTGACAACATCACTAAAGATCTGGTGGAAGATGCTGGCCAGAATGTGAGACTTAAATCACGAATCAAATTATTTGTCACTCATTTTATTGGGAAAAGATTAAATAAACTACAAAAAAATTAGTTTTTGCCCTAAAGCCAAAAATCGGGCTTGGCTGTTTGCAATATTCTCCGTTTTTGTCTACTGTACTAGCCTACTTGTATTTTGGAGATAACATGCTCTAATAAGCGGATCATTTTAGCTGTTCCTTGAAATATCAAAAATACTAAAAGACAATCCTCCTTCAGCAGAATTGTGCTTTGTATGTGTTTTGTTTTTCATTGTGCATTAATCAAGATTGTTTTTTTGCATATATTCAAAAGATGTTTGGGCGCAATAGAGAGTTCATCTGTATTATTCAGTGAATTTAGACATTTTTATCGTGATTTTAACTTTCCTGAGCACTCTGAATAAACCCCCTAGAATTCAATTCTTGAAAATTTTTTTAAAATTTTTTTCACAAATTTTTGATGCCAATGGATAGTGCTTGATGAAAATTGTCAAAAAATAGTGTTTTTATTGCCATACCACCATTTTTAAGACCATTTTTGACCTTTCAAAAAATCTTGCACCCCCCAGAATTTTCTAGCTGCCCACATATGCACTCTAGCCATCATAGAAAATGATCAAGAGTGAATTGAAAATTTTTTCTGATTTTCAAAAATCCTTTTCTTGCTGGTTTTGAGAGTTTTTGACAGAAATCTTCAGAACAATGTGGCAGAGCAGCGCCAACATCAAAAGAAAGAGAATATTTTTGGTACTATATTTAGAAATCACATAAATGCTACATATGTGTATCTACTTTAATTTTCACTCATTTCATAATATTTTTGACTTCAATCGCATATTTTGTTCAGGTATCTTATTTCCTACTTTTTCTGTAAACTCTTAAATTAGATATCCGGCTTAAGATACCTACGTGTTATACACGGTGTATGGAAGTTCAAGATCTTATCACTTTCTCTCACTCTCCAATTTTTGCCTCGATTAGTCTTAATCTTGTTCCACATTTTTTTGCCCGCCTGTCATTTGCTGTCTATTGTTGTTTGGCAAAGTAAAAGAAAGGTACGTAGATACAGTAGAAAGGAGGGGTCACGCCGTATTTTGGGGGTGTCACGCCACATATTATAACTAGGACAATACTCCCTATCTATTCTACTTGGGGGCGCCATGCGGATGACCGCCTTTGGCTATCCCCGCAAAAAGAAAATAGCATGGGTTAGTGAGAATTGAACCATTAACACAGCAAACTACAGTCCGACATATGACTACTTGTGCGATTTGAGTTGTTACTAAAAAGTTAAAGTAATTTATAAGGCGAATTTTGTTGGGAAAGTGCCAAAAAAAGATGGCAGCACATATGCAGTTTAACCCGTGAGTTTAATGTTTTAAATAGGACATATAAGTGGATTTAATGCACGTTTTTTATCAAAAAGTGACTAGATTTAAGCATAGCAAAGTCTATAAATATCAGATTATCATTGTTAAAATCTGTCATCCAACTATATCAAAAAGTCTATAAATATCAAAAATTATTTCTGAAAATTGTCATCTCAACTAAGATCAAAGTCTATAAATAAAAAAATTTTTTCATCAAAAATTGTCATCTGACAGTAGTTAACTGTGTGATTCTAGGGAGATTTTTATTTTTTACAACAAAAAATCAATTATAATAATGTGTTATAACATAGGCGAAATGAGGCAGAGGTGGCAGAATCTTGCGTCCTGGCTTTTCTCAGGGAGCAATGCTGTAGCATTAGCTGTGTTGTAGCATAGGGAGGATTGGTTGTGCCCAGACTTGCTAATAAGCCTAAGCAGTCCCTGGGGAGGGGTTAAGGGTGGGAGCTGCCTGGAGCTTGCCCGCCCAGGGCTATGAGGTGCAATGACCTGCCGGAAGAAATTTTTTAAAAGTCCAAAATCTAATTGTAAAGTGTAAAGTGTTTACTGTTTACACTTTTTGTATTTTCAGGAGGGAGCGGTATGAAGAAAGGTAACTTATCTGGTAGTGCTTAGCAGGCTTGAAGCGCTGAATGGGCTTAAGCTGCTTGTAGCAAAGCAGTAGCTAACCATTCTCCACTTTACACAAAACAAAACAATTAACGTAATTGAGGGTAAATTGAAACAATTTCAAATTCATCATCTTTTTTGACATGTTACTATTTGTAAGACTTTGCAGTAGGTGTTGTGACATACGCTAAACCCAATTATGCTCTCAAATTTGAACTTAAAAAATTGAAGGAGTTCTCCATTATCTTGTTCCCTATACCAGCCCGTATCAAAATTCATTTTAATTAAATGCCTCAGTTCGCTTTTTGTGACCAAAAATATGCTTTGAGATTTTGGGTTTTTCCGCTCCTTTCCTTTCATATTGCCACTTCAACATGTTTGGCCACGTGATATTTATAATTGTCCTTGCTGAGATAAACTCGGCCTTCCCAATAGTATCCCCACATTGTGTTCAATGCGCAATAGCAAAAGACAGTGTATAATCAAAGTAGGTACACACACACACACACACACACACATATATATATATATATATATATATATATATATATATATATATATATATATATATATATATATATATATATATATATATATATATATATATATATATATATATATATATATATATATTTTTTTTTCCCGCTATGGAAATTTCTACCTTCTAACTTTTAACATGAAAAATTTATTCTGTACTATGTTTTGTTGAGCATTTGCTATCTACCTAAAATAGCTGCTCACTTTGAAAATCCTGCTGAATTGCAAATGAAAATTTTCACACATTTGTACTTTCACAATAAAGTGAAATGCAAACAAGTGTGCACAGGCTGGTGAAATGTCTTGCTTAGGATAAAAAAAGTGGCCCTTCAATCCCGACCTGACTCTTATTCTTAACAATGTGTATGCTGTTACGTCAGTTTTTCACTGGAAAAAAAGCAAACTTGCGCCAATTATTCTCTGGATGAAGAAAATCCCAAGGAACCCAGTCAATTGATTAAAGTTATTCAAAAAGCTATTCCAGGCTGCTTGAGCATAACTTTCCAAATTTCCTTGAATTTGTTTTGGTTTGATGTTTTTGAAGTATTCCTGAATAATGACTCATTAAAAATCTACTTATTTGTACTTTGAGCGCTCTATGGAAGTTACCTATTGGAAAGCAGCAACATACAATATTGACAAATTCACAATGCAACTTTCTGCTACTGAATGTATCCCTTTTTGCTTATTTTCCGTTTTTAATTCAAAAATAATACATTTTTTGGGTCTCAAAATGAACATTGATTTTTTGCACTCTTGAAGCAAAAATATCATGCATTTAACTCAATTAGAACAATGCTCATTCGACTTCATTTTGTATCAAACTATTTACATTGAATGGCAATATGTGGCTTTTCTCATTTGAATGGTGCAAATTTTCAAATCTCATACACAGTATTGTGTATTTACTTTTGAGTGGTTTACCATTGGTTTAACTAACGAGAACAATTTTTGAGAATTTGTTGAGACTTTTAACAAAAATGAAGAATATTGCATATATGTGCATAAAAGAAATAAAATTAACACGTCTAGACACATTTCATAGAATATGAGCAGGAGATACTTATATAATTAGGGGGCACAACCACACCTGGGCGTGGAGGGAGTTTGAAGTATGCACCCCTAGAAACCAAAATACCCCCCCCCAGAAATCAAAATACCCCCACAGAATTCAATTTTTGAAAATTTTTCTCGTTTTTTTCGCAATTTTTTGATGCCAATGGATAGTGCTTGATGAGAAACGTCGAAAAATGGTGTTTTTATCGCCACACCACCATTTTTAAGGCCATTTTTCGACCTTCAAAAAATCTTGCACCCCTTCCCCAGAATTTTCTTGCTGCCCACGTATGGGCACAACCCGAAATTTCATTCTGCCCTAAAATTAAGGTGTGCAATTCAACTGCGTCTCTAGACTATTTATGTCCTTTGGATTAGAATAAAATGACTTTTGAAATGCGAAGAAATGGTTAGGACTAAAACGGTAAGATTCCCAGGTCTCAGTCTCAGATTTCAGGACCCCTAAAGCTACATATCTGCTGTTTAAATCCGCCAAGCTAGTTTGCACTGGTACATCAAAATTTTACAAAAATGCGGTTTCAACACCAAATTCACCAAATTTCTTATCCACAATTATGTAGCCATCAACGGAGTGGGACATCCAGTTGATTTGCGCAAAGTATACAAGAAATGTCAGGGGAAGATCTGTTTTCACGAGCCTGAAATCTTTCCTGCCTTAAAATATAACATGTCTTGTGTCACTGTACTGATTTTTCATACCGCAAGTACTGCATTACGGGTTCAAAATTTGAATGTGATTCATTCAGAGCTGATCTAATAAAGCGCGTTTAAATAGAAGGTTGTGTGCAATAATAATAATATTATTCTTTAGCCTTATTCATGCATCCTGATTTGGAAACGTCCATTTGCCTTGCAGGGTATTTTTACCATCAAGATATTAAAATTCGAATTGTTCATTGTTTTTTACTCATGGAAGCTATCCAAACCAAAGGAATTAAAGGTCTTAATTACACCAAATTCACATTCAGAACGTGCAAAAAATTGCTAAAAAACTGCAACGTCAAAAATTTAGGAGCATTTTTTGCTAATAATATGGTCCGAGTTGGGCATGCTCTAAGACTTGATGATGAAATTGAACTTTACATTGACAAATGTATGGCCAAATTTCTGAAGCCAAAACCTGTAATGTTCAGACTCCTTCTCTGACAGCTGAATAAATTAAAAAATTGCTTGAGGAGAGCAGAATCATTTTGCCGCATGATTTATTGTGATTATTATTATTATTATTACACATTCTTTTCATGTTATGTATAATTTCTTCCTTAATAAAGCATAACAAATACAAAATGGTCAGTGTAACTAGTAAAGCTATGCAGCTCGCAATTTCATTTGAAATGAAATTCAAATCTTCTTTATGTCTGCATTTTATATCCCTTTCTGAACATCTGCAAAATGGACTGAATTTTATAGAATCGAGATCAGGATATTTTTCAGTGAAGTTTTCCCAACTGAGAATTCGAAAGTCACAGCTGTTTCTCAAGAGCACCAATCTGACCTGTTTCAGAAAATTTGTTAGTTCATGCAGATTATTGCACTCAATAATACTGCACTTCCCATATTTGTAGCATTTCTGTGTGTTTGAAACTGGAAAGACTAGAAATAAAAGTAATGAGAAAGCCATTTCTAATTAGTTTAAGAATATGTATATGGTAAGCCTTATATTCATACGTGGGCAGCAAGAAAATTCTGGGGGTCCAAGATTTTTTGAAGGTCAAAAAATGGCCTTAAAAATGGTGATATGGCGATAAAAACACCGTTTTTTGACGTTTCTCATCAAGCACTATCCATTGGCATCAAAAAATTGCGGAAAAAAAAAAACAAAAAAAATTTTGAAAATTGATTTCTGGGGGGAGGGTCTTTCGATTTCTGGGGGGGGTCTTTTGGTTTCTGGAGGGTCCAGACCCCCCAGACCCCCCACGCCCATGTGTGCTTATATTTATAGGTGTCGCATAAAGGGATGTATTTGGTATATGCATGTGATGAATGCCTGCATAAATTATTTGATGAGCACGTTTGTATGCTAAGATTGAATTGAATTGAGAAACACAAATGACAAGCACACGAATTGAGCAAAGCAAACACAAAAAGGCACCGGCAAAACAAAAAAGAGATTCAAAGTAAGGTAAAGGGTTGGGGTTGGGAACTTGCATGTCATCCCTTTGTGTTGTAGTAACTTGCTTTTTTATCATTTTCAGCTTAAGCATACTTTCAAAATTTCACAATATCATTAATTTGTGAAACTAGCCAACCTCAACTCTTTTTGATAGAAAGAAAAAAGCAGAAAAATAAAAACAACAACAACAAAAAGTAATATGCAATATTTTGAACTATTTTTGCAACAAATTCAAGTGCTCTAGAGCTATGTTTGTTATTCCTTCAACATCCATATAACAAAAACGGTAACTGTTGACCCCTTTACCATTCAAATTATATTTGTAGATATATTCCATTATGCTGCATTCTTTTTGCAGCAGCTTTGAGAGTTGACCTTCAGTCAAATGCGACAGACCTTCCCGTTTGACATGAGCAGTTGGGTGTTTTAAGTGCTTCTGAATTGATTAACGTCAACGCTAGGGGTGCTCAAAAAATAATACATCAAACTGGGTTATATCCTAAAAATTAAAATTTTTAGGGATTTCCCCATTGAACTTATGTAAATAGGTAACTTCTTTGCTATCTCTTTTATTCATTTTTTACTTTTCAACTGTAACATCCTTGTTATTTTTAGATAAAAATATAAATATCCATGTCACCCCTTTGTATTGTAGCAACTTGCTTTTTATCAGTTTGAGCTAAAGCATACTTTCAAAATTTCATGAGTGGGATAATGTGCAGCTGTAACATTGCACTCTTGTCGCCTACTGCTCATTTTCTGAAGAAAATGATTTCACTTCGATTTTATGTATTCATGATATTTTGTTTATTCAATTTCTTTCTTACTATTTAGGGGTACTCGGCTTCTGTGAATAAAAACAATCACTACTTTATTACATAACACTTCATCAAAAGCAAGGTAACTATTTTAAATGTACTTTTTTACAGCAACAGTTATTTGTTTAATAATTCTTACCTCTTCCACGTGCTTATCAACACTATGGTCCAATGCTTTGCGTTAAGACTCAATTAATTAACTAGAAAAATATTTTATTTATGAATTAAAAATAATATTTTCATAGTTTTTGCATGGCTGTAATTTGAAAAGGACATTTTATTTTTCAAATTACTTTTTGGGGAAATTGTATACTAAGCTGTTGTAAAAAGCGCCTAAATAATAGTTAAGTTCAAGCTTTCTATCTTCTTTTATTAATATTTTCACAGTGACAGTGAACATAAGTTTACTGATACTTCGCTATTCAAAAGCTCGCAATACTCAGATTATTCTATGTTATTGGTTGATTCCACCTGAAATAGATTTATTAATGAAGTATGCTTTTTGTGCTAATACTAATGAAAATAACTCTAGATTTTAATCTTATTTAAGCATTTGCATCCGTAAGATTAAGCACTTCCTGTTAAAGCAATATAATACTCAATTTTGTCCATGTGATTTAATTTAAAAATTTAATCACTTCTTTGGCTATTGTATATAAATTACCATTTTCAAAAAATACTTGAAACAATTCAGTCATGTGCCTCAAGTTTTGATTCTCAATGATCTTATGCAACAGAGCAAGGGTAATGCCCAGATTGTACAACTTTTTACAAGGAGTTGTCTTATCATTGAAACATTAGCATTATACACATTGTTCAAAACGTTTTTTTGATGGTCTAAGAACTTCACGCATCAATTCTGATTATATAGTTCTATTCAAACACCCTGCTGATCAGCTACAGGCACAAATGCTTTCCAGACAGCTCTATCCTGTAAACACTAAATATTTTCTAGAAGCTTATTCTGATGCTACTTCTCAGCCACATGGTTTCCTTTTGACTGATCTAACTCAAAATGCTAGAGATGAACTCAGGCTTAAAAAATATTTTTAGCAAACATCCAGCTGTTTATATGCAGAAATCTATAAACACTAGTAGAGATATTGGGACAAAAAGGGAAAAAATGGGTGAGGAACAATTAAAACGCAATATTGGTCGTTTACATCTCCTAAGTCAAGCAAGAAACCTCAAAGAATTGCTATTATAAATAGTGCCAGCAAAGATCAAATCCTTTGTCTCTGTGACTGTGCAAGCAACTTTCTGAATGGTAACATTCCTTTTGATAAAAAGGATATAAATAAATTTTGAAGATATCAGAATCAAACAAGATACCTGGCAGTAGTAAGTAATGCTACCCTAGACCGCAAATTTGCGGTCTAGGGTAGCATATCAATACAAAATATATAGGTCACCATGTTTTGTGCAGTTTTCGTGTTATGTAAATAGTGTCGTTCAATACATCACAGTCCGTTTGTTAAATGTAAATAGCAATGTGCAGTCGGCGGATAATCCAATTAATCAGATAAATACTGTAGTTACTTATCACAATGACGTAAATAGCAGGTATGTTTTTCAAGGTGTTTTGTACAATATTTGTCGGGCTAAGTAAACAGCACTGTGCTGTTTAAACAGCACTGTGCTGTTTAAGAAAAATCAGCTTCTCTAGACCGCAATTTAGCGGTCTAAGAGAGTATCATTTAGGTCAGCATGTTTTGTGCAATTTTCGTGTTATGTAAACACTCTTGTACATTACATTACTGTCCGTACTAAACACATAAACGACAATGCACAGTTCATGAAAAATAAAAAATGTGTAAGTACCTAGGCATAAAATTACACTTTATTTCGTACTTAAGCATCAATAATTCTTTTATGCTTGGTTAGCTGTACCCAATACTACTGCGACTTCAATAAAATCTTAAACGCGTTTAAATATCAAACCCAGCACCACGTTATAAGTTTCCCAATTTCACATATGAATTAACATCGAACGCTATCTTAAAAATGCTTAACTCCAGTACGAACTTAAATACTTCAAACGCGTAACCTTCGAACCCAGCACCACATTATAATCTTACCAATTTCAAATATGAATTAACATCGAACGCTATCTTAAAAATGCTTAACTCCAGTACGAACTTAAATACTTCAAACGCGTTACCTTCGAACCCAGCACATTTTGATTTTTCCCGATTCATATTATGAATTGACTTCGGGTGGTTTCTTAAAAATAAATTTCAATTTATAAAAATGTTTTATTTTATTTTAGCGAATTCAGCAAATAATATTTACGCTCTTACTGTTTGCATTCTAAAATTACAATCTATTTCACACTACTTCGTGCACAAATTTTAAGATATTATGAAAGGAAGTCGTCCTATCACAATATTACCAAATTAATGTTACGATCCCGATTTGTTATCTTGTAATCCAAAAATTTTTAAATTTATGCATAAATTATGTACAATAAAACTACAATCTTAAAAATTATCGACTTTAATTACATACATTACAGCAAGGGATATTTAAACTACTTAACATTTACTTAAATACTTAACAGTACCTATCTAAACAATTTATAGATTTTGTTTAACAAATTATACATTTGAATTCATAAATAAAATACATATTTAATTTTTAAAATTACACAAAATGCTTATATTATTTAAAAAAGTTTTAGTGATAACCAATTAATAAAATTTAAGCAAATACAAAGCAACAAATTTATATCTTAAAAATAATAATTTCTTACCTTCCAGCTCATCGTACAAATTTTGTACGAACGACAGACAAATTTTTCTTCGGTCAGGTGCTCGAATAGCCGGCATGCGAAGAACCAGTAGCCGGTAATTTTCCGGCGTCCAGTCAGCTTAAACTCCAAGTTACGTTGTTGTGCGATGATCTTGCAAATTCTTTTGGCCTGCTTCGTGAGAGCAGGCCAGAATAGGTCTGCCGCAATTATTTTTAACGCTGGTTTGGGTTCAGCATCTAAAAAGAATGCTAAAATTAACAAAAAAAGGCATAAAATATAAGAATAACATAAAATTAATGACATTAACACAAGTTTAAATAGTAAATTTTAAGATAATTGGCTTTAAAATCATACATACTTTTCAAATTGTCTCGAATGTCAATAAAATAGTCGAAGAATTTTGGAGGAGTATGCATGATTGCTTGGATAACTGTATGCAAAAGTTTAAAATAGAACCTTTGACTCAAAAATAATCGCCCAAATAACTGAATTCGAAGTCTGAAAATAAAACCTTTGACTTGAAAACTTAAATGCTTAATGTTTACTTAATGCGTGCGACATTTTTGTGTACAATAATGTGTGATTTTAATGTACTTGAATTTTACGCTTTAAAAACTATTGTCAGCTACATAACCAAATCAAATGAAAACAGGGTACAATAACAAATTTTGTTTGCTTTGTACGCTTTTCATTTATAGTTAAAATTATAAAATAAATAAAACGTGCGCATTTTTATGCTAAACTCAATGCTTTACAATTCCGACCTCTCTATGAAGTATACAATTTTATTTAAAAATTAGCGAATAAAAGGAATAAAACGATATTAAATCAGCAAAGATATAGAATTGCGACGTTTAAACTGCAGAATATTCGTCAAAAAGGTAATTATCCAACGGTTGAGTGTACGGAGGCATGAAAAATTCTGAAAAAAACAAATCATTGGTATCATCGTTCTTTTTCGAATTATCATCATTTTTCTCTGGTTTTTGTGTGCATGGAAACTGTGAAGAAAGCAAATTGCTGGTATTGCTTATATCATCGCTTTTCGCCAGTGTAGTTATATCTGAAAAATCGCGCATAAATTAAGCAAAATATAATTTTTTATAAAACTCCTAACCTTTTGCTTTGTTTCGAGTCGGATTTGAATCTATTTTCCTCTTTTTTAATTCCAGATCGCCTCCAAGAATTTTGCTTTTCCTTGATTCTCTTTTAATTGATCCTTAAATAATGTATAATTATTTTCGAAAATTAAATGTCTAAAAACGTAACTATATACCTTGCAGTTTATTGATAGCTTTCAATATATCATCCTTTTGATTTTTCCAAGTCTCGAATTGGGCGAAAGTCAATGTGATTTGTTGTTTCCTTTTATCATTTTTCAAAACTAAAATTTTGTTTGATGTTTTGTTGGACTCAATTAAAGCAACAGTATCCCACGATAAATCAATTTTTTCATCCAGTAAACCAAACATCATTCCAACCCTTATTTTATCTGTATTACTGACAAGTTTTTCATTACTGATTTAGCATTAAATTAATGCCATTGGTTGTGGGGTATAATGGTGGTTTGCCAAAATTAAAAGACTGGCAAATTCGAAATCCAATATTAATAAAACCGTTAAATGTTGATACTAAGCAGTATAAATCATTTCCTAAGCTAAACTCAGAGCGTGCATTGTAACTCATTATGAGAGAGCAAATTGTAATTTCTGCCGCTCTGAATCTAAAATTTTATACTAAATAGAATTTTTGGTTGAAATTCTGCTTATTGCTGCTTTTATCACATGATTTAGAAAAGTAAATAGTGCAATCTAGTTTTTCATACTTTTGTTGTTGTACCTATTCAAAGACACGGATTTCAAAAAATGAATTTTATTAGAAATCAAACAAAATAACGTTTTCGCGTTTACATGAAAAGTTTTACACTGTATAATCGAAAAACACTTGTCTAGAGTGGTCCAACATAATAAGACTATCAAACTCGCCGTATATGATGCTTTCAACCCCTCCTGCTGGCAAAGCTTTATGAAAAATAATTTCTAAACTCGTGGTTCCTTCTCTTAAAAGCTCCCAGGAGTTGTTGTCAGCACCGTCGGCGCTTAATTCGAAAACAAAAAATGTACAACCGTTTTTAAATCGCTTTAAACTAATCATATTTCCTTTATCATCTTGCGAAATTCCCAAACCATCAAACAATTGTACGAATGATCGAAGTAGCTGATTTTCGTCAAAATTTAGTTTATAAGGCGTCGAGGGTACTGTAGTTGACCCACTTGTAATTTTAATTTCGGAAATTCCGAAATCTTGAAATTGAAACGGTGACGTTTTGTATGAACCCCTTGCTGCCTCTGCACTAACGAGTCCAACGACGATACGCCTTGGCAGAGCGCCAGAAAAAAGTGCATTTAGTGGAGTCGAACGACGGTTTTCGGTTATATGTAGAGTTGTTATTTGTGTTCTTCGAATTGGATATTTTACGGTAGTATTTTGTAGCATAGATTCTATAGCTAAGGAGATTGAGTCTGCAACTTCGACTTTTTTGATATATAAACACATTTGTTTGACTTCAATTTTATAATTTGTTCGTGGATTTTGGTCTATATCGATTAAACAAAAACTATCGCTGTTTCTGTACAATTCTAAGCGTAGTTCACATTGATTTATTAAAAATCTGTCTTGAAACATTAAATCGGCATGAATTGGCGCCATTAGTTCGACCCATGCGCTGTCTTTGAATATGCTCATGCGAGTTTGAAAGCCAGGATTTTGTTGTGTTTCACTATCGTCAAAGTCGGGGTGATACATTGCAGCTTGTAATTGTGTTTTTTTAGCGTCTCTTCCAAAGTTCAACTCAGTTTCCAAAAAAGATCGATACGCATATCTGTCGCCACTAAAAAAATAAAAAAACTTAGAAAACATTTTAATTTTAGGTTTTACGTTTTCTTACCTATCAGAAATTAGCTTTCCATTGAGAAACATTTTGATTTGCTTGAAAAAGTCTTTCCAATAAGGTTAATAGGCAACACAAGATCACCCGCTTGTGCTCCATCCGCTGTGGTTGTAATTCTGCATGCTGAGCCATCAGGTTTCACGATACGAATTGCGAAATAAATATAATTTTTTGATAAATCTAACATATACATATCAGGCGGAATACGAAATTCGTAGGGGCCATCGTTTGTGCAAGGATTTTGCAGTTGAACTTCGGACCAATACGATCGTCGTATTGCAACTTGTGTTGTAGGTACAGTAAAAAGATCTAATTCGCTCTTGGTACTAGGGAGCGAATTTTCGTCTATTAGTTTACTCATTTAGTTAGTAAAAACGTCCGAACCGACTGATTTAAGTAGCTTAACTTTACGAAATGATGGTTTTCTAGAACGTTTCCTCTTTTTAAATACTTTAATGCTTGATATCTTTTTACGTCGACCTATTCCTTTTCCGGATTGAAAACGATCAGCTGTTTCACGTAATGCTTGAGCAGCACCAGTTTTACCATGCTCTATTGCACTTTCTTTTAATTTACGGCCACTTGCTACATCAGCAGCAATTTTGGACCCACTGAGTAGAACGTTTTTCCCAATTGTTTTCAAAAATGGCAATGCTATTCTATATAAACCTCTAAAAAAGCTGCCTAATCCTGCTCCTCTGTGATAAGGTGCATATGCTTTAAAACCACGAATAGCTCCCCTAGCTGATACTGGGGGTTGGATGCTATAGTACTTTGATAAAATTCTAGCCAGTCGTTTGCACTATCTGGTGTGTAAATTATATGCATTTTCAAATATTAAAATAATGCGAGCGTTTTCTAAAATGGAGCTTGATTATAGTTTTACCGAACTCAAATGAAACAAATTCGTCGGAATCTGTCTTTATATTAATTTCGATTCTTTCGATATCCTTCTTGAGGACTGAAATGTAATGTGGAACATCATATGTTTTATTTATAACACTACCAAAATTTCCTTGCACATCAATAGCACGCAAAAGTGGCGCCATTACGTTTCCAACGATCTGATTTGCAACGATGTTACTGTACACGTACATTGTTTCAAACTTATTCTTATTTATATCCGGCGCGTTAGTGCTAAGTACTTTAATAGGTTCCTTGTCTGATGTTAATTTATACTTCGTTTGAACAAGTGTATTATCATTACTGAATACTCTAGTAGGTTTGGCGTCCAATGTATATTTATATATCGGTTGATCAAACCCTAGAATTCCACACAGTTGCTCATTTGCATATACTCCTTCAACAATTGAGGGATTTATGGTAAAAATTACTTGGTTAGTGAAAGCATTATACTCTACTCGCACAGCATTTTCAAATTTTATTTCTTTTAATCTCTCCAAAATGGCCGTATTAATAGCAGTAACAAGACTTTCTATAGTTTCGTAATTTTTAGCAGGAAAATAAATTCTTTCAAAGTTTGATTCCGCATGCAACATTATATAATTTTTACCTTGCTTAATCGTATACCAAGAATGGGGATAAATGAGTTCTACTAAACCAACTTCCCAGTCACCTTCTAATCTTATTCTGTTGGGCAACGTGACCCGAAAATTGGAAGCTGTACAATCTTTTTCAGTATTACTAGGTAAGGTTATATAAAACTGACCGTGCTCTAACATGTCTACTTGCTAAGAGAAAACTTTCACAAATGAATAAATGCGTAAAATGTTTGCTTTATATAAATTTCATTTTCCAGTAAGGAATACAAAGTTGCAAATCAGGTCGAAAGCAGCACGAACTAGGGCATACACTGTAAACATTTTGCATAAAGTTACATATAATACTATCATTATGCATCAAATTCGGTGTAAAGTATTTAAAAATTGAATTCATAGCAATATTACGACATCTATGAAACAAGAAGAAAATGCAATAAAGTCCACAGGTAGCGCTAAACGAACTCTGATAGCGTGTCTTATTTAAATTTTGCGTCTTGCTATTTCTACGCATAAAATGATTGAAAGATTCTACGAAAGGTGGTAATCCTAATGAATCAAAATAATCAACATTGCCGCTTGAATCAAAATAGAATGCAACCCAATGCTGTCCGCTTTGATAATGGCGATCGATATTTGCAATAAGAGCAGCCGGTCGAAATGGTATTTTCCAGGGAAGTTTGTCACTTGGGAAAATACCGAGGAAAATGCGTTGTAGTACCTTATCTGATTGTACAATATTTCGAATTTCGTAACCGTTCATGTTATATCCGTCTCAAAAATCCATTCGTTAAATTTTTCAGGATATCCAAACCACTTTACTAATAATTGAACTTGTCCGTTTCTTAGACGTCGACGTTTGATTATTTTTTCAATTTTAAATGTACGGTCTTTATTAAATTCAATTTTTAAGAGTTCGCGTTCATAAAATGTTCCAATTATGTGTTCTCCGCTTAAATCAATAAGTTTGTAAACTGGCTCAGTTTGACGTCGAATAACCTGCGAAATTTTAAAAATTTCTTCTGTGTACTGAGGAATGTAGCTTTTATCAAATATTTGACGGTACTTTGAAATTCGTACATAAGCACCAACTGCTAATTTAGGCTCTTTACTCTTTTTAATTTTTCCATACAAATTTTCCAAAACTTGTTGAACATTATTGACGTTAACATCCGCTGGTTTCATTTTGATTGATCGGTGTACTGTATTATTATAATTTTCAACTAGTTGGTCCAAGACATCAATCCAATTGTATGTTCCCTTATCGGTAAAATAACGAAACATTCTATTTTTCAAGGTACGATTAAACCTTTCTATAATTGCGCATTTAATATCTTCGTTTTGAGATGTGAAAAATTCAATTTGTTCTTGATTTAATAGCTTTTGAAATTCCTGATTTACAAACTCTTTTCCTTTATCTGTTCGAAGTCTCCATGGTTTACGTCCTTCCGATAAAATTGATTTAAATGCTTGCGAAACATTAGAAGCCGATTTATTCTTAAGAGGTTTAGCCCATGCATATTTACTTAAAACGTCAATACAGGTTAAAATGAATTTAAAACCATTGTTGAAATTCACTAACGATGTCAAATCAGCAAGATCTAATTCCCACTGATGATCAATATCAAAAACGTAAATTTTATTCCTCTTAAATTTTCGATAGGCTTGCCTATGTAAAGTATATGTATCCTGCGAGGATAACCACTTCTTCACCTTAGCTAATGTAACTGATGGGTCTTTAGCTTTAGCAGCGTTATACAATGATTTAATACTAGTAAAAGATGAGGGATTATTCAAATTACTATAAAGAGATTTGAACAATTTTTCATTCATCATACAATGGAGTATATCTATATAATTTTCTAAATTTTCTTATATTTCTATATATTTTAGGCGTTGTTTCCTGTTTAATGGTTTCTGCAGCAGAACCTTCCGTCGCAGAATCATATTCTGTAACTGAGTCGGATTTTTCGGATTGCTTCTTATATATTTTTTCAGCCAACATTTTTCGTCTATTTGGGTTTCCTATAAATTCTTTAGGAACATGTTCTTTAAATAAAGCTTGTGCAAATTCTAACGCTCCGATTGGAGGCTCAGTTTTAATGCGTTCTCTACTGAAATCATTAATAAGGTCCACAATATGAGAATTAGGAATAGGACGGTCATCAACTGAAATCTCGCCATTATCGTTTACTTTAATTAATTTACTGCGTTTAATGTGAGAAACTAACATTTGAGCTTGTTTTATTTTACTTTTTGGAAGGCTAGACAAAACTGTATCAAACCAAGTGAATTTAAAATCAGGCTTTTCATCACTCTTTTCCTCGGGCTTAAAAATCACAGTTTGAGGTTCACGACTTTCGGCTTCTAAATTTAAATATCTACGAAAAAGCTGTGAATACAATTGGAATTGACGTTCAGGGCTTTCACTTTCATTTTCCAAAATCCGTTTAATTTCGTCTTTAAATTCATTAATTTGTTTTTGTAGTGGTGATTTTTCAGTATTTGATTGACTAGATAAAACATCTTGAGGTACCAATACCATTTTGTTAGTGAATTTCATTGTTTTCTAATTAAATTACCAAGCAAGTCAGTAGCAATGCTAAATAAAGGGGCTAATAAAAGTGGTAAAAATCCGCCTTTTTGAATAAGTGCACGTTTTTGAGCTAGTTTTGTTCCTTTCTTTGTACCCAAGTAACGAATCTTATTTTTATATCGTTTTAGTTGTTTCTTTTGTAATGGAGTTAGTAAAATATTACCGCGCAGTATATTATAACATATATCCGAAATACAGTAAATAAGTTCTTTGTTAGCTTTATTCAAAAACGCTTTACGCTGATAAGGTTTGCACTTTGCTAATACTTTCAATTCATTAATGTTATCTTGTAACCGATGCGACATGACGCCATAAACACAAAATACGAAAATGATACATTTTAACTTTCAGTACCTATTTATAACATCAGTGCAGCAAGAAATCTGCCTCGTCATTTAAAATTCGCATGAAATAGCTTTTACGATAGTAAAAATTTGAATCATTCAAATCGGAAAAATCATGTCTTATATCTTCATCCAAATCTCTGTATAACCCTTGTAAGAAGTTAGCATGCAAATCTCTCTTTTTGATTTGGGATAAAAGCTCATTGGCAAAATACCAAAAGGCTGACATGCGCCTTCGACCAGTTAATAAGTATTGACTATTGTATTGTCTTGCTTTTTCTTTATAAGATGCTTTTGCCTCAGTCGAAAATCGCGTCCAAAATACATCAGCAAGAAACGCTTTTTCATGATTTAAGACATAAATTGCTGAAAAAAGGTGAAAATAGCGTGTTTTTACAAAAAAAAATTTAAATATTTATACCTCTCCCTCGTTGATGAATGATTCGAACAAATAGTTCAAACGAAGCAGCGACCATAATTGAAAAATCGACTGGACCCGAAAGGATTGAACCGAAATGAATAAAATTTAGCAAAAAAAACGTTTATATACAGATTTGCTAAAAACTAGTTGTGTTTAAGACTTGAATTAGCCGCCAAGTATCTTTGTAAGAGAAATTCATTGACGCAACGTGTAAGCTAGTAAATAACCCGTCAATTGCGCAACATATGTATATGTCTGGGTTAAAAATGATTAATCTAAAGCAGCCTTTTAATCTAAACTCTCTTCCTATTCCAGGCGTACATGCAATATTTTTCTCTATAAAGTTTAGCAAGTGGCTTTTTTCTTCATTGCTTAAGCTGTACATAGTTGTTCTGTTTAATTTACTAGGCGTGTGTACTAAAATCGTAAAATTTGCTTCTCGGCTATAAGTGTTTTCCATGCACTTTTTCACTTGTAAGTCGTAGAATAATGCGGTCATAAAAGCGAGAAAAAATATCAAAGCTAGGAATGGTGACGCTAATACAAAATTTAGTGTTCTTGTACTTGACACTGTTCGTCGTAAAATGCTTTGAATAAACCCATTTCGTCCATTTTCCATAATTCAGGAGATAAGTTGTAAAAGATTGTAGCTTTGAGACCTTAAAATTTCTAAAATGAATTTTTTAAGTTTTACAGTTATATTTATTTCGGTACATAAACGTAATTTTTATCGTCTGTAGGAAAAATATTAGTTCTCAGTCGCATGTTTTCAGGCGTTGTCTGACATAAATCGATCAATAAATATCCAAAAGGTTCTCTTGTTGCATCAGAAAATGCTTCGGCAAAATGTTTCGAACCTGGAAAAATTTGTCTCTCCAAAGTTTTTAGCTGGACCCTATCACTAGGGTTTTTCATTAAAACTAGATATTGTGCATTAATTCTGCTTGTCCTCAATCCATTGTAGAACGCATTTTGAACTATATGTATAATCGACAAATTCCAATGATGAGATCCTTTTGTAAAAAGTTCGCTTAATCTTGAATCAGATTTAGTATCCAACATTAAATCATCCAAAATCAATAATTTTGGTTCATTTTTATTTGATTTTAAATCATCGAAATTTGGAATTCCTTCTACAAAATTGACGTTTTTATCTAATAACGCATCATAAGCTGGTTGCCATTCAGTATAGCACCAATAAATTTTTGAAGGCGGGAAATCTATCATTTCGTTCGAAAATTGAACAAATTTCTTGACAAATTCAGTTTTTCCAGACTTTGTTGGCCCCGAAACAATACAATTAAAAGGATGTTTCCACTTTACGTCCATGCTTACGTAGTAATATAAAATAATAAATCAATTTCAACGTGCAATCGATTTTATATTATTCAATACTTGCCCTACAATCAGGTGCTTTCATTTTTAGAATACCTAATAAAAATATAGTTCTCGCATGATTAAGTCTAAACGTTTTAACTTCCATTTTAACAAAATTTGAGACTCTTCCGCAGTGGATAAATATATAAGGCGTGTGTGATATTATTCTAGTCATTAAAAGCATCAATTTTTCCTCTATTAGCTGGGCAATCCTTATTTTGTTCAATAAATTTAGCGAATTTCTCTTGCTCATCCACAGTCAAATTATAACTAATTGTTTTATTAATATAACTAGGTAAGCGCAGAAAAAGATTTTTATTCTTTTCAGAACAACTCGCAATAAATTCAATTTTTTCAGCTATTATTAACATTAGGCACGTGCATTATTGTTAGTTCATAATTTCTTAGCGGATCATCGGGCGAAAGCGATTTCCAATTATTATCACTTTCAAGAGCTAGAAGTTTATTTATTATCATAGTTGTAAATATAAATTTCATAATAGAGTCAATCATCTTTATTTCTAATTTTTAGAATTTCAATCTTTCTTTTCATAAATATTTAAGCATAAATTGTAAAAGCGTCTGCTCGTTGTACTATAATTTTCAAACACTGATTTTATTAGCCGGACACGTTATTATATACTTGCATAAAACATTATACCCAACCATATGGTACAGTAGTACAATTTTGGCGAATAATACGTTTATCATAAACAATACAAAATTTTTTGGGAACAAGTTTCGTTATGACTTTTCTGCCATCGCTTTTACGTCGAATATTAGATGAAACGACAAAAATATTCTTTTTACAATTTTGCTTAACAAATGCATGAACAAGGCGGCGTAAAGAATTAAAATTTACGCGTTTCAATGTTATATAGGACAAAGTAATTCCTCGCACTTTTATAACGAAATGATCTTTCTTATCATTTGTACTGAAAACGCGGTAACCATAATTTTTTGGCCCACCACTACAAAATTCCGAAATGTATGATCCTTCACCATATTCTCGAAGCTCGTCAGTCATTTCGCCTAGTCCAGTGCCAATAGGTATACGATATTCCGTTTTTTTGTTTAAATTTGAGATATAAATGATACTATCCGTGTCGAAGTATAAAACATTCTTGCCAAGTTGCTCAATGTACGAATAAAGTTTTAAGCGAGCCTGTGTTGTTGTATATGCAGCAATTACTGAATTTGTGTTGCTCATAACGTCTATAAAATCCTCATGCTGCTTGAATGTAACAGCAATTAGTTCCTCGCTCACCATATGAATAGCTAAAACTGTAATGGATGGATTAAAAACATGAGCGTAGTATTTGGCCGGATCCTTGAAGTAAACCGTCTTATTCAAATTGTTTCTTTGACCGAACTGAAAAGCATTTGTATTCAAATTTAATAAAACAAAAAATGTAAACGCATTCATATATAAATTAGTGTGCTTAACAACAATTTTAGGTTAAACCCATATTAAAATGTTACGTCTAGCAGCACGTTATAGTATCTTTTAATAAAGACATTCTTAATTAAAATTATTTTAAGTATAGATAAAAAATGCAATATCTCTTACTTTTCCCCAAAAACTATTAAGCATTAATTTTGATAACGATCTTTTTCCAGGATTTTTTTCAATTTTGTTAGCATCCAACAATATATTTTCTCGATTTTCGATATTTTGAATATACGCCTTCCTATCTCGATCAGATTGAATAGTGGACGGATAACCTTCCGACTCCTAAAAATTATTATTCAGTGAGGACGTTATAAATTTTATAAATTAAACAAAAGAGGCCATAATATTAATAAAAATAAATTATTTTTTATTCTTACAATTTTCATTTTCATAAACGTGTTGACATATGCAGTAAACAATCCTCCACTAGAATTTATTATAGGATCATATTGTTCCACTCGTTCATAGTGCCAAATTTCGAAAATTTGTAAAATCTATAAGTCAAAAAAAAATTATTTATTTAAAATAAAAAATGAATAATACGCCTACTTTGTATCCTTTTTCCAAGGCTTTATAAATTTCCATTGTAACCCAAGTACCATTGAGGGCCCGCTGTGAATCATTATGTTGACATTTTTCTGTTTGTTGAAGGCTAGCACACGTTTGGCAGAGTGGAAACATTAATTTACCACCAGATCGAAATGGTAAAACTGGGTGGAATAATTTTTTCGGTGGTATAATTTTACATTTGATTAAACCCTCGTAGGGCTGATTTTCTAAAGTCACATTTTCAAAATTTTCAGTCAAAATTGTAGGATGACCAATTGGATATTTTCCATATTTATTGATATATGGATATAAACTACACACATCTACGTAGTTTATTTTTTGCAAAGGAAAATCATCAAAATCTTTTTTAATTTTATGATATAATTTTATTGCATTGGTTCTCCCGCCATAGAAAGCTATAAAAAAATTTAAAAAATTAATACACACATAGTTTAAGCAAAGTTTCAAAAAATATAATTATACCTTCACGCGGGTTAATTGGAGGCTCTTTTGTAATCACGTTGTCAAAGAAGGTTTTCATAGTTGAATTAGCTGCAAGTTGTTCCTTTAATTCACATTCCCAAATTTCTATTAAGTCATATCCTGCTTGTTGAATAAATTTCCGACGCTCTAAGACTTTATCATGTGCTTCCTTTGCAGTTAACATTCGATCAGCAGTAAGATTAGTTCTTTTTACCATACATCTAGGGCAACCGTGCCAATAACAACCTAGGTGTTCGTATACTGTATTGCCAGCAATCCCATCTACTTTATATTTTCCGATTTTTACTTCATATCCATTTTCCTTATGAGAAATATATTTATGTTCTTTGTGGCTAATCCATTTTAACCATTTTAATGCTATTATTGATTGTTTTTCATTTCTTCTATAATTATCGTTAGGAATTATGCCTATAGTCATTGGTTTTAAGAATAGTTTACGAAAAACCATACTGCATGCACTAGCTATTGTTAATGAACGTTCAAAAGGGTCAACTGTTGTTTCACTTATGAAAATATCTCTGAATTTCAGGCAACACTGTCTTAATACTGTAACATCGCTATCACAGTAAGCCAAAAGTTGATCTTTGAAATTGAATATCTTAAATAAATAAAAAATAAATTTTAAAGAACGACATCTAAATAAAAATTAAATTTTATATACTTTTCCTTTTTGCAGATTGTACCACTCGTAAAAACGTTTATACTCGTCAGTATTTAGAACCGTTGGATTATAATAAGTAGCATCTGGCCATTCGCCGACGTAGTCAATATTGGATTGTATATTAAAGTTATGTGGAAAATAGCCCTTATATAATTCCTCGATACCGAAAGTTTTAGGTAAATTTGCCAACTTCATTGGCAAAAAGTTGAATGAATCTATTATTCTGACAGTGCCATAAGAAATCGCAATTAATTCCAGCCCTTTAAAATAATGAAATACTTTTAAGTGTGTGTAAATAAAATTAATGCATTTCAAAAATCTACCTTTACTGATAATTTTCGGAACTTTGCCATGCTTGTGAAAGAATTGCAAAATAAACTGTCCGTCAAAGCCTTTAGCGTTATGTGCAATCGCCGTTACGTGCTTCATATCAAACAAAAAGGTACAAAAATCGTCTAAACAATTTTGTCCTATAAAAATTCGCTTGTTTAAACCGCAACGATAGCAAGATAATAAAGGCTCATTATGCCGGCAATCGTCACAGACAATATGAGCTATACATAAATTTGGAACATGTTCCAATTCAGGGCCATATACTGTGTCTTTTAAAATACTTTCTTGAGTAGTTTCAAAGTCGAAAAACACAAAACGTTGAACAATTTCTTCTTTTGAAATTTTTTCCGACTTTTCCGCATCTATTTCACTATCATACTCACTGTCTTCATTGTCATCATCATCTTCGTTTGAAATTTTGGCCATGTAACATAAATGCCCTTAAATTATAAGTCAAACTTGAAGTAAAAAAATTATTAAAAAATGATAAAATAACCTTTTTGTTGAACTTGTTTCTTGCAGATCCGGCAGTGAAAGTAGCCACATTTATGCTTCTTTTTACGGGCATTTCGAAAGTGTTTACCACATTTTTTGCACCGCTGAATTCGTGAGCATATAGATGCTTCGATTATTCTCTTTCTTCTTTTTTGCTTAGAAACTTGGCGATGATTTATAAAGCATTTAAAATTGTAAAAATATCGATTGCACGATGAGCATGTTAAAATTTTAGTTTTTGCACATGGCGGATAGCTGTAGCAGGAAGTGCATTTATGTTTACAACGATGGTATTCTCGGTTACTGTATGGTACATTACAGAGCTCACAGAAGTAGCTGCACGAAAAAAATGCGGCGATTTTGCTGATAACGGTAAAATGTCCATCATGCAAATATAAATGCAAGACCTTATCAGATTTCGTTGAACCTTAATATAGTAAATACGTCTATTTAAAAATCTTTAATTTTGCAAAATAATCTATAATAAAATTTTTCTTACCCTCGAAAAATAATACGTTGTGATCGCCTTTTTTAAACACCTTGATTTTATACGCTGGCATAATGTTTTGTAATTTGATTAACTCAGGTATGCCACACGCTCCCTCGTGATTTTCAAGCTTTGCTAATTTCATAAGTTGTTGGGCTTTTAATTTTTGCATCCTATGACGCCTCGCATCACCTTGTCGTATGCTATTCCAACAAAAAGTGGGATCATCCTTATGTAAACGAGCTCTAGCCACTACGAGAGCTCTAGCTAAACATAAATTATCGCGGTTACGAATCTGAAGAAAACATCCTCCATGTGGACCACGATTTATGAATTTTTCGTGAAGAATGCGATTACCATAACGTCCAGTACCTGCCTGTGGTGTTACAACAACAATTTTTAATACCGAATCAGTAGAATCGATTTTAACCTCCTGGTTTGACTGCAAAATACGTTCGATTTGGTTTAAAATTACTTCGCCGTTAATGTTTATGCGGTTTCTAAAATGTATCAATACTGGCTTGTCTAAATCTGGATTAGATAATTGAAAACCAATGAAAGTTGAAGGTTCGTATTTTGATAAAACAGTTTCTATTATATGATCGAAAATAGCAGGTAACCTTTCGGGCAAATTCGTGAAATCTTGAGAATTCTTAAAATGAATTCGATACTCAGCGCCATCTGTACTAAAACGTTTAATGTGCTGAATTTTCGGATCACTAAGTTCATAAAAATGATCAGGCGGCAGTTCACCCCCAGTTTGTTCTAATGTGTCATTCCATTCATCCGAACAGTCGGCTCTACTCTGTGCTTCTGATTCATTCCATTCGTCTATTGTTATTAAACTATCGGTTTCAAATGCGTCTGAAGACTCTTCGTCAGAAATATTTTCTAAAACTAAATTTTCGTTCACATTTTCGGTATGTAAATCTGGCAAAGTGTCCTCCGATTCCGAAAAATCACTGTAATCTAATGTTAATTTATATTCATCTTCATCCATTTTCGAAAAAATCGTACTAAATTTGAACAAACTTTAAGTTCGAGTGAAACAATTTCTGAAAACTACCCATTTTAAACTTATAAAATTTTAGGGGCTTTACTTACCGGTTCTAAGTATTTACATAAATTATTGCGTTTTGTACGTTCAGTAAAAATCTTGTAGTAGCAAAACGTAAATTTTTATTAAAATTTTTGCACAAACTACCTATAAGCAAACAATTCGAATTAACCCTAAAATTATAATGCTGCACGTAAATGAAGTGCATTAATAACATTCAATCATTTTGTAAATAATACGAGGCCTGCTTTATTTACTTTATTTTTGTGTTAGGAAACTGAAAAACACAAAATCAAAACACTTTTACGTATTTTTCCAAACAAATTTAAAATAATGTATTTCGTATGCGCCAGTCAGTAAATAATCGGCATGATTTTCGCTAATAAAAGGCAAGCAACTAAAATTTTTATAATTTTACGCGCTTAAGCTTTTCTCAATTTGTAAAATAAAATACAATTGTAAAATAGAGACATTTTGTAAATAAATGAAACTCACTTTATTTACCCTATTTTTGCTTCGGAAAACTAAAATTATAATGGTGCTTTTTAGTGTGAAATTGAAACACGTTAGCCCATTGTTCCTAACAAATTTTGCAATTGTATGCCTGCGCGCCTGCTTATGAAGTAAACATTAGAGTCGATTAATTTTCGGTCCGATTCGATCATTTTACATAAAATTAAAATTGGAGAGCGGCTTCGTTGAATTTTACTTTGAAAGTTTTTAATATGACGGAAAAAGGTCGCCACGATTTCGCATTAGGTGAAGACGTTTACTGTATAATTTCAAGATGGAACAACTTCGTAAATATTGGGTTTCGCGAGTGTAAGCAATATCTGGGTTATGCTAAAGAAAAGATTTATCCCACTAAAAATGGAATAAGTTTGATGCTCTGCCAGTACGAAAACTTAGTGGAAACATCTGACCAAATCATGGATGGCCTTATTTATGGTTTAAAAATCGACGAGATCGATCTGTCCTGGGATACTGTAGTAAACGTGGAATCGGGCGTTACGACGGCCAAAATTCTGGTATTCAAAAACGAAGTGAAAACAAAAATTCACTTTAAAACCGATTCAATTCGAATCTTGGCGAAATCAGCAGAAATATATCGACGCGGCTATAAAGGAAGTGCAAGGTATGTTAACTCCGTTCAAAATTATTATAATTTGGAATTTTCGATGTATTTCCTTGAAAATTCAAGTCTTAGTACTACTTGTATTCCTAAAGTATATTATATTTATAAATTTTATTTTTTGAGATATTTTTGTTTTAAATTATTATTGTATATTGTAATTTATCAGCTTTGCGCAAAAAAAATAATTATGCAAAATATTTGATTGAAATTGCTGTAATAAACGCGTAATAGATTAAAAATAATATTTTTTTATTTCATATTTATATTTTTAAAGATTTTATCAACTGGAAATCGAATGAGCCTGGGTTCCGTGGAAATGACACGAAGGTGAAAGAAAGTGCCGAATCGGACACATGCTTTATCAAATGCCCAGGTGAGAACGGATATTATTATTATTATTATTATAATATATAAATATATTAATTTATAAATATATATTAAATATAATTTATTTTGTTTATAATAAATTTTTATCCGTTTATAATGTTGTTTTTACTTGCAATAATATTTATTGATTGCATGCTTTAATTTAGAATGTGGGTATCAAATCTCAAAGAAGAAAAAATTTGACGATATTGATGACGGTATTCTAGAAACGAAAAAAGTGAAGCGTCTTGACGTAGTCCAGGCGGCTCTAGAAGAAGGTGAAATATCTATAAAAATTATAAGGATTGTTTTTGTTTAAAAATTTTTCTTCATTATACTATTTAATGATTAGATTGCAATGTTTATATAAAACCTGTGTCTACTCTTCGTTAAAAATAATAAAATATTACATTATTTATTAATTAAATTTGTTAATACTTATGTGGTACAATGTGAGCTGTTACCTTCTAAATTAAATTTTCTGCTACATAGCCTACCTAATTATTAATAATTATGTAAAATAATATTCGTGGTGTCGTCTAAATTTTATGATAAAAATTTTAAGATTCATGAAAATTAATAATAAAGCAAAATATTTATTGTTACCAAATATTACATTTAATAAATAATTTATGTAATTCTTTTTGCACTTGTAGTCGAGAAAAAACCGCTCGACCAAGTGATTACATTCGACTCGCCCGCATCTCCAGACGCAACAAACAGCGGCGCAGCTGACGATGGTCTGAGTAAGTGGAGACAAAAAATTTTGCTTTCCGATGCGCAGATTGTAGATGATAATTTAGAAGAAATAAATCATGATGATTTATTCATTGATGAATTCAAATTACCCGAAACTTCATTTAAGATTTAAGCGTGCACTTTTTATTTAACCAAGGCGATATTTTGAATAATTTTATACGTAGAAGATGACGCTTTATATTTAACTGTAAGCGCTTTTTATTCAACCACGGCGATATGTTCGTTTATTTAATGTTTAAGATGGCTATTTATATTTAATTGTAATGCACGTGCCGGCGGAATATTTATGCAATTTTAATTAATTGTGGCGATATATTTAATAATTTAATACATAAAAGATGGCGTTTTATATTTATTTGTAATGCAAATACCAACTGAATATTTATTTAATTTATAAAACTTTAATTTGTTACGCTTGGTGAAGGACTTGGTGCAATAATAAAATAATCTGCACATAGACTGAAACCTGTTAGCATTAGCAATAGGTATTAATAGGTAGGTAGGTAATATCTGCATACTTTAACTAAAAGCGGTCTGAGTAGCAAAAATAAAGCTACTACAGAGGTACAACATACGGATATTAGCTTAAGCCAACGTGTAATTTTGCACATATAAGTACGCAGGTACCTAAGCACGTGTGCTGATTATTTAGATAAATAAACGGCAAAAGATGCCTGGCTATATGAGCCATCATGATAGGTAACATTAATTGGATTATCCACCGACTGCTCATTGCTGTTTACATTTTGCGTATGGACTGTGATGTACTGTATGTATGATACTATTTACATAACACGAAAACTGCACAAAACATGCTGACCTATATGTTAGACCGCTGAATTGCGGTCTAGAAATGCTGATTTTCGTCCAGCAGCACAGTGCTGTTTACTTAACCCGACAAATATTGTACAAAACACCTTGAAAAAGATACCTGCTGTTTACGCTATTGTGATAAGTAACTTACAGTATTTACCCGATTAATTGGATTATTCGCCGACTGCACTTTGCTGTTTACATTTTGCGTATGGACTGTGATGTATTGAACGACACTATTTACATAACACGAAAACTGTACAAAAC
Organism: Mermis nigrescens; assembly: GCA_036768485.1. Taxonomy (NCBI): domain Eukaryota; kingdom Metazoa; phylum Nematoda; class Enoplea; order Mermithida; family Mermithidae; genus Mermis; species Mermis nigrescens. The sequence continues at coordinate 57,388 of JAVLUZ010000305.1, forward strand.
ATGGTGACTTATATATTTAGTATTGATATGTTACCCTAGACCGCAAATTTGCGGTCTAGGGTAGCATTACTTACTATTCCTGGCAACCAATAAGCAGGCAACTACAAAACAAAAGAAAGATATTATAATACAGGAAGGTGGTTTTCTTCCTCTTTTACTTACTCCCATACTTACAATAGCTGGTAGTTTGTTAGGTGATGCAATAGCTGGTAGAAAATGAAACAAACTGAAAAAATGATTCTTATACCCCCTGAAATGACCAAGCGGACTAAGCCTATTGATGTTGTGCTAGATTCCGTGGATAATGAAATGCAAAAAGTTTTGCATAGCAAAAGTATAGCTCATGAAATAAAACTCATGAAATACAATAAGGTAAAAGGATGTTGGAACATCATGGTTTTTGGTATAAATATAAGTTTATCAGGAAGTATTTATAGAAAAATTGTGACTATACAAAATATTTTACTGACTACAAAGAAAACTACCAGAAATTACCCAAAGACTGCACAATACAATTATTTAAGATTCCCAGGAATTGTATTTTGACTACCTCAGGCAACATTACTGATTTTCAAATCGGGTTAAATTCTATGTGTTGGAGCCAAAACAGTGAAAGATGGTGAATGTGCCATAAAATGGCTGTAGCATGCATTAAATGCTAGAAGTGATGATTTGAAGGTGAAATCCCATATGTTTGCAGGTTTGGCAAATTTAGGGTTTGGCATTAATTGTTGCAAATTTTATGAGCTGGTAAAAAGAAAATGCAAGTATGAAGTAGAATTGTTTCCTGGCTCAATATACAATTTCAGAAATATAACATTTATATTGTTCACAAGCAGAAAATTAATCCTTACAGGTGCAAAACAGGATCATTATGCAAATGAGTCTACAGTAGTGTGTCAAAATTTAGCAGACTATAGTAGTCTTCCAAGACCAGTTCAAAACATGATTATGGGGAAGGTGCCTAGAAAGTAATAAAAAATGCTTACATGAAGAAGAGCTTGGTGCAATTTCTAATGAGATTTTGAGTTGTATTGCAATTTTATGCACTCTAACCATCCTCTACATTATTTGCTTTATTAAAAACAATATTTTATAGCATCATCAATTTGATGCTACAGCCAAAATAGCAATATAGATATTCCATATTTGAGCCAGGGAGTATCCCTAATCTGACTCTGGGCCCTGCCTAAGCGCTGTAGCACGTGTACACAATTTTTCTTGGGAGACACAATTGATCCTAAAAATTGCTAAAAATCAAGCAGTGTAAACAAAAATTGGTATACTGTAGGTTACGCTGGCTAAACTTTTGTACATAGCACAGCTAAGATTTATATATCTTACCCTGGAAATTTGGACAAAATTCGGCCAGTGGTTCTTGGAATATAGTGCTTTACAAGAAAGTGTTAAGTAAATTAGTATACTGTATGCTGCGCGTTAAAATTCTGTACCTAGCACAGCTATGGATTATATATCATATTCTGGAAATTTGAACAAAATTCGGCCTGTGGTTCTTGGAATAGAGTGCTATAAGAGAAAGTGTAAAGTGAATTAGTATACTGTAGGCTGCGCACTTTAATTCTTTGTGCAGCATGCCTAACATATACTCAGCGTACTCTGAAAATTTGAGCCCAATTTGATTGCTGGTTCTTGAGTTAAAGTTATTTCAATTTTTCATCTGGGAAATTTCCCCATGGTAATTTGCCTCTCCCCTGTCCCTGGGCTGGCGTGCGCCTCCTCCAAGAGGCAGGTCCGACCCTCCCTATGCTACAGCATTGCGCCCTGAGAAAAGCCAGGGTGAAGATTCTGAGCCCCTCCGCCTATGCTATAACACAGGCTGTGCTACAGTATTGCGTGCTAGGGACACCCGGTATACTACTTATGTTCTGACTATATCAAAAGTCTTTAAATATCAAAATTTTTTGCAGAAATTTGTCATCTGACTATATCAAAAATCTATAAATATCAAAAATTATTATTAAAATTTGTCATCTGACCAGAATCAAAGTCTATAAATATTAGAAATTTTCGAGTGAAAATTGTTATCCAATTAAGTCTATATATATATATATATATATATATATATATATATATATATATATATATATATATATATATATATATATATATATATATATATATATATATATATATATATATATATATATATATATAAACTCTTTCAAATTTCAAGAATATAAGTCTAGGAACATCCTGGAATTTATGACTACAAACGTCAGAATTCCGGGATTACTGGTCTCATAAGGGCTAAAAAATAGCCTTCACCGGCCTATGCCAGTAATTTTTTTGAGGCCAGCTCAAACTGATCACAGCTTCTGGAGCATGAGCTGGCAGCTGCACACTTGCACAACATGTAACAAAGCATTCACACGATCTAACAAGTTAAAGGAGCATGAGGAATCTGTGCACATAGGTGCTTGGTATTGCTGCCCTTCATGTGCATCACTTTTAAGGCTTCCTAGAAAACTTTGTGCGCATTTTGAGACTAAACACATAGAAGAAAAGTGCATGTATTGTAACTCATCAGATGTTTTCTCAGACACTCATATGAACGCATGCTTACTAGTAAAAGCTAATCCAGGACTTAAATTAGAAAAAGTTAAACCTGTTCAGACCACATTTATGCCTGAGGACAGTTTTCTTCCAGAAAATTTGTCCAACTACCCTGAAAATATTAGGGAGGAAGTCAGGAAGTACTGGAATTTGATATGTACAACTAAAAGCATAAATGATGCGCTAGATCACACTGATAATTATCACTGGGGAACCAGTAAATACTTAGATATGCTGAGTGATATTTTCAATATTGAAAAAGAGGCATTCCGCGTGGATGCAGCATTAGGTTGTATTTTGAAAAATTGTGAAACTGATGTAAGCAATTACTGGTATGCATGCTAAAATAATTTCACCCTTCTTGGAAAGCCAGTTCTAAACAGAAATAGTGATAATGTGAAAAATTTAGCAGAAAAGCTTCAAGAAATCGATGTTGAGGAAAATTCAGCCCCAGATACAAAATGGGACTTCTGGCTATAGCAAATGTAGAATTTTTTGTAACTTCTCAGAAAAATTTTGTTGCTGATTGCACTGATATTTCACTTCTGATAGAAGTAACAAATCAAAGGCATACATTGCACATGACACAAGACAGCAACAGAAACAACTTTGATGACAATCTATGTTTTTTCCATTGCTTAGCACAATGTCTTTTCTGGAAATTTTGAACTGGATACAGTTTAGAGATTTTTTGTACAGTATTGTCAGAATAAAAGTATTCAGGCTAACACTGAAAATTCTAATGGTGTTCCATTTACTGATTTGGAAAAAATAGAAAAATGGTTTGAAGTAGATATTCAGTGTTTTCAAATTGATGCTGACAAGCAGGCAGCTGTTTGTTGGAAAAACGTGATTAGGAAATATGACAAACTGTTAAATTTAGATATTTAAATGACTGCTTCTGATCAAGCACACTATAGTTGTATCATGAATCTCGATCAATATGCAAAGCAATACCTGTGTATCATGTGCAGCAGGTTATTCAAAAAGGCAGAAAAATTAAATGATCATGCAAGACACAATTGTAATCAAGGAGAGACAAAGCACAAATTTCTAGGTGGAGTATTTCAACTGAAGAAAATTTTTTTGAAGAACTGTCTGATCTTGACATTCCAATAGCAAACCAATTCTGTCCTTATTTGGCTGTATATGATTTTGAGGTACTCTTAATTAAAAAAGAAGGAAAAGCTTCAGATAAATTGCAGTATATAACACTGCATTAACCCATTTCATGTGCAGTAAACACAAATGTGCCAGGATTTGAACCAACGTGTTTCATAAATGATGATCCTCATGAAACTGAGCATACAGTCACTACAAGATCTTGAAAAAATTCAGCAGGCACAAAGCGCCCTACTCTTAACATAATTTCAAGATATCTTTGAAGCCCTAAATCAGAAGATTTAAAATCAGATTGCCTACATTAAGGAACATGAAGACAGGGATGTAAGGCGCAAAAAGGGTTCCTGAATCATCTGAATATACTGAGAACCTAATTACACAGGTACTGTACTCAGTTGACTCGCCTTGGCTTTAACTCAGGCAAGTATGACCTGAATTTAATTAAACGCAACTTGTTCCCAGCGCTCATACAGCAAGTGCGTAAGGATCCTCAAAATAATGAATGGCCAAAAACCATTCTGAGAAATGGCACAACACTCTGCCCATCTAGACATCTTTTCAAATTCTTAGACTTCAGTACCTATGTAGTCCCAGGTTTTAGCTCAGATGCATTTATGAAAGCATATCAAGCCTTGTCAAAGCAAAATTCCCTTATGAATATTTAGATTCTTTTTATAAGTTATCTGAATCCAAGTTGCCTCCTCCTGGAGTATTTTACAGCACCTTGAAAGAAGAATGCATAAGCATGGAAGATTACAAACAATGTCAAATTTACTGGAAACAATACAATATGAGAACGTTAAAGGATTACCTCATATTTTACAATCTAAGAGATGTTATACCATTCATAGAAGCCTGTATAACTATGGCCCAGCTGTACTGAGACTAGGGATGCAGCGGATATCCGCAGCTGCTATTACCCACTTCTTTTTTGGTACCCACACCTGCACCCGCTATTCCAAAATTTTGCTACCCGCACCTGCTAAAAATATTGTGATAAAGCAGCAGGTGGCGGATAACAATAATTAGAATTAAGAAAAGACAAAAATTTGCTCCAAGAAATTTTATTCTAAATGTTTTAACAGTTAACATCTTATATTTCAAAGATTTATATTTTCATAAGCACTAGATTATATTTCAAAAACAGCAATTTTCCACATAAGTCTCCATTCAAATGAGAATGCAGTGGATCATATATAATGCGGGCTCCACTGAAAAGCTGTTCTGATGGCACACTTGTTGGCAGTGCAGCAAGGAATTTAGAAGCAGCCTTGGACAGAAGTGCAAAATTTTCACAGTTTAGTGACCACCCAAACCAGCTTATTCTCACTAATGTGAATGTGTCAAATTTCCAGATACTCATTGAATTCCTTAAATCAATTAATTTTTACTTGTTGAATTCCTTCAATAGTTTATTCTTTAAGTACCTAATTGTACATAAATATTTATTTAAGTGTTAGTGTACTTAAAGTTTAGCTGATTGATACCATTTGATTCTTTATTAATTGAACTTAATACGCTTATAAAAATAAAAATACCAACTAAAAGATGCAAAAATCTAATCTTAAATTAAAGAGTTCGCTTAATTCGTACCCATTAAACACAGTACCAACCACCAGAGCCCTGTGCTGGCCAAAAATTTTAGACCCGCCCTGCCAAGAAAGAAATAAAGCCCGCCCCGCAGCTCCTTAGACCCGCCCGCCCTGCTAGTAATGTTACAAAAATTAGGCCCGCCCGCCCCGCAAAATTTTTTCATGTACTCTATGTATCCATTTCTGGTCGAAAAGGAGCCAGAATGCAAGAAGATAAAGAATCGGACAATGAGTGATACAAAATCTTCAATGTAAATGAGTGCAATGCAATTTTGTAAATTGAATAAGAGCTTATGTCTTACAGCAATAAACTTCATTGGAACAACAATGATGTTACTGTGATAGGTGTAGTTAGGTATGTAGGTAAGCTGCAAAAGGCATAATCTTGCACTGCTGATTGCTCAAATTCTGAGGGGGTCTGATGGGGCAAAATCGCCAAAACTAGCACAACAAAATCAATTTTGGGGGTCTGCTGGATCCCAGGGGACAAACCGGATCCCAATGCTCGCCATTACTCAAATCCTATAGGCGATTGTCTACCTTATGTAAGGACGTAGTGTGTACCTATATATATGTAGGCATAGGTGGGCAGCACCGAAATTCTGGAGGGGGGTGAAAAAATTTCTGGAGAGGGGGTGAAAAAATTTTTAAAGGTCAAAAAATCGTCTTAAAAGTGGTCCTATGGCAAAAAACACCATTTTTTGACGTTTCTCATCAAGCACTATCCAATGGCATCAAAAAATTGCTGAAAAAGCAAAAAAAAATTTCTGGGGGGTGTTTTGATTTCTGGGGGGGGGAGTATTTCAACTTCTGGGGGTTCATGCCCCCCAAACCCCCCAACGCCCACGTGTGTATGTAGGTACCTGCCTACCTATATATACAGGTTGTTTCAAAAAAACAAAACCCATATCAGACCATGTAACTTCGGAACAAATTGCTCAATTTGAACGCAAGTTGCTTTAACCAATAGATGAAAACCTTCATAATGATCTTGCGAAGTTTCATTTTTGCAGCTTTATTTGTTCTTGTACAACGCGCATTTGGGTAAAAGTCGTTTTTTACATTAAATACAATGTGTCATAAGAAATGAATATGTGTTTGCAATGTTGTAGCTTTAGATTGAGTGAACATTTTAGAATATGGTTTGATTCAATCAAAAGCTCATTTATCTAGCTAGTTGCCTCGAACTTTTATTTTTATTTTGTTTGTTGGTTCAAGAGCTATTGAGTTTTTGCCTAAGGTCACACCCTCGGCGATTGAGCCAGCAATGACAAAATAAGCAGCGAGTTGCTTGCGCTTGTGAATGACCTAAGGAATGACATTTGGCGAAAGCTCAATAACTCTCGAACCAAGTAGCAAAATAGTATGAAAATTTACAGGCTAACAGCTAGACAAACAGGCTTTTGAATAGAGCAGACTGTATTCTAAAATATTTACTCGATTAAAAGCTACAACATTGCAAACACATGATTTATTTCTAAACACGCATTGTATTTAATGAAAAAAAACGATTTTTCACACTAATTGCGCGTTGCACAAGAACGAAGCAAGCTTCGGATACGAATTTTAGCAAGTTTCTTACAAAGGTTTTTGTCTATCGTTTAAAACAATTTGCATTGAAATTGAGCCAGCCGTTGGGAAGTTACAAGGTCAAATATGGATTTTGTTTTTTGAAACACTGTATATATGTAAGCTTATGCATGGTAAAGCTGGATTATTTCAATTTGTATTATTTTAACAGCCTCCCATGTGTTCTATTTCATTAAGTATTCATTCAAAGGATGAGCAGCAGAGCATTACTTAGAACTATAGTCTATTTTGCGAAACCTTGTGCATAGAAATCAATTTTGCGCACGTATCCTTTTGCACAACAAAAATTTAAAAAAAAGAAAGGCCCGCCCCCAAAATTTTTAGAAAATGAAGCCCGCCCTGCCCCGCCAGCCGTGTGACCCGCCCCGCAAAAAGCACACGCAGGCCGCGCGGGCCTGCGGGGCGGGGTGGGCCAACCCGCCCCATGCAGGGCTCTGCCTACCACCATGTTATAAGATCGGATGTTCCGTCTAACCCTGACTTGAATATTATTCAGTCTTATTGTTTGGCTTCTTTATTAACATATTGCCTTGCTTTAAGCCAGAGCAGAGCGCCTCTTTATCAATTGTGTAAGGCTACAAAGATACTCATAATAAGTTGCTTTCGTAATTAATTATTATTTCCTGTTTGGATTCCCAATTTTTCACCTCAAATAATTCCATTCTATCATAAGTGAAACCTTTATTTGAATTGCTTTCTCACGTTTATTTGGGGGAGTGGAGATAATAAAACAGACATGAGGCCTATTTGTATTTAGGCACATAGCTCTGGGGGAATGGGGGTTCCGGACCATACGTGGCAGCACCAAAATTCTGGGGGTGCAAGATTTTTCAAAGGTCAAAAAATTGCTTTTAAAATGGTGGTATGGTTAAAAACACCATTTTTCAACGTTTCTCATCGAGCACTATCCATTGGCATCGAAAAATTTCGAAAAAAACAACAACAAAAATTTAAAAATTATATTCTGTGGGGGTATTCTAATTTCTGGAGAGGGGGGTATTTTTGTTTCTTGGAGGTTGATCCCCCTGAACGCCCACGCCCAAATATGGTCTGGACCACACCTGGGCATGGGGGGTTTGCGGGTATGCAGCCCCCCAGAAATCAGAATACAAAAGAATCAAAATACTCCCCAGAATTCAATTTTTGAAATTTTTCCTTTTTTGCAATTTTTTGATGCCAATAGATAGTGCTTGATGAGAAAGGTCGAAAAATGGTGTTTTTATTGCCATACCACCATTTTTAAGGCCATTTTTTGACCTTCAGAAATCTTGCACCCCTCCCCAGAATTTTCTTGCTGCCAAAGTATGGTCCGGACCATACGTGGACAGCAAGAAAATTCTGGGGGGGTGCAAGATTTTTTTGAAGGTCGAAAAATGGCCTTAAAAATGGTGGTATGGCGATAAAAACACCATTTTTCGACGTTTCTCATCAAGCACTATCCATTGGCATCAAAAAATTGCGAAAAAAACGAAAAAAAATTTTCAAAAATTGAATTCTGGGGGGTATTTTGATTTCTGGGGGGTATTTTGGTTTCTGGGGGGGTGCATACCCCCAAACCCCCCACGCCCAGGTGTGGTCCGGACCCCCAAAATTCAGGAAAATCAGAAAAATAGGACTTTTTAAACGTTATTTTGTGCTATTTTAGGCCTTTTTGGGCTTAGTCCCCCAAAATTCTTATTTCCCCCTAAAATAGGACAGCCAGCTATGTGCCTGTTTGTATTCGACATTAGTTTACCTTGCTAAGATTTTGCTCTTTTCTCTCAATAACTGATTCGCCATCGCTTTCACTTGAGAAAAACTCATCATATAGTCTGTCATTGGAATTATTTTTTTGGGTTTTGCTCTTTTTGAGTGTTTTGCTGTCGGCTTGGAGGCTATCTCCTCCATGTCAGTCAACTTGGAAATTGATTCAATGAAGCTTTTGGCGTAGCTACATGTGCTGACCTTTTTGAAGTATTTTTATTTATACCAAGGATCTAAGAGCGTGCCACAAGAAAATGCTGAAAATCGAATGTTTATTTACTCAATAGAACTGAAAACAAAAGTTTTATGTTTTATGGTTCATTTTTGATGTTAGCAAAGCGTTTCACGAGACCACATTAAAGCATTTACTAATAAAACCTATGCCAGAAATGTCCAGGTTTTCATCATTAATTGTCGTTTCAAGCCAACTCATATTCGGTAGTACGTCTGAAGCACTGGCATATGCATGGCTTAACTAAAAAACAGTCAAGCTGAAGAGAGTTCAAGGCCACTAAACAGTTTAAACCTGTAGTCCGTTTCACATATCCTTGCGTTTCTTCTCTAAGAATTTTTTATTGACGTAAACAGGTAGCATCATATGTGGGCAGCACCAAAATTCTGGGGGGTGCAAGGTTTTTCAAAGGTTAGAAATGGCCTTAAATGTGGTGATATGGCGAAAAAAGACTATTTTTTCAACGTTTCTCATTGAGCACTATCCATTGGCATCAAAAAATTGCTTGGGAGAAACAGAAAAATTTCAAAAATTTAATTCTGGAGGGGGTATTTTGGTTTCTCGGGGGGATGGGGGTGCATACCCCCTAAAGCTCCCAACACCCAGGTGTGGGTAGCATACAATATGAATGGATCAATTCAATGCAATTACGGAAAATATTGTTTTACAACTTCTGAAAAATTGTAAGTGAAGAGGGGGAAAGTTAAATTACCAGTGTATTAGATTTTTGAAATTAAAAAATATTTGCATAGGCATAACACTATTTTATGGATTTATACAAGTAGCTTTAGAAGACAGTAACATTGCTTAAAAAGAAATGTAAAAATAATTAAGTGCATTTAATTCTAGTATTGTGTATTTAATAATAGGTATTTCCAGGCACGTAGCTCAAGGGGAATAGGGGTCAGGCCCCCCAAAATTCAGAAAAATCGGAAAAATAGGACTTTTTAAACATTATTTTGTGCTATTTCTGGCCTTTTTGGGCTTGGTCCTTCCAAAATTGGTGGTGGTTCCCCCAAAATAGGACAGCCAGCTATGTGCCTGGATATTTCTCCATACAATAATTAAGTTAATATTTTAATACTTCTTCAGTAATAGTGCGGAATGGTTTTAGCACACTTATTAGCTTATTCAATATCGACCAGGGAAGTATCCAATCATCGAAACCCTCTTCTGTGGAGAAGAGAACAAGAGCTTCTTTTAAACAAACTATACGTTCAATCATGTCTAGGGTGCTGTTTCATTGGTTAGGAGATTCCTATTATAAGAAATTGTAATAATAAAAGGTTGGCAAAGCTGTTAGAAATTAAAAACTGTAGACTACTCGAGTTAGTTTCAACGGAACAGATGCAGAACTAAGCCGGTTTTAAATCTTCATCAATTTTTTCCGATTTACATCACTCTTATGGAAATGACCGACAATTTTGCAGCAAGTAACTAAAGCATTTTTCACTGTTTGCTGTTGTTCAAGAGCCTGAATTAGAATAATTCAAGATACTTGGTGTAAGTATGTAACATTAAATTCCTAGTATTACCGCCTAAACTATTAGATTCAGATTATGCGCTGTGCAACTTTCATTTGGCAATGATCAATCTGTGAGTGCTTTTATTATGTTAGTATCATTGTCACGCATAATGACATGCAGCTGCAAATTATGTCAAAATCATTAGAGCAATAGAACGTTTTTTCTCTTGAGCTATTTTCACTCACTGATTCCTTCTTAGTACTCCATGACAGCAGCATATTTTCAATAACTTTGCTTGAATGTTTTGCAGTGTGACACATAGCTCCCAATGGTGATGCCTGTAATACCCATTTTTTCAGAACAAAATCATCCAAAATTGAGTGCGCTGTTAAGCTAAAAAATTTTTAAAAACATTCAGCTGTATTTTTCACTATTCAGAGTTTAGAATGCTAACCTAAAAAGTGATTCTGATATGTTAGACCAAATATCCATAGTGAAGGAAATTCCATTTGTACTGCAGGCCTTAACTTGATCAGCTATTTGCTCCCGTAGAGTTTCAAATTTCTTAATTACCTCATTTTTGTAAGATGTCCTTGATTTAAGTTCATACATTGGTATCTAGAAAAATGGAGCTTTTAGCAAATTTTGATTAATTTAAAATTATGCCAAAACATTTAAAATATGGAACTTCTTCCATCAAATACATGAAACCTAGATTTTCAAGAAATTGAGATGGTTGATTATCTAATGCAATCATTCTTGCAATTTTCTTATCTATTTGCCTTGAATTCGGGTCATTCTCGTTCCATTTAGTTTTCTGAAAGAGCATAGAGAGGCACACATCATGAGCCTTACTTCGACATTGGCCTAAATAACTGTATACTTTAGGAAACAATTCCTTCAGTGTAGTCTGAGCTTTCAATTCTTCCCTTACTGCTTTGCGCACATTACTTGGCGTTTTCTTCTATGAATATAAGAGGTTAGGATATGAATCTTATACAAATGGGAGAATGGTTCGCTTATTTCCTAACCATGAATGGGCAAAAAAAATATGTTTTAAAAATTCAAGTTGCATTTAAAAGTTAAATTTCTGTTTTATTCCTGCTGAAGAGAAGTGCTATTTTCGAAGTTATGTATCTTCTAATGATATGTTTCACACATAGTCAAGCATGGATTGATCAAATATTAACTGAGAGTGATCTTATATTTCATTGAAAAAGAATTGCTTTAGCTCGTTTGCATTGAATAAGTTAACTTATCTAGGCATTACAAATTCAGCATCTAGTAAGAATAGAGAAAAATGTATGCAACATACATATAATAGATTTATATTATCATGCTTTGGAGGGTCTGATAGCCTTTATAAGGACATCTAAAAATATAAACATGCAAATTACATAGAACTTTGTCTATCTTCTATTTTGGACTCTTCAGCTTCTTTTTTATTTATCACATATTTGGAGTATTATGTCTTATGTTTGGCTTCCAAATGATTTTTTGACAAATTTGTTCTCCCCCTTGTTTTGCAGGAAAGCTGAACCGAGCATAACTTACACTTGGGTTTATGTTTGTTGGTGAAATCAAAGTAATCCCATACGACAATAGTATAATTCTTTGGCATTGCTAAATTTTTTTTAAAATAATAAAAACGAGCATAAAACAATTCTGAGGCAATGGCACATTAATGATAAAACTAAAATGTATAGCAGTGAATTCTAATGTACCAGTACAAATGGGAAAAGCGAACATCTACTTGTAATGAGTCATATTTTTATGTACCTACTGGATTGCAGATACGTGTTCAAGCTTTCTAATTATCAATTCCAACTTATGCGAATTATGCTTTTTCTAAAAATAAGAGTCTATGTTCCAGTCTTTATGTGCATCAGTTTAACCACTCTAGCATGCGTAGAGATATTATGCAGTGATATATTGTACTCTGCTTTTAAAGAGAATGACAACAACAAGTGGATAAACATTTTGTTCTGCAAAGTGCAAATATATTACTCATTCTGGTCAATGGTTCAATCATTGACAATCTACTTATCTTTGATCTGAAAATTTAATCCATTGAGAGTGTAGTCTTCAAATAAAAAGACAATCAGCTTGAAGATTAATATGAATTTAGCACACAGTGAATAACTGCATTAAGGAGACAAAAAATAGAGCATTTTCAGCCCTATTTATTATATGCTATATCTCACTGCTGAACCCGCCACCCATATCCACTATTTTTAAGGTGTGTCAATCGCACCCGCTAAAGCAGAATTTTGGCACCTGCACCCGCTATTCCAAAAAATGTGCACCTGCTGCATACCTAATTGGGACAGATTTAGAATTGATATTTTTAGAGGCAATGTCACTTTTTGAGCATCACAGAATTCTACCTTTTCAAAAGTATTCCTGAAACCCAATTTGCGCTCTTTGCATCCTACTCTAAAGATTTATACTATACCCTTAAATCAATCAAGAGAGGAGGATTTTCTTATGACACACCTTGCAATAAAAGATAAAACATATATCTGCAAAAATCCCAGCAAAGCAAACCCCTTAATAAAAACTGCATGCAAACTCAAAATAATTTTCTGACAAATCTCGTGATACTATTGAAAGGCCCAAAGCAGCTTTTAATTAATCTATTATTAATAGTATATATCTTTGGTGGGCTAGGGCATCTAATTTTTCTTTATGTTATGTGGAAAAGGCAATTAGCCGCCCTAAATCTTTTCCCATTACCTAAAAAATATGTGTTAAATCAACAAATTTTCAAGAAAATTCTGCACAACAACTTATATGACTTCTAAAGTTAAAACTGACACAGCAAACGAGACCAGGAAGCAATGACTGTCAGGTTGTATTATTCACACAGAACCTTACAAAACTAACAGATAACTCAGGCACAATTTGCCTTAAAAAAGACATGGGATGGGTACTCCACATATAAAAGTCCTAATAAACAAACACATCAAAGCAACAGCATTAATTGACTCATGGGCTGTCAACTAACTCATCAAATCAAAAATTGTCCAAAAACTGCCTATATATTTAAGACAAATATCAAGTTGATAGCCGCAAACAGAGGAGAAATTCAAGTTCTAGGGGTAGGATTTATTAGAATATGTGTAAAAGAGGTTCAAGAGACCCTCATAGTTTATGTTGCCCAGCAAAACTTATTTTAGGAACAAATTTTCTTTCTGAGTTCAGAACTATCTAATTTGATTGGCCAAATTCAACAACAAAGTTTAAGGAAATTGCTGTATTTGCATTTGGAACACACGTGGGCTTGAAGGGAGTTCAAAGGGGGTATGCATCCTGAAGAAATTGAAATACCCACCCCCCAGAATTCAAATTTTGGAGATTTTTTTTGCTTTTTAGCAATTTTTTGATGCCATTGGATAGTGCTCAATAAAAATTGTCGGAAAATGGTGTTTTTTGCCATATGACCACTTTTAAGACCATTTTTTGACCTTTAAAAATTTTTTCACCTCTCCCCTCATAAATTTTTTGCCCCCACCCCCCAGAATTTTGGTGCAACCCACTTATGATTGAAGGAATGACTTTTGCTTCGCCAAAAAGTAGAAGCACAGCAATACTTGATGACGAAGACAAAATCACACTGAGCTCAGTCTTCACTATTCTAATAAAAACTTTGAATAAATATCAGCCAGATCATGAAGTCCTTTTTAACCTAACCTTACAAGAGGAAGAAAATATATTTCTGGCACATTCAATTTGTAGCATAAACAAAAAAAACAGATCCCAGGGCAAATATTGAACCCAAGTCTGTACCAAATACATCTGCAAAAAGGCATGTGCCTTGGTACAATGAATATACACAACAAAAGTGGACCAATAAATAACAAAATAGAACAAAAACTGGTGACCCCAAATGGCAATAAAAGCCCAGTAAGACAAGCAAGGAAGAGCAAATGTGAAATAAATAATATCAAAATGTGGATCAAACAGAATGCCAATGTCTCTCAATCCTTTAATTTGTCCTTCTATATCACCCTGGTCAACTAATATTGTTTTAGTTCAAAAAAAGATAGGAAGCAAATGATGTGCATAGATTTTTGTGGGATAAATAAAATATAAAAGAATGCATATCCCCTTCCTAGAATAGATGATATTTTAGATACTTTAAAAGGAATGAAATTTTTTACTACTCTAAACCAGGCCAATGCCTATTACTTCATATCTATAAACGAAGCAGATAAATAAAAAAATGCTTTTAACACTCCAATAGGCTTGTTTGAATTCAATTACCACCCATTTGGGTTATGTGATGCACCAGCTCCCTTATCATGTTTAATGGATATCATCCATTCCAGACTCCAGTGGAATATTTGCCTTATTTATCTCAATGACATCTTAATTCTTGCTCCAAACCAACAATAAATCATCAATTTCCTGGACATACTTTTAAAAAGATTAAAAAAAGCCAATATTAGAGTAGAACTCTCAAGATGCAAAGTTTCACACCCCAAAACACTGTTTTTAGGCCATTTCATATCACAAGAAGGAATATTCCCGGATTCCAAGAAAATCAAAGCTGTACAAAGCATGGAAAGACCAACTACTGAAAAAGAAATCAAATCATTCCTTGGCATTATCTCATATTATCGAAAATACATACAGACTTGCTCAAAAATAGCACAGCCACTGAATAGACAACTAAGGAAAGGATGTACGTTTACATGGAAACAAGAGCAAGAAAACGCATTCCAGTATTTAAAACAAAAACTTGTTGAAGTGTCAATTCTTGCTCATCCAATTTTCAAAGCACCTCTTATCCTACCAGACAGATGCATCATACAATTGAATAGGTGCAGTTTTATCACAATTTAATGACAACAATTGCAAACACCTAATTGCCTATGCAAGCAAGAGTTTAAATCGCATGGAGGGAAATTATTCAGTCAGCAAATTAGAAACTCTCGCTGTAGTAGAGTTGATAAAATATTTTGGACCATACCTATACCAGCGCGAGGTAGAAGTAGAAACCAATCACACAGCTGTAAAAGGAATTCAGAAAAATCCAACCCATCATCTAAAATCGTGCCTTGGGATTAGCAATCTCAGGTAAAAAAATCTTAGTAGTACCATGCAAAGGAATTATTAATCAAAATGCTGATTCATTATTGCGTCTACCTAACCAAGAAGAAACAAAATTCTTTGATTTTGACGAGAATCAGCTTAAATATCAAAAATAATGAAACAGAAGAAATTGAAGAAGCCATATTCAAAATAAACATTATCAGAGTGGAACAAAACAACCAAGAAAAATTAAACAAAAGCTATAGTAAGGGCAATCAAACAATTTTGCCCATATGTCTACGGACACAAATTTACATTAATGACTGATCATGCACCGATAAGACTACTAAAAATTCATAATGCCGCCTCTCCAATTATTCCAGACTAACCATGAAACAGCTGATTTATATGCAGAAAAACTAAAAGCAGCTGAGAATTACATACTAGATAACAACTTACTTAAATATCTTCCAGATGTAAAAAAAGGACTGAGAGTGGCAGTACCTAGGCAACGAGTACAAAAATTATTAGACACCATGCACAAAGATGCTCTCGCTGGGCACCTTGGTTTTGCAAGAACACTCAATAAGGTCCGTGAACGATTTCACTGGCCATGAATGTGAAGTGACATATGGGAATATTGCAAGGAATGCCTACCTTGCCAAAGACGGAAACCAGACAATCAACACGCTCATGCCCAACCCATGAAACGGTTGGACAAATTTTTGATCATTGGGTTGCTGACACAATGGGTCCACTTCCTATCACACCCAGGGACAACCAACACATTATCATATTCATCAACCAATGCACTAAGTGGGCCGAAGCTGCGGCCATTCCAGACATCCGAGCAGAGACACTTGCTTGAGTATTAATGGATTGGATCATTAGTCGTTTTGGCGCGCCAAAAGAGATTCTCTCTGATAGGGGGAAATCATTTATGGCAGAAGTATTTCAGCAAGTCTGTCAATTGTGCAAAGTTCGACATATTAATTCGTCGGCATATCATCCTCAGACAAATGGTCTAGTTGAACGCTTTAACCAAACACTAGAAATCATGCTAACAATTTATATATAAAAACAGCAAAATCATTGGGATGTATTTCTACCCTATGTAATATTTGCCTATAATACAAGCAAACACAACTCAACCTCATTCACTCCTTATTACTTAGTCTACGGTCGTCAGCCAAAATTACAGTCAAGACCACAAGTAATGTTGCTCAAGCGCATGTCCTACAGGCGCCTGACAGTCAAAGTGACAGGCATGGCACAGGCAATTTTCTTTCAACGCGCGTGTTTACTTATATAAAATATTGGCTGAGTAACAAGCAGGTCACAGGCGCCTGTGGCCTCTTGTGCCTGCGCTTGAGCATTGTTACTTCTGGTCTTGACTGTACCACTCAAACAAGCACTTAATAACACCAACGCAACACCAGAAATCACAACAGAGCTTACAGAAAACATGTGGCAAAACTTGCAACTGACTTAAAATGCCACTAGCTTAGCGATCACGCACGCTCAAGCACATCAAAAGCTAATTACAACTGCCAAAAAATGCAGATGACAAACAGCCCACCTCGTTGTTTTCACACAATTTGAGAATTTGAGTCCGTTTATGAGTAACTTTTGATCCGCTGGTATTTTTTATAAGAATAAATACAATAAATGATCACAATTCATTCAGCTTGCTCAAAAATCAGTCCATGTTTCATGTTATAACATGCCTACATTTTGACAGTCGGCCAAAGCTGATGAACCTGCTAGTAGTTAGAGATGAGTCCCTGGGGGGTATGGTTAAGCATAGGACACGTTGTAGCATAGGCGGCGGGGGCAGGCCCGGGCACGCCCAAATTGGTGTACTAAAATTTGGTAGACTAATAAATAGTTGACTTGAGCGAGCCCAAATTAGTGTACTAAAATTTTGGTAGACTAATAAATAGTTGACCTGAGCGACCCCAAATTGGTGTACTAAAATTTTGGTGTACTAAAAAATATTTATGGACTGGGACCCCCCAAATTTAAGCCTAAGTGTAAAGTAAGCCCAAGTTTAAACTGAAATAGTTAACCTGGGAGATGGTAAGCTTGTGGACGGACCCCCAAATCAACGTGTCCAATGCTTAAGTCAAGTAAGCCTGATGTCGGATGCCCTCCTAAGCCAACCCTATAAATTTAAGTTAAGCCTAAGTGTAAACCACAGTCTCAGTGGGACCCGAGTTAAACTAAGACTAAACTGGTATTAATTGTATCAGTATCTGTTTCATTTTTCAGGTCAATTATCGGATGAAGCGATCGATAATTGTTGTTGTTTCTTTCCAGCCCAGAAGAGCAAGCATCGTCAAACTCAAATTAATATGAAATAATGTTTTTTTTAATTTAACGATTATTCAATAATCACATGTATAATCAAAATGACATGAAAAATAAACAAAAAATGATAATCACAACTGAATCACTTTTGAACAATTGTCACGCACCATGTCATGGTTTCACTTATACATAAGTCTTTCCCGACTCTGATACACGTTCAATAAGGCTGAGAATTTGTTCAGCGTTCATTTTCTGAGCTGGAGTAAACGGAACTAATATGGGACGAATGTAAACTCGGATGTTTTATTTCAATACCGATCATGCAGTCGGGAGGGTGATCTTGCAATATTCTCTTGATAACAGCGTCAAAAATTGAATTCAAAATACAATTAATGTCAATCCATTGATAGAGTTTCAGAAATCTTAGGGTGTACACTTTGCCAAAACATTTGAATTTCTTAACATGAATAGGTTTACCAACCTCGTCAAGAGTGTAGAATTCGTTAATATCCATATTTTTATGAAACTATAGATAAAATTTATGTTTTTTGCTATTATGGGGCCTATATATGTTTCACATAAAGCATCAAACTCGCGGGTTTAAGCGGGACATGCCCAGACACGCACAGTAGAAAGGTGTCTGACTCATCGAGCCGATTATGACTGCAGGATAGACATTGCATTAAGGTAGATTTAATAAGTTTAATACTGTGGTTAATAAGAAAGTTTTGATCGAGTTTTCTTAGGTGTTAATTTGATTGCTTCCTTAATTTCTTTTTCATCGATAACGTCGGGTTCATAATCATAAAAATGCTCAAGTATTTCTGGCTCACGTTTTTGTATTACTTTACGCGTCTTCACCTCCTTTTTGGGCGCCGATGGCTTAACGAAAGTTACGGGAACTGGAATTGAGAGACGTTTCTTTTGCTGCTCGCTTAGAACACCCAATTCGTGCATCTTGTCCGAATATTTCCTTAGAACGGTGTCGGGATCTGCTGATTTTGGTGCTTTTAGAATTTTTTCTTTTTCCTTCTCGACTTCCACTTGCGCTTGTAATAAAGGATCGTCGGTGATATTGGCCTTGCGAAAAACGGTGTCGTACAGTTCAGCCGGTACAACGTACATCTTTTTTATCATGTTTCTTTCTCTAATAATTCGAACAAAACCTTAACTAAATCTGTTGATTCTTTCCGTATAATCAGCTGTTTATCTTCAACGCGCGTTTTGGGCAAGGATATAAGGTACAATGCGTTTCTGTATTTTTTACAGAATGCGGGATTCGCTTTACAAAATGTTCCGTTGAGCAGATGCCTCGATATTTGAGTTAAAACCGTGTAAAATTCCAACGGAGCGTGTGAAATTAAAACGTTTCTTACTTTTTTATTTATACTCTTATCGCCTATTAACTGAAAGTAGGGGCGACTTTTATCGATTTCTGCGTTTAGCTTTCGTCGAAGACATTTTATTTTATTCGAAACAACGATAGTATTTATAAACGCCATATACATAATGGATATTCATCTTTGAAGATATTGTTTCGTATCCTATTTCGGACATCATCGTTAAACACATCTATCAATAAATAATTGTAAGGTTTTTCCTTCATACACTGCATGTAGGCTGGTTTTAGGGGTCCGTTTCCCCCGTATAATTGAGAATTAAGCGTATTTAATACATTTAAATGAGGAGTTTTTGTAATTATAAAATAATGAGTGTTTCTGTTTATTGTCGTACTCATTGGACCTTTGAAAAACGGATTTTGACTAATGAAAAACGTTAAAATATTTTTATGGTGACTATACACGGTGAAAAGTCTAGCAAACTGATCGCTTTTAACTGCACTGTCGGCTAAATCATCAGCAGATAACTACGTGAACTTTATCCTTTCTCGGCCGTCCACTCATTTTCAATTTCATCAAGACATAAACCTTGAACGAAAGTCATCTCTGGAAATTTTTTAATAAATTCTTCAAATAAAGGTTGCCAAACGTTATAAAAATAAATCATTTTTCCTCTTTTTGGTTTGAAAGGCCATTCGTCTAACAGTTTTAGGAGCAAGTAAGTTTTCCCAGACCCAGTCGCCCCCGAAATTACGAAATTTGCGGGCGACCTAAGAATATTTATATCGCTGCTGACTTGTTCCATTCTTTAGCGCACAGACATTTCTGACCTACACAGCGGCGTATTGTTTTGTTATGAAAAAATTTTATGAACCAGCGCCGAATCAGTTTATCGTTTTCTAGCGTGTTTATATACAAAAACGGTTTCAGAATAGTATTTATGCTTTTATTCAAACTTAAATTGTGTGAAAAATATAAACAGTATATTCCGCATAACGAAGATATTTCCGACTGAATCGGTTTATTCAAAACGACCGATATACTGTTTTGTAACGCTCGCGTAATACTTTAATGCTTCTTCGAATTTTGACGCCGTAAGATTTTGGCTGACGGCCGGACGTGTCAATAAACAGAGTTTTGTTGATTTTATTGAAAAACAATACCCAGTGAGCACCGGGCTGAATTCGAACTTCCCGTATTAACGATAATAAAACTTTTTTCTTTTTTGACGCTAATTTCCTTGACTTTATCGTACGCGTACACTCCTCTAAATAATTTTCTAGTCGTGGAATTCACTTTTGATATTATATCTAGCTGATTCGAATACATTTTCTTATGGAACGAAATCGAGAAAAATATTTTTTCGACCGTCTATACTTATTAAATTATCCCAAAGCAAGTATGACAGTAGAGTATAATTTTCATCTAGCGAAGCAGGATCCCAGCTAGCTGAGAAATTAACCACTCCGTTCTTTTTATGCATATAACCTGTCGTTTCGTACGGATTCAAATCAAATGCTAAGAACTTCAAAACCGTTTTTTGAAAAAGCGTCAAAATTTATGTCATTGTTAGAATCAGAATATAATTTATGAACGATTCTAAGCAAATTTAAATAAGGTTCGATCATAGACGTTTTTGGGGTATACGGAAGAGGGGGATATAATTGCCCATTTATTTCTAATTGAGCAGAAAGACACGATTTTAACGAAAAAGTGAACGGATTTCTCTGATAATTTCCAGAAACGCTGTTTGACGCGACTAGAGTAAGGATTATGACTCTGGGCAGTTGCCCGTTATGTAAAATCATGTTGGATACTTGACTAAGCCCCACTGCAATATGCGCCGTCCTGACAACGGAATGACTGACGGGGTACTTTGCTGGTTTTGTTTGAAGCGCTTTTTCTATAGATAATATAGCTTGACTGCTTAGATTAACGCGTCTAACCTTAATGCTAATCTTTGTAATTTCATATTTTTCAGCCGCATTTTGGGTGCCGGAGAGTAAGAAAAATTCGTCAGTGACGGGAAAAAACGTGAGCGAAAATCTGATTCCTGGCACGATTAATTTATTTTGCATTAAAATATCTAAGTGAAGCCTACCGCCCATCTCAACTTGCACGCTTTTCGCAAACTTTTTCACTCTTTCATCGTAAGAAACATTTACCCCCGCAACGGTCGCTTCAAATTTTCCAGCAGTTTCTTTATAGTACATTTGCGGCGCTCCAATAGCCCCCTCTTTTGCGGCGGAAGAATAGGTGAAATTAGTTTCAATGTACGATTTATATCCATAAGTTCCTGTAGCCTGATTTAAAATAGTATCATTGGCTTTTAAAACAATGTCTTTGAAAATTGCGTGCAGTGCTAAATTTAAAGGCGCTACTCGCGCAGCGTCTTTAAGAGCACTGTCATCTTTCTCTGTAATTTTAACTTTCATTTTCAACAAAAATGCAGGATCTGTCATTTGAGCGTGGGTTTCGTTGATGTCAAACTGAATCGGTTCTCCTTTAATTAAGGGGTTTATGGGGTAAAATTCCAGCTCATTTTCGCCTAAAATGGCAGTTTCCAGGGCCGGGCCTGAAAAAATATCCAATTCCTCACTTAGACGAGACATTATTTGAAGTTTCGTAAAGCGTATTGCGCTTTTAATGA
This sequence comes from Mermis nigrescens, assembly GCA_036768485.1. Classification (NCBI taxonomy): domain Eukaryota; kingdom Metazoa; phylum Nematoda; class Enoplea; order Mermithida; family Mermithidae; genus Mermis; species Mermis nigrescens. Next base: position 79,044 of record JAVLUZ010000305.1, read on the forward strand.
CATTTTCTTTGTATTTATAGACTTTTTAGTCTTTTTTGGCTTTGCCTCTCCCTCGCCTTTTTGAAATAATGGGACCGGTGTTTTCTTCCTTTTTTGCTTCTTTTTAACTTTCTCGACTTTTTGCCTAGATGTTGGAGGGCGAAACATAAATTCTTCAATACTGCCTCCCCATTGAGGGAAAAAACAAAACGACCCGTTCATGCTAAATATTGTCTAAAGTGAAACGTAATGAGAAAAGGCTCGGCTAAATCTACAATTTTGTTATTCAGGTCTGCAAAATACAGATAAATTGCGGATATATAGCTTTTCATTATAGAATAATATATTGCGTCCGAGTATTTATAAACTTTATATGATTCGTTATCAGGAAAAACGTCCGCTACCATCGCCTGCAAATGCCGTGACGACCATATTTGAGGCGAAACGAAGTCAACGTGCAGCCGAAAAATGGGATTTTGCAATGCGACGGGAGAAGCGCCTTTGAACGCGAATGGTTCGGAACTCTTAATGTCGGGGTAAAAACTATTAAACTCCATACCTAAAAATTGTGCTAGTTCTTTAGATTCAATTTTTATCTGTGCGTTTGGTGCTAGTCCTATTATTGCATGATTTTCTGAATCTAACCCGAATCGAATGTTCAAATTGGAGGGGATTGCATAATTTACCGCATCTATTATCCTACTCGGTTTGTCGAAAAAATTTTGTTGCTTTACTTGGAACGTTTGAGACGATTTATTTGGTTTGAAATAATTAACGCGTAAATCCCTGGAAAATTTCGATCTTAAAATAATTTGTCTAACTCCGGCTTCCCACGAACCGCTTCCGCCTAAATTTATTGGCTTATTCAATTGTAAAAGGTAAGCATTGTCTTTTTGTGTAACATTAACGTCCGAAGAATCAAAAACTAGCGTAAAACTTCCAGGTCCGCTGTTAAAATCGTCCATTTTTGCATTATTTAATTAAAATATGTTACTATTTATAAGTTTACTATATCCGAAACCCAACTATTAAATTTTTCATCATACCCTCTCCATTTTACTAAATAGTCCGTTTTCTTACCTCTCTTACGCGTTCTAATTATTTTTTCAATAATGTACAAAGAGTCGGGATTGGTTTCTATTTTTTGTAGTTCGGGTTCATAGAAAACCCCCTCCAACTTTTCATCCATCTGATCTTTCAGTAAATAAACGGGGGGATCTCGCGCAAAACGATCCGTAATGATAAAAAATTCCTCGGTCCACGACGGCCAATAACCTTTAGCAAAATGCTTTTTCACTTTACTTATTCGTACTTTATCCCCAATTTCGAATTTAAATACAACATTTTTGATATTTAGACGAAAAACTTTATTTAATATTTCACGAGCGTTTTTTGCAGACACGTTTGCCGGAAAAGTGCCTATAGTACGATGAATGGAATGATTATAGTTGTGCAGCAGGTCGGGCAACACATTCGTGTAAGTGTAAGTGTTTTTTGTTTGAAAAAAATCGCCACATTTTTTCCTTTAGCGTGCGATTAAACCGCTCAATCACACTAGCTTTCATTTCGCTTTTCGTCGTAAAGAACAAAATATCCTCACTTTTTAAATAATTTTGAAACTCTTTATTAGTAAATTCAGACCCCGCGTCGGCTTGCAGTTTATATGGTTTCCTAGCCGACGAATCGAGAATGTGTTTAAAAGCTTGCAAAATATCTCGACTATTTTTCGATTTTACTGGAACCGACCATGCAAATTTAGAAAAAATGTCAATACAATTTAAGAGATATTTGAAATCATCGTTGAATTGCGATAAAGATTTAAGATCGGCAAGATCTACCTGCCACTGTTCGTCAATTCCGCTTACTAAAACCCTATTTCTAGAATATGTTTTTCTAGCCGGTTTGTGTAACGTGTACGTCGGCTGTTTTTCCAACCATTTTTTCACACTAGAACGCTTTATTTTTGGATATTTTACTCTAGCTTTTCTATATAGTTGTTCTAAACCCCCATATCCCTCTTTCGGATTATAGTAAATCTTGTCCATGCTAGTTTAGCATGATTTAGCACTGATCGTATTTATAATTTCATTTTACTTGTGAAAAAAAAACAACAAACAACAATAACAACATAGAACGCATATTAATTAATTTTGCTGCTGCTGCTGCATCATATAATGTTTCAGAACCGCGTTGCCAGCTTCTTGGGCCGCGTAATTGTACTCAAAGCATTTCGCGCACATCTGGATCGTTATGTACCAACGGCCGAAATTAGTCTGGAATGCTTCTTTTTCGGAACTGGCTTTCTGGCAATAATAGCAGAGCTGAACAGTGACCGGATACATGGGCCGCACCATGTTTTTCGAGCAAACTTCAATTGGCAGCTTGACGGATTGACCGCACAGCTTCTTGACTTGTTCAACTTCCATGATTTTTTGACAATTTTCAATAAAATTCAATAAAAAACTTCAAAACTGGTCTATTTAACCTTTGCTTAAAACATAAAAGTCACGGGTTTAAGGGTGAACATGTCTAAACTTGTTTTTCTCAGCTTAGTATTCATATGTGTATGCTATTTTTTTTGCCAATTATGCACTAATACACATATAGGTACGCTAGTATTCATACATGTATGCTAGTTTTCAGCCTTTTTATCAGTCTAATGCATTAATATATGTATGCAAATGCTAATTTTTGCTCTATCTTTCAACCAATTTTGTATATGATGCACTAATGTACATAAGCGTATGCTAATTTTTCAATGATTTCTATCCATTATACATTAATATGCGTATGCATATGCTAATTTTTGCTCTATTTTTATCCATTATACATTAATATACATATGCATATACTAATTTTTTGCTCTATTTTTATGTGTTATGCATTGATAAACATATGTGCATATCTAATTGTTGGGTCTTTTTCTCAATTTAGTACACCAATTTTTTAGTATGCTAATGCTAATTTTTCAGTAGCTTTCATGTATGTATGATGCAGGGATATGCGTAATGCACATATGATAATTTTTGGCTCGTTTTCTGAATTTAATACACCAATTTTTAGTATGCTAACTTGGTGACACGTCTGGACGAATTTAGTACACTAATTTTTTAGTATACCAATTTTTTTGGGGTGCTCTGAACACGTCTGAACACGTTTAATTATTACACTAATTTGCTGGCTTCTGATTGGTTGGCACTGTGCCAGCTCGCTTCTGATTGGCTGAAAATATTAGTATACTAATTTTTTGTACACCAATTTTTGGTATATAAGGAGCTGACCAAAGAGCAAAATCAGTCTCTTCTTATTTTATAGAAATTTTGTCTGCTGATCGGTCGCTTGTTCAATTTGCTCTCTGATCAATTTGTCAAATTCGCTACTTATTTCGTCAACTTTGCTGGAAGAAAATGGATCAACAATTGCTTCAGCATCAGTATCATATTGAATTCCCGAGCATCAATCGCCTTTGCAAGAAGCTGAAGGACATTATCACTTCCCGGATTTGGATTAATAACCTGGCTTTGACTAACGCCATATGGAGAAAATGGATCAACCTCGGCCGCGACGCTTCGCTAACGACTGCCATTTGCCGACTTGCGGTTGAAGAAAACGACTCGACTGCGGCGGCGCCCGACCCGTCTCTGGAATTGCTGCAGCAAATGGTGGATTTGGAGCTGTATTCAGGCGAGCCTAGCGTATTGACATATATTTTTGAAAAATTTGTCAAAAAGGGGCTAAAAAGAGTTGAGTTTGGATCTGTTGCATTCTGGAATGCCATCTTGGGAGAGCGGGTGAAGGCAGCGAGCACTTTGGCAGTGGCCTGCCTTGGAGCGAATTTTATGAGGTGGGAGAGGTGTATCGTTTAAAGGTGCGGAAGTTTGGCGCCGGCGCTTGGGGGTACAGCCTACGGCTTAAGCGCACAAATGAGGTCTGCGATTTCGGACGTCTCATTCAATCAGTTTTAGATCATGCACTTGAGCGGATTTTAGACAGCTGTGCTCCCTAGGATCGAGTCGGAGTCAAAGTGATGCATTCCTCTCTCAACCACCGCGTTTTAATTCCTTTCTGCCAATGTCAGCTGCTCAATGCTGACCGCATTCTCAGCGTGGTCGAACGCGTTAGCCAATCCAAACGAGACTTTGTTTTCAATGATCTGCTTTTTTTGAAAACGCCCCACGGAAATCATGTTTCCTTTATCATCCTGAGCTGAACCTGTGCCCATCAAACAACTGAACGTAGGAGCACAGAAATTGATTATTGTCAAAATTCAGCCTGTAAGGAGTAGAAGACACGCTAGTCGCGCCGCTGACAATTTTGATTTCGGAAATCTCCAAAATCTTGAAAAATAGAATGGCGACAACCCATAGGATCCTCTTGCTGCTTCCAAGTGTTCACCATTCCAACTACCAAGCGCCTCGGTAAAGAAGTGCTAAAGAGCGAATTCAATGGCGCCAATCTTCGATTCTCCATTATGTAATGTTGTAATTTGCGTTCGTCTGATTGGGTACTTTGTGCGGGTGTGTTGAACCATGGATTCGATAGCAAGCGAGATACTCCTCGGTGACCTCCACTTTTTTAACATAAAAGCACAGGTGCTTGACTTCGATTTTATAGTTGATGGTGGGATTTGGGGTATTGTCCAGTTGTACAGTTCAAGATGCAATTCGCATTGATTTATCAAAAATCTATCTTGAAGCATTAAATCAGCGTGCATGGGTGCCATCAGCTCTATCCAGGCGCTATTTTTGAAAATATCCATTCTTTTGTAGTAACCATGTTTATCCCCCATTTTTTCATTGTTGTACCGAAATAATACAATGCGGCTTGTAATTGACTCTTTTGGCATCTCTACCAAAATTTAATTCCATTTCCAAAACGAACGATAAGCATATTTGTCGCCGCTATCGGAAATTAGTTTTCCATTGAGGAAAATTTTAATTTCTTTAAAATGTCTTTCCAATTAAATTTATAGGCAAAACAACATCGCTGCCTAGTGCCCCTTGAATTTTGGTCAATTTGCATTCGGACCCATCCGGTTTTGTAATACAAATCACAAAATAAATGTAATTTTTGGCCAAATCTATCATGTACATATCGGGAGGCATTCAAAACTCATATGGCCCATCATTGGTACACGGATTTTGCAACTGAACCTCGGACCAGAATGATTGCCAAATCGTTACTCTGCGTAGTAGGAATGGTGAAGAGGTCCAATTCCGCTTCTTACTACTAGGAATAGAGTTTCATCCAACAGCTTACTCATACTTAATTGGCAAACACGTCCAAACCGACTAGTTTAGGTCTCTTATTTTTTCTAAATGATAGTTTTGCCTCAGCTTTCTCTTTTCAAAGGTTCTGACTTTTGATTGTTTTTTGCGTACGTCACAATACCCTTTCCTGATTGGTGAACGCGATTGGTGGTATCGCGTAATGCCTGAGCCACTCCGGACTTCCTCTCCCATGCTCAATGGCGCTCTCTTTAAATTTGCGCCCCGTAGCTACATCGGCGGGTAATTTTAGACCCGCTGACTAACGCGTGCTTGCCAATGGTCTTGAATAATGGCAGAGCCAGTCGGTATAAGCTGCAAAGTACCCAATCCTTTGGCCCTGTGATAAGGAGCATAAGCTTTAAGCCCGCAGGGAGCCCCAGCTGGTACTGAGGATTTTCGGGAGTAAAGTGCTTTTGTATTCCCCAACCAGTTGCTGGCGCTGCCGGGCACATAAATAACGTGCATATTATTGAAAATACTGAGAGCGTTTACTTAAAAATGAAGTTTCACAATTGTCTTTCCAAACTCAAATGATACAAATTTGTCAGAGTCGATCTTTATATTGATTTCAATTCTCGCTATATCTTTAGCAAAAGGGGCAAGTAATGGGGATTATCAAAAACTTTGTTTATTATACCTCTAAAATTACCCTGTACTTCCACAATTCAGAGCAATGGTGCTACGACGTTTACGACAATCTGATTTTCTACAATATTACTGCACATGTACATGGTATCAAAATTGTGAATGTTTATATCGGGCGCATATACTGAATACCCTAATAGGCTCGTTGTCATTGTTGAATCTGTATATAGTTTGATTGAAACCCAAAATTCGAGATAGGCGTTTGTTAATGTATATGCCTTTAATGATGGTAGGATCAAGAAAAAATAGCTGGTTCGTCGAGGTGTGTATTCTAATGTGCAAAACGCTGTTAGAGTTGAGTTTGTTTTGTATCTGAGGCAGGTTGTTTTGAATAGCCATATTAATGGCGGTAACCAAACTCTCGATAGTCAAGTGATATCCCTGGGGAAAAAGTATTCTCTCGAGTTTAGACTGTGTTGCAGCATTAAATAATTTTTGCCCTGTTTAATTGTATACCACAAATAAGGATAAATAAGTTCTACTAATCCAACTTCCCAATTGCCGACTCAGTCTGATTCTGTGGGGTAGTTTTACTCAAAATTCGAAGCAGTACCGTCTTTTTCAGTATTGCTGGGTAAGGTGACATGTTGGGTAGAATCCTGCATGGTTGTCAAAGCGTCATTTAATAAATGAATAAAACGCAAATGCGGGTGTCTTATATAATGTTCATTTTCCAATACGGTACGCAAATTTGTGAATCAGAGCGGCACGTACTAGGACAAACATTTAACGTATTTTTGATAAACTCGCACACTATACCGTCGTTACGCAGTAAATTAGATCCAAATATTGTGCTAATTTTTTAAAATGTCTGCAACAATGAAACAAGAAAAATATGCAATAGAGACCGCAAGAAGCGCTAAATGAGCTCTGATAACGCGTTTTATTATAATACCACAGTACTGTTTCATGCATAAATAATAGAAACAAATCTACAAAGGGCGCGAGCCCCAACGAATCAAAGTAATTAACAGTGCTGCCTAAATCAAAATAAAAAGCAACCCAATGTTGCCCAGCACGATTAAGGGGGTCCGTATTGGCGATGAGAGCCGCGGGCGAAACAAAATTTGCAATGGTAACTGATCACTCGCAAACGCCAAGAAACTGGCGTTTCAGTAATGTATCTTTTTTCACAATGTTCACTATTTTGGCTCTGTTCATTCTAAATCCGATTCCAAAATCCACTCGTTAGATTTTTCTGGTATCCAACCACTTTACTAGCAACTGATTCGCGTCATTCGGCAACCGGCGCTTTCTTTAATACATTTTCAATCCTGAAAATGCGATTCTTGGTATACTCAATCTTTTGCAACTCTAGCTCGTAAAATGTATCAACAATACGCTCACCATCCAAATTGTTCAGTTTATATATGGGCTCAGTATCGTGGCTAAACGCGCCAACAATTTTAAAAATTTCCTGCATATATTGAGGCTTATAACTTTTATCAAATACTTGGCGGTACTTGGAAATGTGGACGTAATCACCAACCGCTAGTTTGGGTATTTTTTTACGCTTTGATTCTCCGTACAGCGTTTGTAATACCTGCCAAACGTTATTAACAGTTACGTCCATGGGTCTCATTTTAATTGATCTGTTAATAGTGTTGTTGTAATTTCTGAACCAGCCGGTCCAGAACGTCGATCCATTTGGGTGCAGTATTCTCAGTAAAATAACGATACATTCTATTTTTTAGCGTGCGATTAAATTTTTCAACAATGGTACATTTAATGTCTTCATTTTGAGACGTAAAAAAATCAATGTGTTCCAATTTGAGTACATTCTGAAATTCATGGTTGAGAAATTCTTTCCCTTATTGGCAATGAACACGCCATGGTTTATGCCCTTCATTTAGAATGTCACTAAATGCGCGAGCTTACCGCTGCGCCAGATTTTGTTTTTCATTTGTCGCGGCCCAGGCGTACTTGCTTAAAACGTCAATGCACGTCAAAATGAATTTAAAGCCGTCATTGCACTTTGAGTGAAGTCATATCAGCCAGATCCAATTCCCCACTGGTGATTGATATCAAACACGTAAATTTTATTCCTTTTGACTTTTGATAAGCTTGTCTGTGCAGAGTGTACGTGTCTTGCAAAGCTAGCCACTCCTTGACACCGTCTAATGTAACTAAGGAGTCTTTTGCTTTAGCGGCTTTATACAGTAAATTAACGCTAGCAAAAGATGAGGATTGTCCAAGTTTTTGTAAATTGACTCAAACAACCGATTTTTGTTCATTTTGATCAAAAAAATAAATTACGCACGCAGTGTTGCCTCTTATATACATTATTCATTGTCGGGTACAAGGGTGAATACTTTATCCGTTTTGGTAACAAACTGCGTGTGGTGAAGTCACGAGAACCAGTTTACGTTTATGACATAGGGGTTCTTGCTTGAATTGCTTTGCTAAACGTCTTCCTGGTGAATTTAACTTGCGCTTATATTGCTTCCTGCTTTAATCTTTTCATTAAGGGTGGTACATCCGAGTCTGGCTCTTTAAACTTGCGTTTGAAGCGCAATGTCCATTCGGAGGATTTAGGCGTTTGAGGTTCTTGTTATTGATTCCATTTTAATTTGCACCGGCATTCTTTTAATTTTGTACAATAGGAATCTATATTGATTCTTTGATGCCGGTTCTTCCAGGTGCAATTTGCGTTTCATGCCGTTTGACTCTTCATGCGACGGCAGATGGTCCATATTTTTGTTAATCATTTTAACCCTATTAGGATTTCCTATATAATAGGAATGCGCTCCTTGAACAAAACTTGGGATAATTCCGAGGTTAATGGATGGTTTAGCGGTGGTTGTTCGTTCTCTACTAAAATCGTTAATCAAATCGGTGATGTTAGAATCGAATGGTTCGCCTTTAACTATAATTTTGCCATTATCGCTAATATTAACGAGTTTGCTGTTTCTAATGCAGATACTAGTAAATGCGCCTTTTTCAGTTTGCTTTTAGGTAAATTTTTCCAATACTGAATTGTTATTCCTGCTTTTGTTAATTTTTCTTGTTTATCTTCTTCCTTAACACCAGTGTTGCGGCTGTTGTTTTTTCAGCCTCTAAGGTCAAATAACGACTAAACAGTTGTGAGTATAGCTGAAATTGCCGCTTAGGTTTCTTTTTATATCCAAAATTTTTAACAGCCTGCTTCTAAATTCGTCAATTTGCTTTGAATTGGTGATTTGGCATTCGATAAGATACATCTTTTGAGGAACCAACACCATCTGTTTAAAATTTATCGCTGTTCAGAATAATGTCCGCTTAGTAGGCTACTAAGGACGCTAAGTAGCGGTTCTAGTAATAACGGCCAAAATCTCTTTTTGACAATTCTTGCGTTTTTTAGTCAAATTGGTTCCTTTTTCGAAACCCAAGTATCGAATTTGGCGCTTTGCGACGTTTCAGCGCTTTTTGTTTCGAAAGATAATGGAAATGCCATTACGGCAAGCGAACAACATCAGTGCCTGTAAATTCTAGGATCTTTATCGCTTTTCAACATAAATAATATTGGGAGAATCATACCTGGATAATACTTTAATTCATCAAATGACGCAACATATTACACGATACAAATATAATATGCGTATAATGATGATCGATTTTTGCGCCTGCTATTTTCGAGCAACAAAATGTTACGTCACCTCTAATTATATCCAAGAAAAAAATTCTGCGCCTACTATACCGCAATCATTATGTCATTAATTGAAAATCGTATTTTTTTGTCTCTCAATAAACCGTCGACAGTTTTTTTATCAAATCGCATGTATTCGCCGCTGCTGCAACTTCCGGCGCCAACTCAAGTGCAAAGTACCAAAAACTCAAATGTGCCAACAACCATGCAGATTGTTGCGCGCATTGTAACTCTGCGCCAGCTCCTTGTACACCACTTTCGATTCACATGCAAACCGGGTCCAAAACAAATCGGCCAGCATCCTCTTCTCCTCAGCTGGACATTGTCATGCCTAATAAACGTACTATAAATGCCCAATTTTACTCACTACTCACCCTTCACTCTATTGTGAATCAGTCGTACGAATAACTCAAATGTTGCTGTCACCGCTTTCAATCAAGCGACCAATTAGCGCAAAAGCAAAGTGCAACAATGAAATGTACCAAATCAAACCTTCGTTTTATACAGTGTAGAATTCATTGCTTGAATTAGTTGCAGCTGTTCTGTACTGAAGAGCATACGTGGGCAGCAAGAAATTTCTGGGGGGGTGTAAGATTTTTTTGAAGGTCAAAAAATGGCCTTAAAAATGGTGGTATGGTGATAAAAACAATCATTTTTTGACGTTTCTCATCAAGCACTATCCATTGGCATCAAAAAATTGCGAAAAAAGCTAAAAAAATTTTCAAAAATTGAATTCTGGGGAAGGGGTATTTTGATTTCTAAGGGGGCATTTGTTTCGGGGGTGCATACCCCCAAACCCCCCTACGCCCAGGTGTGCTGAAGAGTCACGGGTCCAAGGTGCAGAGATAAAAACAGATTGTCGTACGTGCAGCAAATGTATATGCGTCGGGGGCGTAAAATATCAGACGGTCGCAGTTTTCCATTTGAAACAATTTACTCCTTTTCTCGGTGGGGAATTCCAAATTCAATTGAATAAATTTTAGCAGGCTGGCATGCTCAATACCATTTGCACTGAACACGGTAGTGCTATTGGCAATAGCATTCGGACAGTGAATTAAATGGCCGTGTTGTTGCGGCTGGCTCGTGGCGCAATTTCTTGCATAAGCGTTGTAACAAATTCCACCAGTGAAGGCCAAAAAACAAGAAAAGGGCTAAAATTGGCGTTGTTGCCATCCTGCAATTTAAAATGACGTTTTAAATGCAGCAGTTCTTAATAAGGAACATTGACCATTTTCCATACAGAAAGCAAAATTAAAAATAACCAAACGTCAATAGCGGATGATTGTACAATGAACGATGGCCCAGTTTGTCGTATTTATGGTTATTTAGGTATGTATACATAATCTACGTCATCATTAGGAAAAATGTTTGTTCTGAGACGTAAATTATCGGGAGTCGTTTGACACAAGTCAACAAGTAAGTACCCAAATGGCTTTCTAGTAGCATCCTCAAAGGCTTCCACAAAATGTTTAGAGCCAGGAAATAATTTGTTTTGCTAAATTCTGAACTTGCAACTTGTTGCATGGGTTTTTCATCAACACCAAGTACTGCACATTAATTTGGCTTGTGCGCAATCCTTCGAAAAATGCATTCTGAACCACATGTACATTGATAAATTCCAATGATGCGAGCCCTTAAATAACTCGGACAATCTCGAGTCCGATTTCATATTGTGCATTTAATCATCCAAAATTAGCAATTTTGAGGCATTTTTGTTTTCTCTCAAATTGTCCAAGCATCCGAGTCCTTCCACAAAATGCACTTTTCCCACTAATTTTCGTACGCCGGTTGCCACTGCCAGAAGCACCAAATTGTTCTAGACGGGGCCGGATTTATCATTTTGCCCAAAACTGTACCAATTTTCAACAAACTCGGTTTTACCCAATTTTGTAGGCGCAGAAACTATACAATTGAATGGGTGAATCAACCTGGTGCATTCGAGCGCTTTTATTTTTAAAACACCTCTGCGGAACAAATTTTTAGCATAAGGGAGCTTACTCATAAACGCGCAACACCCTCACAACAAAACAAGTATGAAGGGTGTGTGTTCTATAATTTTAATGCAAGTTATGTTTTTGTCGTCATAATAATCAGAACCTACGTCATACAGCATGGTCTGATTTAAGTAATCGGGAGTACGTAAAATTAAAATTTTTTCCTTTTCCTCACAATTTGTTAAATTTGTAGATTCGTTATAAGGATCTGCAGATGTAGTCATAATATACAATTGAGGGCCCTCGTGGGGTTTATCAGTGTGGGTGGGATGATTCTTCCGTTCGCTCCGTACCATGTAGTCCGAATGTCAAGTTTACCAATAACAGTGTCATCAGCAAGGACAGTTTTCATATTGCATCAATCAACATATAAAATTAATCACAATGAAATTTACGCGTCGAGCGGCCATTTATATATTTAAAATGTACAACGCGCTAATGAGTAAATTCGTGAACTGATTGATAAGTACTTACAATCAGTATGTACCTACTTTAAAAGTGTGTGTTTAGGAACAAAGGAAAGGCAAAATTATTATTATACCTGTATATATTGTGTGGGTGTTAGTAATTTATTATTCAAATGTCATTCTCGCTATCCGTACGGAAAAGTACAATAATTGTTATAAATAATGCGTTTATTGTACACTATTCTAAATTTTTTGGAACAATTTTGACACGACCTCCGGCACACTCCCTTTTGATGGATACGGCTGAACGTTATCGTGATCTCATCCCTGTGCTCCTCCTTTACGAACTTTAACCAACCAAATCAGCGACTTTAGATTCACTCATCTGACGGCGTAGTGCGACAATGTGATCCCGCGCACTTTATGTACATAATGCTTCTTGCCGTCCCTCGCCCCACAAACCCTGTAGCCATAATTCTTGGGGCCCCCGCTGCAAAATTTGTCAATGCACGCGTGTTTGCCAAACTCATGCAGCTCATTGGTCATATCGCTGAGGCACGATCCTATGGGCACATGGTATTTGTATGGGCTACTTGGCGTCGACACGTAGATGATGCTATCCGTGTCAAAATACAGCACACTCCGATTGAGCTTTTTGAGGTAGTGGTAAAGCTTCAACCGCTCGTGGGTCGTTACGTAAGATGCAATCACCGGGTTTAGCTGACGATCACGTCCACAAAATCCTGGTTTTGCTTGTACGTAACCATGACCATGTCGTCACCGATGCTGTGTATGGCCAAAACTTTGTGTGAAGGATTGAACACGTGCGCGTAATACTTGGCGGGGTCAGTGAAATAAACCGTCTTACTCAAGTTGTTTTGCTGCCCAAACTAAAAATCAAAATGTAAAATAACAACATTCTATATGAAAATATTAAATTGTCCCTGAAAATAAGATTATATTTAAATGTAATGCATGCACTCTCAAAACAAAAATATAAGTACACATAAAAAGCGCTCACTTTGCCCCAAATGAATTCAACATGAGTTTTGCCAGCGCCCGTTTGCCGGAATTCTTCGATATTGTCCGGATTGGCACTACTGCTGGCCTATATCATTGACGTAGTCGCTTTTGTCCTCATTGGTCTGGGTGCATACGGATAACCCTGGCCTCCTTAAAATGGCAAAGTACAGAAAATGCATTACGCTGCATCATATTCATACATAATGTCTATTTTTGCCATTAAGTTAACATAGTGTTTGACTCACAATTTTCATCTTCATGAATGTATTGACATATTCTGTGAACAACCCGCTGTCTGGATTCTCATTATGGTCGTACTGCTCCATGTGTTCGTAATGCCAAACCTCGAAAATTTCCAAAATCTAAATGGCTTAAAATAAGACTCGGAGCAAAATGGTATAAATATATATATATATATATATATATATATATATATATATATATATATATATATATATATATATATATATATATATATAATGCACAACCTTATAGCTTCTTGACAGTGCCTTATACACCTCCAGTGTAACCTACGTGGAGCTTTTAGGCGCATTCGCCATCGTCGTGCTCGCAAGGCTCCATTTGCTGCAGAATCGCGCATGTTTGACAAAGCAGGAACATTAGTTTTTCCGCCCAATTGAAACGGCAAACTGGATAATAGGCGACTTGGCGGCAAGATTGAGCATTTAATCGGCCTCGCAGATGGTTGGTTGTTGATGGTTATGGCTTTGAAATTTTCCGCGGATAATCATAGGATGGCCGGCAGTATTTGCCGTAGTTGTTCACGTATGGGTACAGGCTGCATACATCAATGTATTCAATTTTCTGTAGTGGTGACTCCCTAAGGCATTGCTTTCGACCTTTTTGCATAGTCGAATCGCATTGTTCTCCCACCGTAAAAGGCTGAAAACTTCTAAATTGATTATAAATGCAATATACAAGGTACCACTGTAAGTTTATGTATGTTCGGCGTCAAAGTACAGTTCATTTAATAAACATACCGTCCATCCCTAAAATATAACAAGCAGACTCACCATCACGGGATTTACCGGCGCTTCATCCGTTTACGCTTGTCAAAAAAGCGCTTCATTCTGGGGTTACGCCGAAGTTGCTTCTTAAGTCGCATTCCCACATTTCCACCAGTAAGTATCCCGCCTGAGCGATAAATTTTGCTCTCTCCCTCATTTGATCATACGCTTCCTTTGCCATGAAAACCTTATTGGCGCTCATTTGCTGACGTTTCAGCATGCAGTTTGGACAGCCGCGCCAGTAGCACCCGTAAAACTCAAACACTTTAATTTGTCCGCAATGCCGCCCACTCTGTATTTACCAATTTCGCCTCAGATCTGATTTTTTCTGTGTCGGCCATTTAAATGCTGCTCTGTGGCAACCCATTTCAACCATTTGATGGCAATAATTGATTGCTTCTCCTCGCCCCTGAAGCCGTCTGCTCGAATCACGCCAATTGTATTGGGCTTCAAAAACAGCTTCCTGAACACCAAATTGCAGATGCTTTCGGCTTTATGGTTAAATAATTTCTCAAATGGATCGACGCTCGTTTTAACCATGAACGTATCACGGAATTTTTGTGCAGCACTGCCGCAATACCTTGACGTCACTATTGTAATACTTCATTATTTCCTTGTGGAAATTGAACGCCTGAAGCAATTACAATATTTTAAGAAATTGATATGTATTAATGATTATATTTAAAAATCACATTGTGTTTATAATATAGTTGTATTGCATATTGTTGCAAAATAAATTAATATAACAATTATATGTATTATGTGCACTTTATAGAGGTAGCTATATTTAAAATTATATACATACTCATACGTATCCTTATTTACAAAATGTATATGAGGTATAACATTTTACAGAAAATATTATGTAGTAAAAAATACAATACCTTTCCCCTTTGTTCGCTGTACCACTGCTGAAACTCGTCGTATTTGTTGGGCTTCATCGAGGTCGAGAAATAAAAATATTGATCCGGCCATGGGCCTACCTAGTCCCAGTTTTTGCGCGTATTGAAGCCGTATGGAAAATGCCCCTTGCAAACCTCTTTGACGCCGAACGTTTTGGGCAGATTGGCCAGCTTCATTGGCAAAAAATTGAACGAATCGATGAATTTTATAGTACCGCAGCTTATCGTCATAAGCTCGAGTCCTAAAAATAGGAATTAGTTATTATGTGTGCATTTAAAAACTCGTTTAAACGAATTTTAAAACTAGTGTATGTTATTTATTTACGTAAATAGAATTTAATATTATACCATTTAAATTTTATCAATTAAATTAATAAAGCTATACAAAAACTATTGATTACTACCAAGCGTTTATATAAATAACAAAATGCAAAAATTGGCGTATTAACTGCCAGAGATTGGTTTGCATAAGACATAGATAAATAAAAATTAATTTAATACCTTTTCTAATGATTTTCGGCGCAATTCCTTGCTTGTGAAAGAACTGCAGGATAAACTGCCCATCATAACCCTTCATATTATGAGCAATCGCCGTCACGTGTCTCATTGAGCACAAAAACGTTCAAAAATCATCTACGCACTGATCACCCCAAAACACGTGTTTTCGTTCTCTGCAGTGGTAACAATTAAGTTCCAGCTCCAAGTGACAACATGTGTAGCACACCAGGTGAGCAATAAGCAAATTGGCACATGCTCAAGCTCTGGCCCATAAGAAACGTCTTTCAAGACTCGCTCCTGAGTGCTCTTGATATCAAAAAATACGAATGTGGTAATAAACTCCTCCTTCTCGCACTTGTTTTGCCCCCGGGCAGCATCCTCATAACTGGGGTCAATTATGTTCTCTTCCTCCTCCTTCAAAATTTTTTGAATGTAGCATTGATGGTCTAAATTAATGCATTTGGGTAATCAGTAGGCAATATTATTAGTTTTACAACGAACTTGTTAATTGAAAAATGCATGAAAACTTATACTTTAAATTAAAGCAGTGCATAATTTTTAAACACAAACCAGATTGCGAATTGAGATTTTAATTAATAGAAACATACTCAACAATGTTGCTACAGGCTTTTTGGGCAAAAGTTATATAACTGCGTTTTACGCCCATAAAATATAAACAAAAATTATACCTTTTATTTGGAATAGGGAGCTCCAAGACCTCCGTAAGAAAAGTAGGAGAGCTTGGAATCAAGTGAAATTATCTCAATCAATTCCCGATTGGGCTGATTACCGCAAGGTTCGACAGGAGTATAAGCATCTTATACGCATTAGAAAGCAATTGTGCTGGCAGGACTACTGCTCCAACATTGGAAAAATGTCGGATGCTGCTAGGCTTCGCCGCATTTTATGTAAACCACAAGTAGGTGAAGTTGGCTCATTAAAACTACCTTCGGGTCAGTATACACTCAACCAAAGGGAAACCCTGCTTCACCTTCTTGACACTCACTTTCCTGGCAGCTTTGCAGTTGGAAATGAGGCATATCCGGACACATTGGGCCCCACCAGTTTCTCTGGCTTTGGTGACCAAGTTTTGGCCTGCAGGGTGATAACACCTGATACGGTTCGCTGGGCTGTAAAGTCCTTTGAACCCTACAAGACTCCAGGGGTTGATGGCATTTTTCCAGCTCTTTTGCAGGAAGGACTGGACATGCTGGTGAGACCCCTAGTGAATATTTATCAAAGATGCCTAGCGCTTGGCTATGTTCCAACAGCCTGGTGACAAGTAAAGGTCATCTTTATCCCTAAGCCAGGGCGTAGTTCCTATGACCTGGCAAAATCCTTCAGACCAATTAGTCTTTCCTCCTTCTTACTGAAGTGTATGGAAAGATTAATTGATCGCTTTATAAGAGATGGTCCCTTGCTGAAACATCCTTTACATGTTACACAACATGCGTATCAGTGTGGAAAGTCTGTTGATACGGCCCTTCATGAACTAGTTTCTAGAATTGAACGGGCATTAGACAACAAACAATTCACACTGGGCGTTTTTCTGGACATTGAAGGGGCATTTGACAATACAACCTTCAATGCTATCTGCAAAGCAGCATCCAATCATGGCATACATCAGACCATTGTTAAATGGATTGATGCTATGCTAAGATTTCGCCATATCATGACTGACTCTTATGGAGACAGCATGATCTTTACTACCACAAAAGGCTGTCCACAAGGAGGTGTACTATCTCCTTTGCTGTGGTGCCTTGTGGTGGACGAACTTTTGCAGAATTTGCAAAAGTCTGGCCTCTACAGTCAAGGATATGCTGATGATTTGGCAATCCTTGTTACTGGAAGGTTCCTTGACACCATTTCCTCACTTATGGAAAGTGGTTTAGCCAAGGTGGAACAGTGGTGTCACCATGATGGTCTATCTGTGAACCCACAGAAAACCGAAATGGTGCTATTCACTCATAAACGGAAACTTGATGGGTTTAAACCACCAATTTTCTATGGTATGCCACTACAACATGCAAACCAGGTCAAATTTTTGGGACTTATTTTGGACCAAAAATTAAACTGGCGCAATCATGTAGAGGTCAAATGTCAGAAGGCTGTTAATGCATTCTGGCAATGTCGTAGAGCTGTAGGGAAATCCTGGGGTCTATCACCACAGGTCATGCGATGGCTTTTCGTGTCTGTGATTAGACCCATGATCACCTATGCTTCACTAATCTGGTGGCCTCGTGCACACTTGTCTACTGTGAAATGTCAGCTTAATCATTTACATAGAATGGCTTGCCTCAGCATTTGTAGTGCCATGTGCACCACACCGACTGCAGCCATGGAAGTCTTGCTGGACCTGCCTCCCCTGCATATCTTTGTGGAGGGTTGTTGCAGGGCAGTGGCATATCGACTAAACATAGCTGGCAGTTGGAATGCAAAAGGCAAGGTTGTAGGTCACAATGCTGTTTGGGCTAAGGCCATTAGGCCAGTGCTCAAAATGCCAAGTGACTTTATTGTACCAAAATTTATTTTTGGTAGACTTTATACCATTCAGTTTCCCACTAGGGATGACTGGGAAAAATCTAGAGTGGATATTCTCTCGCCTCCTGGAATTGTCTGCTACACTGATGGATCACGCTTTGTGAATACCTCAGGCGCGGGCATCTATTTCCAGAACTTAAAACAGATGCGGTATTTTACCTTAGGCAGTATGTGTACTGTCTTTCAGGCAGAAATACTTGCTATTTTGCAATGCTGCCGTAGCAGAGAATTGATGGTCCTCAGAAATGAGAACATCTTTATTTGCTCTGACAGTCAATCTGCTCTGAAGTCACTTCTATCTCCAAAAGTGTCTTCAAAGTTAGTTCTCGAGTGTGTTCTTGCTTTGCAAGAACTCTCGCAGTATAACAATGTCAAATTATTATGGGTCCCAGGTCACTGCGGCATTGAGGGCAATGAATTTGCGGAAGTTGCTGTCTCCAGAGCTGTTGCTAAGGCTGACATAAACAGCTGGGTCAGGGAACAACATGTTCAATATTGGAGTGAGCAAAAGACTTGACATCAGGCCAGATCCTTTATGGAGAGGCCATGCAAGAAAATAGCCAACTCCTTGATCAGCTTAGGTCGTAAGCTGCTTAAGACAGTAATTGGTCTCTTAACTGGACACTGTCCCCTCAACAGACACTTATGCACTATTGGGGTTTCTGACAACCCCAAATGTGCTAAATGTCTGCTCACAGAAGAGGATTCTATCCACTTCCTTTGTCACTGCCCTGGGTTTGATAAGTTGAGAGCTAGGTTCTTCCATGCTCCACATATTGAACCCTCGGCAGTTTTACAGGAGCCTGTTGCTCAACTTTTGGGGTTTATTAAAGCCTCAAAACGTTTGTGTGACTAGCTCTCAAAAGTTTCCGTGGGGTACACAATGGGCTTCTTAGCCTGCGTGAAGGGCTTTCGCCCACCCCTTTATCACTATCACTATCACTATACCTTTTATTTCAGTCTCCATTTTGCAAATGCGGCAATAAAAGTAACCGCATTTGTGCTCTTTATTCTTCTTCCGGCCGTTAATGTGCTTCCCACATCGTTTACACCGCTGCACACGCATGCAAACGGAGCTCTTTACGACAAGTCCCTTTTTGCCCTGTGATCGAAAAATTCGCCGATGATTGTCGAAGCAAGTGTAACCGTAGAAGAAACGATGACACGTTGAGCAGGTCAGCGTCTGATACCTTGGGCACGCTGGCGTATAATAGCAGCATGGGCATTTTTGAGCGCACCAATTATTTTCTCGACAATTATAGGCAGCATTGCAATCCTCGCAAAAATAAGCCATCGAAAAAATCCTTTGATTTGGCTAATAACCATATAGTGATTATCATGTTGATAGAGATGTATCACTTTGTCGGTTTTTGTGGGTCCTTGAAATAAGTTTTAAAACCGACATTAATGGATAGAATATTTGTAATACTATTATAAACACCTTTGTACGTTTATGCGATTTAAACACAATACTGCTACAATAGGAATCGGCTCTCACTTATGTTAAATAAAAGTTAGTCATTATTTTTTATTAAAATTGATGCAAAATTAATATATATATTATAAAAGTGGAAAAACTAGTAAAAAACATCAATACATATATTAATAACGCGCCGTGCACCTTTACAAATTTGAGTGAACAACTTTTAAACACACGTATTACATTAAGCACAGGCTATAACACGTATGTAGTACGTTTCACATAACTTTGTGCATAAATTTTAAAGATTTTTATTGTCAGTATTTATATTACAAGTCAAACTCTATATTCGCAATTTGTTAGCTTATATTCAGAGATGCATTTTAAAAATTTATGTCCAAACTTGTGTGAAAAATGTAAAAATTATTATCAAAAATTCACCTTCGTAAAACAATAGGCTTTCATTGCCCCTCGTAAACACTTTGATTTGATATTCGGGCATCGCTTCTTGCAGTTTCATCAGCTCTGGAATACCGCACGGCCCCGCATGGTTTTTGAGGCCTGCCAACTGCATCAGCTCGATGGCTTTGACACGTTGCATTTTACACCGGTTTGAATCACACTGGCGTATCGTGTTCCAATGATAAGCGGGGTTGTCCTTGTTTAAATAAGTGCGAGCGACGACTAGGGCTTTTGATAGGCATAAATCGTCATTGTTGTTTATTTTTATAAAGCACCCCCATGGGATCGGGTTAAAAATTTTTCGTGTAAAATTTGTTTCAAAAATCGGCCGGTTCCGGTGGGAGGGGTAACCGAAACAATTTTGATGGTCGAGGCGTCCGAATCAATTTTAACTTGCTCATTTGATTGTAATATGCGCTCGAGCTGCTTTAAAATAATTTCTCCTGTAATGTGTAAACGATTTCTAAAATGCAGCAAACGGGCTTGTTTAAATCCGGGTGCGACAATTGTAAACCCACTAAAGCGCCGAGGTCAACTCTCCCCATAATAGCGTCTACGGCGTGATTGAAAATGAGTGGCAATTGTTGATCGAAATTTCCCAATTCGCCCGTGTGTAAAAAACGAATTTGGTACTCCGCACCCTCGGTATTGAACCGTTTGATGCGGCGGACTAACAGGTTGCTCAGCTCGTAACACCGCTCCGGCGCAAATTCTTCATCCTCGTCGGCCGATTCCTCCAAATTCGGGTCTCCCCGACTTGCTCTCGGTCGGATGCTACCCATTCGTCAATGGTTATTAAACTCCCTGTCTCCAACGAGTTTAAACAACTATCCTCTGTTATATCCTCCAAAATTACCGTGTCATCTTGCATATCAAATTCTGATTCGGGTAGCGATGAGTTGCTAGATTCGCCCGAAAAACTCGAATAATCCAAGGATAAATCATAATCACTGCCACTCATAATTATGCTAAATAACAACTGTAATTTATCTTTTCAAAACACAATTTTTATTCAATATTGCCCATATAACGCACATGTACGCGCACACAGCAAAAATACTTTATAAATCGTGATTAATAGGCAAAATAACACTTAAATTCGAGAGGTGCATAAATTATGACGTAGATTTGCTTTTAGTAGGCAATTATGTACATATCTACATAATTCCGCCGTAGGCAATGATGTATTATATTTTTATCAAAAATAGCAGCGTCTCTTTTGGGTATAGCGTTCAAAGTTTTTACGTATTACTGTAATGCAATGGATAAGAGATCTACATATGCTATTGGCGGAGGCGTTTACTTTTTGGTATCAGAATTTCGAGATTTTCCAAGCATCGGTTTCAGGATTTGTCAAAATTTTGAAAATAACGATAAAATTTACCCGACGAAAATTGGTGTTAATTTGGATTTAGAGCAGTATACTCAGCTGTACGCACTCAAGGATGAGATCAGTGTTTCCCTCGCTTCGAAAAACGAAAAGGAGTTAGAATTGGGCAAGGGAACAACGGTTAGAGTTGCAAAGTTGTTAAACGGGCAAATGCTGGTGCGCTTCAAAAATGCGATACAAGAAAATTTTTTGACACCCTCACAATTCGAATCTTGGAAAGAACAACTGAACGAAATTCGCGCGGCTATCGAGAGCGTAAAATGTACTTATACCTTATTTTTAAAAATCAAAACATTTTTTCAATCACTAGGCTTGCTCATTCTGAAAATTTTGCATGAATTTTATGAATTTTTCGATTGCAAGCTGACGTATTACGATCAATGCTATAATCACAGTCTATCGGCTTATAATCGAAAATATAGTTTTAATTTTTGCACAAAGTTATGTAAAAATATTGTTACTTACATATTATTATTTGCGCATTTAAATACCTACCCTACCGGCTTTTACGATTATTACACTAAACTCAGTTAAACAAAGTTAAAAAATATTAATTATTTAAATTATTCAAGGAACTCTCGTTTTACTGCTATTTATTCTCCAACATAAAAATATCAAAAACTTATCATTCTTCGCCCGACTCTAAATTAGCCAAAATGTTTTGAACGCGCATATGTACCTCTCCTATTTATATTTTTTAAAACTTGCTATTTTATGGGCTCAATGCCGACCTACTTTAATAGGCGAGGAACAAGTACTGGCTGTGTTTAAAGAGAAAAAGCCTAAAAAAAGAGGAAGATTACGATTCGCCGTCGACATCTAAAGAGGCTTGATTGAATGGCTTTGAAAACACTGCGAATATTTATCTATTTTGAACTCCATAGCATAGAAATTTAGCTTTTGATAGCATTTCATAGCTTTTCCTATTTATTCGTTCATTTTAAACATCGAGTAGGTATTTTTCTTTTGCAAAATTAGAATTTGCAATAAAACATTACTCCGTTAAATCGTAGTTAAGATATATCTACAGTATACGCGTTTTCATTTACAGTATCACGTGTAACCAACTTTTAATAGGAATTAATGTACAGTAACCCTTGAGGGCATATTTGCTTCTATGCACGTCTAAATTACTTTGTTATGCAATAGTAATTTTTCGGATATCTGACAACTTTTGAGGAAACTACTCTACGATTTTTAAAAAATATCCTTAAGCCATATTTGCTTTTAGGCACGCATAAATTACGTTTTGTTCCAATAGTAATTTTTCAGTTATTTTTGATGATGCGATATCGTTGGAAATTTGACAATTTCCTGCTTTCATCCACTTGAAATATCTTTTTAAAAAAGCTTTCATGCTTGCGTCGACAATTTTGTGATGCTTTCATCCACTTAAAATATTTTTTCAAGTATGCACAATTTCACGATTTGAAAATGCTTTCATCTACTTGAATATATCTTTCTAAAGTGCCTTTCTGCGTGCGTCATTGGCAATGGTCCATCTACCCTGCTGCAGGTCATTAATTAATTGCTTTATGCTCCTGCCATTGTCGCCCGATAAAAATTATTGTCCAGAATAGCGAAAATGGAATAGTGCACTCTATTTCGCCAATTATCGTTCGGCAAATCGGCTGATTCCGATAAAGGGGCGCCTTATTGGCTTATTCAGCGTACCTACCGCGTTTCCGTGTACGCGTTTCCGTGTACTGCGTTTCCATGTACCGCGTTTTGTGTATTTTTGATTTCAATTCAGAAACCGTAAAAACAAACTTACAGTACGCCTTATTTGTTACCAACTTGGTGTAGTTTGTTAAAATATTGCCACAGTATACCAATACTTCCGACATCGACCCTGCTCATTGTCGCAATATGACGAGCAGTTTGCCATAGTTTGATTAAAAATTTTCTACAGTACGCCATCCGGCGGTCATTATAATACTGTGTATTTTATGACGTCTTGGTTGATTTATTCAGTCACTAATATCCCGCGTCGATTATTTAGACGACATATGCGGGTTTGTGAGTTACGTCCGTTCTTCAAGAATTTATCTAATTTCTCGAAAACCTCCGTAACTCCCACTACTCGTATGACGACAGTCTACTCGCGTTTTTGCTTATCATTTATCGCTTTCGCTTATATTCTTATTCGTTTTCTTTTTATTTACCATCCGTCTTTATTCAAAATCGTTTGAAATCGCATGCATGATTTTCGTTTAATTATATGCCAGCGGCGGTACTGCAATTATAACGCGTTTATTCAACATCGGTGCTGTATTATTGTGTACTTGATTAATAATGCCGGCCCTTGTTGAATGAATTTCGTTCATCTTACCATCGACGATTTTGCGATTATTAACAATTACCGCCGATTTTATTTTTCTTTTTATGTTTACATAAGACCTACTTTTTTATCTGCGCGCCTATTACTCGTACCTATTCGCTTTTTACTACACAGAGGTCGAGGTAAACTTATTATTAATATTAATTATTAACATTAATCTCACTACCTATTAATATAAGATTATTATTAATATTAATTAGTAATAACACTAATACCCCTACCTATTTTATTTTTAGATCCCTACCGAATTGTTGCACAAAAGTAGTTGAAGTACACGACATTCCTAGATTGATATTAGTGGCTCTAAAAAACTGTTATATAACTATGGAGAACGCGATTCCATGGCTGGTTGATTCTTAGATTTATTTATTGAAAAAACAGGGACCCCTGGGACAACAGGTACCTATGGTGCTCGGGATGACGCGGGTGCTCGGGATGACGCGGGTTGACCCCTTGACCAGCTGACCCGTTTCCCCTTTGGTCGGTTAACCCATTCCCCTTTGGCCGGCTAACCCATTCCCCGCTTAGTAGCATTGCGTGGCGCTCTGAACGGTGCCACCTAGGCACATGCACTAAAGTGCAATCGCCTGGGGCGCAGTCCAGAGCGCCACGTATTACTACTTACGCTGTGTTTGGGCTCCTGTATTTCAAAATCGATCCGTGAATTTTCTTCAAGTTCTATCGTTTAGTCAGCCAGTACATTATCAAAAAATGCTTAAAATATAATTCGAATTCAATCGTTACGATTACTTAGAAAAACGCACTTTTAAAATGTTTTTTTCTTGCGGGTATTGGCTAGTTTACACTGTGGTGTAAAGTAGTTTTTCATCAGTCGATAGAGTAATAAAAGTTGACCTAGAATAGCTCAAGAGTTTCGCCCTGCGGCAAGTACTTACATCTACACCATTGTAATCGTTACAATTCATTCAAATAATCGGGTGTGGATAAAATCCGGAAACGGAAACGATGGGTAAATGCCGGAAACGATGGGTAAAATCCGAAACGGTAACGGAATTGATGAGTAAAAGCTGAAAACGGAAACGATGGGTAAAATCCAGAAACAGAAACGTAAATTATTGCATACACGGTTCCGTCTGGGGTTTCTCCATCATGAGGGTACATTACATAGACCAAAGTGCTGGAAGCGGGTTTCCCAATTAGGGCCATCTAAAATTCAGGGGATGGGGAGGGGTGCAAAATTTTTCGAAGGTAAAAAATGGCCTTAAAATGGTGATATGGCGAAGAAACACCATTTTTCAACGTTTCTCATCGAGCACTATCCATTGGCATAAAAAATTGCGAAAAAACGAAAAAACTTTTTAAAAATTGGGGTATTTTGGTTTCTGGAACGATATTTTGGTTTCTCGGGGGGGAGGTTGCATACCCCTCAAACACCACACGCCCAGTTGTGGTGAGCACCCCTAACCCCTTGCCAACAAAATTTCTATTACTGAAGGAGGATTTAGGGAATCGGAAACGGGGTACTCCATTATTTATATGTGAAGCTGACCCCGCTTCCGTCGGGGGTGTCTCCGCCCTGAGAGTGGTCCGAAGCGCCGGAATCGGGGTTCTCCAAGTAGAGCCCATCAGGATGAACACCTTCAACCCCGTTTCCGGCAAAATTTCTACTACTGTATGGGGATTAAGGGGCTCGGAAACGGGATAACCCATTATTCATTTGTGAAGCTGACCCCACCCTGACTACGTCGGGCGGGAGTTTCTCCGGCGTGGGAGTGGTCCAAATTGGTAGGGCCTATCAGGGTGAACGCTTCCAACCCAGTATTCGGCAAAACATTTTCCCACTCAAGTGGGGTTTAGAGGCTCTGACAGGATACCCCATTATTTGTATGTAAGCTGAAAACGGTTCCGTCGGGGGTTTCTCCGCCTTGTGGTGGTCCAAAGTGCTGGAACCGGGGTTCCCAGAGTAGGGCCCATTAGGGTCAGCACCCCAAGCCCGTTTCCTGCTAAATTTTTACCATTGAGGAGGGTTTAGGGGCTCGGGAACGGGTTAACACATTATTCATATACGAGGCTGACCCCGCTTCCGTCGGGGGTTTCTCCGCTTTGAGGGCAGTCCAAATTGCCGGAACCGGTTTCTTTAAGTAGGGCCCATCAGGGTGAACGCTCCCGACCCCATTATTCATATGTGAAGCTAATCTCGGTTCCGTCGGGGATTTCTCCGCCCTAGGGGTAGACCAATCTGCCGGAACCGGGATTCCCTAAGTAGAGCCCATCAGGGTGAGCACCCCTTGCCCCATTTCTAACTAATTTTCTCCCACTGAAGCGGCCTTCAGCGGCTCGGAAACGAGGTACTCCATTATTCATATGTGAAGCTGACTCCCGTCCCGTTGTGGCTTTATTCGCCCAGGGGGTAGTTCAAAGTGCCGGAATCAGGGTTTCCCAGGTAGGGTCCATCAGGGTGAAGACCATACCCCGTGTCCGGCGAAATTTCTCCCACACAGAAGGGGGAATTAGGGGCTCGGAGACGGAGTACCGCTTAATTCATATGTATAGCCGACCCCGGTTCTGTCGGGGATTTCTGCGCCCTGGGGCAGTCGAAAGTGCCCGAATCGGGATTTCCAAGGTAAACACCCCAAACCCCGCTTCCGGCAAAATTTCTACGACTGGACGGGGTTTGAGAGTCTCCGGAAAAATGCAAATATATGCATACGTATGCTACGAAAAGTAGGTACTGAGATTTTTTCTGTTGTGCACTACGCCTGTTTTGCCTGACGTTCATGTCCGTCATTTAGCCAGTTTGCGTTGTCGCGTGACGATCTCTGTAACCGCGTTTTCATAGTCTGTTTCACATAACTTTGGGCATAAATTTAAAATTTTAGCGAGTTATGCTCATCACATTCTCAACATCCCCTTTTTACATTCAACACATAAGGCACCATGACTGGGAGGCCGTTGGATTTGAGTTGACATCGGAAAATCAATATTTCAAAATTTTCTCATCACGTAAATGTTACTTTAGCCTTCGCGAGGAATTAGCTTAAAATACTTCCGTAGCTACTTGATAAATTCTCTGAAAATGTTACATGTATGACGAAAGGGGAAATGTAGCAAGTCGGTCCGCAAAGGAATTTTAATTAAGAACTAAATACAACGACAATGATACGAAAATATACGACATGTAGCACGAAGGTTGTTATCAAAATAAATATCGTACAGAACACACGATTAAACCTTTGGCTCGAAGTTGAAAAGATTACCGAACACAAAATGCTGGACGATGGGGAACTTGCCGAGCACCTGAAAAAGTGAAATCACCAAGTTTCAGGACTAAATACCCATTCACAAACGCAGTATTATTTAGAATTTCGTACTGGAAAACTCTTCGCGTTTTCGAACTGCCGTCGTGAGCAAAACAAAAAGTGTGTTGAATGACGATGGGATGGTTGGTAACTTAATTCATTTTATTGATATTCCGATCAGTAAAGAGTTTTTTAAATTCGGAATACCGTTTAAGCAGAAAATCACGATAGATAAACAATAATAATTTTGCAAAGTAGAGAAAAGCGAATTTATTACGCATAGATTTTATTAAAACTGTTCGAAAAATTGAAAATTTTCAAATATTGAAAAATCAAATTAGATTTTTTAAACTAAGCAAGCACGATTTAAAATTTTCAGAATGCGTGCGAAATTCCGGCCGACTCCGTGAAATACTATGTATATCAAGAAGCCGCGAGCCGTCGGCGATTTCTAAGACAAATGTGTTCTCCGCGTCTATTTTTAAAATAATTATAAAAAATCAAAATTAATAATAATTTCTAACCCTCCATTCGAATTATTGAGAGCGGGTGCTTGCAATATTTTTTCTATCCTTTAACATTTACTATTAATTTTGATATTATTGTCCTAACTTAAGCTTGGGGCAACGAAAATGCGGCAGAAGCTAATAAATTACAAATAAATTACTTCACGCTTGTACATTTCGATGAGGCCAGAATTGATTTTTGACCAGTTTGGCACCCCACTTATGTTCCACAGCTGGTTCGAATGTTCGGCGAATGGACCATTCTTGACCTGAAATTATTGAGAAAAAGATTAATACTGCGGCGGAACTCATAAACAAAAGCGCCTACCTGATTAATGAACGAAATAGAGCCCATGAACATGTAAGTGTCGGCGTAATTATCCGCAAATCCTTCTTGCACGAAGCTGTTCGGTTCAATCGATGGGTTGCCTACAATGAAGAAAAGTAGTTTGCACCGTCAATTTGTTAGTTCATAAAATTCGCAGAATTATTCGAAGTCACCCTTGTAACTTTTTCGTTTTAGTTTAGACACTTTTTCCCACTAAGACGGCAGATAACGTCGAACTTTATTTTTGATCAAAAATCAGATTAATGGAAACGATACAGAATTGACGGATGTAGAATTTTCGTAAGAACGCAAAAACCTAGCTTTTCCCCGAACATTCAGAAATACGTGCAAAAAATCGCTATTCGTATGTGTAGAAGCATTTTTCGCCGCTTTTAATATTTTTGTTCTATTATTTATTCTCTAATTTATTTTTTCCACATTTTTATCTTTTTCGAAAACGATTCCGAGTACCGGATATTCAAAAAATAAGCAAATCTCAATTTAATGCAAAAAGTGCCTAAATTTCTCGAATTTATCATAAATCTGACGCAAAGCGCCCAGAAATAAGTAAAATTTTGGTGGCAAGATAAACCGGAAATTATTAAAATTAATGCTGAAAATGGTAGAATACATGCTGAGATAGTTCTATACATACGTGGGCAGCAAGAAAATTCTGGGAGGGTGCAAGATTTTTTGAAGGTCAAAAAATGGCCTTAAAAATGGTGGTATGGCGAAAAAAACACAATTTTTTGACGTTTCTCATCAAGCACTATCCATTGGCATCAAAAATTTGCGAAAAAAACTAAGAAAATTTTCAAAAATTGAATTCTGGGGGGACCTCCCCAAACCCCCACGCCAGGTGTGGTTCTATAGATTTTCAACATAAATAGGCGTTGGAGTGTAGATGGAATCCGGTAGACCACCCATAACCCCCTCTAGCGTTGTTAAACGTTTACGTTGTTCAAATATCGTTAATTTTTAAAACGTATTTTTCAGCATAACATTCTTCATAAATTTTTTTATTACGCATTCTCGTAGAGAATTTTGTGCTAAAGCTAAAAATGCAGTTTTAAATTTACTGGCATTAATATTAAGGTCAAAAAACGAAATTGACGATACTTCTAATTTTTCGCGTCGACGGGAAAAATCAAAACATTATTTCACTGTGAAATGTATTCCACCGAAGTTTCAAGAAGAACGCTTCGTTATCCAGCAACCTAAGTTATTACAACGGTTAACAACCCTAAACCCCCCGGATAGAATTTGCGGCATATTTTTTGAGATTTTTGCCAGTTTTACACCACCCAGACCCCCAGAATTCAACTGATTATCGTGTGTTCCACTCACCCCAGAATTTTTCAAGAATGTAAATTTTCCTCGCTCTTCCCATTTACTCATTTTCTGACTATTTTCCCTTCAATTTATTCAGATTCTTGTGACGCTTTGTCTAATTTGTTCTATTTTTATGCTCTACGAAGAAAGAGCAACATCATACACGCACGCAGGTGGTATTTTAGCGAACCAAAACGGCTTGTTCTTCAATATAGTCATCAGAAATCAAAGTACACTAAACTGCTTCGCTTTACAACTTGTAATGCCTTGAAAGATTGGCAATCCAGAACGCTGTCAAAATAAGTTCTCAACGTCTCCGTAAGAACGCACCCATCCTCGAAGCGGGGATGACACAGGCTGTCATTCAAGCCGTTGCCTTCAAACTTAAAATTAAGCCCAAACTTCGCACCCAATAAACATTTTTGAACCAACGTGGAAGAAAATTTCCAAAAATTCTAAACGATCAAAACGATAACGCCTGCAGAGCAAAAAAGTAAAGCTAAACAGCCAAAGTTTGGCGGTTTATTTTATGACATTGCTGTTTTGAAAAAGAGAATGGTTAACCGTAATGGTGCTTGTAGTGATTAAGTTGAAAAATAAAATTTAGTTTCGCTAGCATCAGTGTAACTAGGTCAGGCCAAAATTTTTGGATCGTTCCTCGTATGTCAAAGCAAGAATGGATTTAAGGGAGGCGGCTAACCCCCATGCCGCCAAAAATAGTGAACGTCATAAAGAAGTTCTGTCTTTTCAATACTTTTAGTCATTTCTACGAAGATTTTACGAATTTGTCAGGAACTTCGAGCCGCATAGTATTCACTAATGACATTTACCGAGCTTCCAACAATTTTAAAAAATTCAATAGTTTTGCATCAGAAATGATTCTGCCGATAAGGAGCCGCTAATTTACGCTTAATGGAGTGATTTTTGGATTATTTTTCATACTATTAAAAAAATTCGGAGTTACGCCCCAAAAGCAAATCTTGTATCCGTTTTTGTGTTCAAAGGCAAGTCAGGAAAATATTCGGTTAAAAGAGACCGAAACTTAAACACTCCGTAGCGTACTCCATCTGATATTAAAGACGGATGAAAAAATGAGGACGTTCGCTTAGCAAAACAATGAATAAATTTTGAAAGGCCATAGGCCAAAAAGATTGAGAAATGCAACCAAACACGTGGTTTAAACAAATACGTACAAGCAGTGGCGGATCTAGGATTTTTATAAGGGGGTACGGTACCCCTACGGGGGCGGAACCCTGACTTGGGCGGAAAAATTAGCCGTTTTAACCCGAAAATCGCTCAAAAATGCTTAATTTTGCGCACTAATTTTGGGCCAATGGGGGGGGGGGGCGGCCGCCCCCTCTAAATCCGCCCATGCGTAGAAGACCTAAAGTCGTTCCACTTCTCATTATCCGAAGCAAGAAAACTGGCGCAGTGTTGAATGATAATCGGTGAAGGAGAATAACTCCAACTTCAATAAATAAAGGAGTTATTTAGTATTGAATTTCAATAAAGTGGATAAATTTGATTAATAGCCGTATTTACGAGCAGGATAAAAGACTATTAATTCATCTCGCTAACTAAGCTGGGCAATAGAGGGCGGTTTACCCCCTCCCCAGGCGGCCACGCCCCCCGGCCGCAAATCTGCATCTGGAATAAAATGAGTGATTCATTTTCTTCCGAAGTTCAATATTTATAGGAATGATTGCATTGAGTCACTCATATTTCAGCGGCAGTACTGTACACGGCTGATATTGTTTCCGCTTTTTACTACTTGAAAAATCGCAATGATTAACAGAGGGCTAATTATTTCTAGCATAAAAAACGGAGTCAAAATTTAGCATATTTAAAAAAAGACAGCGAAAATGAATTTTTAGAAAACATATATATATATATATATATATATATATATATATATATATATATATATATATATATATATATATATATATATATATATATATATATATATATATATATATATATATATATATATATATATATATATATTTAAGTCAGCGAGCAACAACTTAAATTAAAATTTCTCCACTCCATAAAGCTGTCTTGCCGGTCAATTCACGCTCCTTAGAACTTGGGGGTCGGTCATGATGAAGAATTATAACATTATATTATAATTATATCAGATTAATGATCATTAATTTCAATTAAATTATACTATTATTATTAATAAATAATAATGAATAATAATTGACAATAATTAAATTAATAACTTAATTATCATAATTAAATCATAACAAAGGACAATTTTTGACACAAAACTGGGCCTATAGCGCACCGCTGCTGTCGCTATTGCATCCTTATATCGCAGCAGTATCTCTGCAACGCATGCGCAGTATGGGCATTCTAATGAGCCGAAGCAAAAACAATTATCTAGAGTGCCTTTTTGGGCTTAAAAACTGTCGAAACGCGTAGAAAACAGTCATTTTTCAGTTTTTGTGACGATTCTCCGTCTTTCTATGAGATAAAAAATTCCGTAAAATATAAAAACCGAGTAAATTAAAAAAATGTAGTTGAAAAATGATTACATGGCGCGAAGCGCCGAAAATCCGACACGTTTGGATCCAAAAGTCGTTAAAAACGCTTATGTAGCATGTTTTCTACGGATTTTTGGAAAATCACGAATTCTGAGTGGGTGAAAAAGTTCTGGTGGGGGGGGGGGGGCGAGGAGTGAAAAAGTCCTGGAGGGGATGCAAATGAAATCATCAAGATCACGAATGGTGGTTACCGTCATTTAAATCTGAACACACGATTTATCTAATTGAACTTTTTGATTCTAACAGAAACATCATTTCCATATTCGCCCAAACTCTCGCAAGGTTAGTTTGGTGTCCCTTACGGGATTGCGGGGTTGTTCAGCCGCCAGGGTTATGTAACTCGACGCAGTGTTAATCCTGCGCTAATTAAATTTTCCTAATAAATGAAAATTTCATATAATACGGTATGCAATTCACCAATTAATTGGGAACTGCCGAAAAGAAATGGTAAAAACTGATAATCGTCGAGGCACCAGACGCCGTGGCTGCCGGCGGGCTCCATTCTGTACGTCAGCTGCAGTCGTCGACATAGTCTCAGATACCTGGTTTTGTTTACATTCAAGATATAAAACACGTAAGCAACAAATACGATCAAAGCTAAACAATGTAGTAAAGATGAATACTTTGCAGAAGCGCGCACTTTTCTAAATTTTTAAATCATACCAGCAAGATCCTACAGTAAACATGCCTATTAAACTCATTCTACAAACCAATAAACGCATATAAGTAGAGCAAGAAATTTTTTCGTCATAAGCTCTTATTCGGCTAAAAACGAAGAGTAAGTCAGTGTAAATATAGGAATTTTTTAACGTTTTAGGCAACGACTTTCTTTTTTTGGGCAAAAAACAAAATTTTGAAAATTTTGATCTGAAAAAGTAGTCAAAGCGCTGACAACGCGTATTCTCTATAGTTTACTGAGAAATTTAAATTTCTTTGGGGGACAACACTAATCTGGAGGATCGAGTCCAAAGAGCGCGTTTCGAAATGATAAATTCTTACAGAAAGCATTCATTGCCATGTACCGCTTGGTGGAGAATACATTATTATGCGACGTTTCTTACTGATTTCAAATAGCATCTTAAATCGCGGAAAAACGAAAAAATTTGAAAACGGCAGGAGGGGCACGCCCATGCGTAAAGCGGATCCTACATTATGACGCAAGCTGAGGCGCTTCATTTCCTGCGCAACGCGAATCGATAATAACTATTCAAAGCTCTGGCCCGTATTCACGAAGGGATATGGAATCATAGCTAGATGGAAAATCTTTTCGTTTTTTAGATTTTTCCAAATAACAAAATCAAAATGCTATACTTCGAATGAAAAGACCAATTCAAAGCAAGCTTAGGTATTTCGAAATTGTCAAGGCGTTTGCTCATTTTTCTCCAAAGTTTAGCGTAGGCGGGTGGTCTTCAACCCTGATAAATTAGTCACGGACTTTAAATGTGATTATTTTTGCGGAGTATAACGAGGTAAAATTTTTTAACAATAGAGCCGCCCAGGTTGTGAGCCATTTCGAACAAAAATATTAACGAGAGAAAATTGACATTTAGAACTGAAGAAAATAACAGAATAGTTTCAATAGCCGATCGGATGGATGCTTAGCCTCTTACCTTTCAAAAACTTTACTGACCACTGCTTCCAAATCCGTCTCTTCAATCAACCCAATTTTGTACAGACATAATAAAAATATGACGAAGCACGTTTCGTGTCCTAAAACATTTGTGACAAAAAAGCCCCAGAGGGTTAAATACAACTATCGACTGAAATGAAATGTCAAGAACTCAGAAAGAACGAATGAATCAAAGTGAGAAATAGAAATCTAGCTAAGTAGTACACGAACGTGCACCTTGAACTTTATTTGTTAAAAGAATATTATAATGCTTTGAAAACCGGCAAAATGGGCAAATATTTAATTAGCAGTCATGGAAGAAATCAGTACAAACAAATGTTAATTTGATTTACAATATTTTATGCGTTCGACTTACGTTTCGTGTTTTTGTAGCCAAACCGGTAGAGACGCGTCTTAGCCTAACAGGGTATATTTATGTTTTTATTTATTCAGTACTTACGTCAGTTTCTAAAGCTAACAACATTTGATTTTATCTACTTTCAAACAGAGAGAGTTAAATAAACTTAAGGAAAATCTTAATATACCTTATAAAGACCGGAAAATAAAGTGAAATATGTAACTCAAGAAATATGGGTGAATCTAAGGGGGCGGGTTCGGTCGGCCGCCTTACGCTGAAGAATATAAAGAACGTATGCATATTTTGAACGACTTTCGGCTATTACCTTTCTTAAAAATCATTAATAACATTCATACACGGGGGTACAGGGTCCACGCAAGGTCAAGCGAGTCGACCCTGGCGGCTGAGCGACCCCGCAAGCCCGTAAGGAAAAGCGGACGAACCCTGCCAGAGTTTTAGAAATGGAGCTTATGTTAGCACGGCAAAGTTCTCACGTATACCTCGGATTCGTATTAAGAAAATTTCGTTTTTAATGCATATCCATCGTTTTTGAGCAGAAAAATGTACATTAAAAAACATCCGGTTTCACCCCTGGAATTCCTATGCTGCGCTTGTCTGACCAGGACCAGCACCGCAAGATAAAGGGAAGTCAATTGACTATAAAAAATCAGAGCATGCCTATGTATGATGGCATAATCGGCTCCCCTAGCAACCCGAGAGCCATATTTTTCTAGTCATAAACAAATCTTAAGGCAATGAAGAACCAGTTCTTTTAAACGGAACTATAAAACAAAGTAGCCTTCTTGCCGTTCTTTAAACGACATTTCGTAGATGTGTGGTTTTCGGTTGGCATACGTTCGTACGAAAAAAGTTAACACATATACCTCGGATAATATTTTGCATAAAATTGTCAGGTTCGAACATTTTAGGGAGAATCGCCGCATCAGAATTAATTCTAGATAAAATTAAACTAATTACGGAAAATTCCGAAAAGATGCTATTCGACAGGAGTATTTTTCGTGATAAGCTGCAAGATTCTTCCGGAAAATTAGCCGCAGCGGCGCAAGCGACATTTTCCTCAATTTTTTGACCGGATATACACGGACACGGTCAGTCGCGAGTTAAGCGCTAGCGTGTCCATTTTATTTTTACCCTCGGAAACAGGAGATAACCCCATTTAAAAAATTAAATTTTGCTTTCTTAATGTAGGACCTTTGTAAAATTTTCATCAAACCGCGGCAAAGAAGAGAAAATCTAACTTTCACAAGGGTACAATTAATCCACGATCCCCTCATGCTGGCTTTCTGCCGTAATTTTAAAACCGCTTGAAATGCGCACCTTAAACACCATTGATATTTATGCATTGGAAATTCCAAGTTAGAATGCCGACTATATTTGCAAAGAGAAGCGAACGCACCCAGGTACGCAAATGTATAACATTCCAGCAATCATTTCTCCGACAATTATTTACGCACCTCATTTATAAGCCATTTTCCAGTACAAAACTTGAACTAAGCAAGGACGGCGAGAAATGTGTATCGAAGGAAACAAAAAATGTTGCACTTCTTACCAGTTCCATAATCAATACGAGTTGAGTTTCCAAAACTGTCGCTTAAATAGGCCGTCAGCTCGACGGAAGACGGAAACAACTCACGCTGATCTAAAATTTCCTTTACTAATCGCTCCGATTCCTGGAAACCAATACTATTACATCTTTTCCATTGTTAACAATTTCATTAGACTATCATTGGAGTACTTCGGTAAATTTTTCATTCCATTGCCTGTAGGATTTATTGCCAAACCTTTGAGGCTGATTCGATGGTGGGAAAAGATCAATGAAAGAATCCAAATGATCCAGGCAGGCTAGGAGTCGAGTAATAGTCTAGTTAAGGAAAATTGACGGAATTTTCTAGCAATAGATTCTTTCCCAGAAGATCAATAAAATTTAAACAAAATTTTAGGAAGCAAAAGAGAAAAATAAAAGTGATGGATCTTGTCAGAAAATCGCATAAGGAATACTATCCGTATCACACAATCTCAAGGAAATACCCTTGTACGTACAAAGTCAATCAGAAGCTACAATTCTAAAAAACGAGTCTCAAAAAATCCTTCTAAAATAAGCGAGTCATAAAACTGCTCAGATTAATGAAACTGAGAAGATAAGAGCAATAAAGAGATTTAACGTTGCGGAGCTCTGCCACTGCTTAAAATATAAATAAATAGTAACGCCGGCATAGTCCAGGCATATATAGAAATTATAATAAGCCGAATAATTAAGCTAGTTAGAAAATGTTTTGCATTACTCGACCGAATGATTAAAATTATATAATAGACAATACAATATAATATAATATATCGCAGAATGCAAAACAAACAGGGGCGGGTGCGATTAGCCTTTTTACGTAACAGCGATGATTTAAATTATTTTAGTTGCGATGCAAACTCAAACTTACGCATGAACCTGCTTTGCAGTCGATTAATGTTTTTTGACGCACAGCATTATTGAGCTTAAGAACGAATTGGACAAGATCGTCGAAAGCTTGAGAACCGGTACGCTAATGTGCATCATAGTGAATGTTTTGTAGCGAGGCGTACTTTAAAAGAATGACAATTTATAACCAGACATGCAAGTGAGGGAGTCTGAGGTAAGAAGATGCATGAAAATTGGCATCGTTTTGTGAAAAAAATCTCAAATTTTCGGCGCTTCGCCCGTAAAATAATTATTTTCATTAATTTAGGCCCAAGCGCGGCCAAAATCCGTCAAATTTCATTATTTTCATAGTTTATTGAGAAAATAAAATTTTTCCCGAAACGTTTGAATTTTACGAGCTTAACGGATCGAGCACGTTCGGAAACGTACTTTTTATTTGGTGCCCCGGCGAACATTTCCCGAAATATAAGGTCAAGAATTTTTGGACCGCAAAGTAAACGATTAGTACGCGTCAAGAACATCATTTTAAGGTATCTCCAGCGATGCTCTATCTTCCTAGACGATGAAAGCATGAAAACTTCTTAAGCACAATGTAATAAAATTCAACAAAATTTAGTCAAAAATGACTGAAAAAAAACTGGCACTTTTACAATAAAATATCGCTGAAAACAGACTTAAATCGGGACTTTCCAACGATTTTTTTGAAAAATCGCAAATTTAGGAGCATGACAACATTTTTACAGGGGTGAAAAAGTTTTTTGCGAGAGTTTAAATCCCTCGCCTCCATTAAATCAAAAATGCATTTTAAAGACATTTTATATGATGCTCATCTAACAAATTTATTTGACTGACCTTGAAACACTTCATTTCATTCAATTCGAAACTTCCAGGTCGCAAGGAAACGTGATAAATGGCATTAAAAGATAATATACGGCGCGAAGTGCCGAAAAATTTGGAAAATTATGATCACTGACGGCCAAAAATCATTGCAAATCACACATCCATTCCTTATCTCGCCACAAAGTTTTGGCCGATGATGGAGGGGGTGGCCAACTCCCTTAAATCCGCCCCTGTATCCAACCCTTTTAGCAGATGGGAGCACTATCACTGAAAAAGTATTCTATATTCTTTTTCCTATGCTTGAATCAAACAACAAATAACGCATCTAAAAAAAGGAAGCGAGTCATTTTCATCATCGCGTGAGCGCGTAATTTTAATATACTTGGGTATCCCCAGCATATGTATAAACCCTCTACAGCTATAAAACAGGAAACATCTAGAGGAGAGCGCATTTTTGTTAAACGATACTTATTAAAAAATTCGATGTACGTTTTTAAATATTTTAATACACCCTACCCAGCGCGTAGAATGAGAGGGTAAAGCTCTTGTGTAACGTTATAACATATTGCGATTTTTGTTGGTTTACGAATGAAACTTGTTAGCAACAGCAAAAATGTCCGACAAAATTTGATAACAACAACTTGTAAGGGGATAAAATTATCCAAAAACACTTTTTTCTTTTACGAAATCTGCATTAGTTCTTGAGTAGTAAAGTAAGGGTGAAAAAGTCTGCGGGTATAAAGACAGATTTTGGTCGAGTTTTCGACTTGTTTATGTATGCCGAATTCTTCGTATAAGAGTCCCCCTAAAACCTATTTATGGAAAGGTACTAGGCTTAACGGGCTACACGAGGAACTCAACCGCGTATGTATAAATTAAAAAAAGGGAGTAAGATCTGGCTGTTTAAAGTTTACACTCAGGTGGTGTAGTGGGCTTTTTTTTATATTAAGCAACAATTTTTCCCGATGTACGAAGACTTTTCAGAGACAATTTTGGAAAAGACAAAAATTGCAAAAAAGGTCTAAAATTCGCTGAACAATTCGGTGCTTAGCGCCGAAATGAGTAATTGTTTGTTCTATATATCTTTATAATGGCAAAAATTGCATTTCGAAAGGAAAAAATTCAAATTTTTCGGCACGATTCTTAGTGATTTTTGCCCTCAGAAACCCTCAAATTAGCTGAAATACACTATTAAAGGTCGAAGAACTCTCTTTTTACCACACTCAAATCGCTACTGTCCTAAATTATAGTGCCCAAAAATTCGTGAGTGTACAAAGAATTTTAGGGATCATCTTTGTACATGTGCAAACGGCCCTTATACAAAAAAAAACAGTGGTGGACGAAAAAACACGTTTTTACCTTCTTTTAGTTTATCAACCGCTCCGGTTATAAATCGAGACAAGCAAAGTATGATAAAAATAAAGTACGTCAGAAGAATTTTAAATTCCACTCGAACGCGTTTCTTTAAACTCGATACAGAATTAATTTATATGGTGTAAAGTAGGGATCGACCGGAGCTCCGGCTCCGGCTCCGGCCTCCGGCTCCTCCGGCCATTTTTTGGTCCTCCGGCCTCCGGCGGCCGGAGGTACAAAAAGGGGCCGGAGGCCGGAGGTTTTTTGAACCGAATCATTCTATGCTTCAACGGTCTTCTTTTCTTTTGAAGCTTAGCACTCAGATTGCCTATTTTGTGAATTTGTACAAACACAGGTTTAATAAGTGAAGCTGTGAATGTGAACACTAGGGATGCAGCGGGTGCACGTTTTTGGAATAGCGGGTGCCAAAATTTTGCTTTAGCGGGTGCGGGTGTTGCACCTTAAAAATAGCGGGTACGGGTGGCGGGTGGCGGGTTTAGCAGTGAGATATAGCATAAAACAAATAGAGCTAAAAATGCACAATTTTTTCGTCCACTTAATGCAGTTATTTACTGCGTTTAAAATTCATATTAATCGTCGAGCTGATTGTTTTTATTTGCAGACTAACTCTCAATGGATTAAATTTGCAGATTAAAAATAAGTAAATTGTCAATGATTGAAGCATTGACCAAAATTAGTAATATATTCGCACTTTGCAGAATAAATGTTTAGCCACTTGTTGTTGTCATTCTCTTCTTAAAAAGGGTCTACGACGTTTCGGCGCCAGCAACTTATAAATTATACTAATTAAAATAACTTTGGAGCAATTTTAAAGTAAATTATATATTCAGAAAGCAGGTTCTATAAGCTACAAAATAACATATTGTACTTTTCGATTGGATGAGTATTCATTTGTGTACGACTGAAAAACCGTAAAAAATCCAGTATATTTTTAGATGCGTTTAATTATCTCACTAAATTCATACATATTCTAAAAGTAATTTGTACCATCACGTAGAGAATTGAATGGGCTTTCGAAATATGTATTATACTTTATTCATAAATGAATTTAAATAATTAATAATATTACAACGAGTGTGGCGCCTAAACGGCGGCGCCAAAACGTCCCATTTCGTCTTAAAAAAGCAGTGTACAATGCATTGCTGCAAAATATTTCTACACACGCTAGAGTGGTTAAACTGATGCACGTGAAGACTGGCACATAGACCCCCTCTTTTTTAAAAAGCATAATTCGCATTATTGGAATTAACCATAAGAGAGCTTGAACACGTATCTGCAGTCCAGTGGATACCTAAAAAATAACTCATTACAAGTAGATGCTTGCTTTTCCCATTTGTACTGGTACATTAGATGTCACTGCTATACATTTTGGTTTTTTCATTAACGTGCCACTGCCTCAGAATCATTTTGTCTTTTCGTAAATTCTAAATATTATTATCCGCCACCCGCTGTTTTATCACGATATTTTTAGCGGGTGCGGATGCGGGTAGCAAAATTTTGGAATAGCGGGTGCGGGTACCAAAAAATAAGCGGGTGATAGCGGGTGCGGGTATCCGCTGCATCCCTAGTGAACACTAATGTGGCATTGTGAATGCACCATTGGTGAAATATTATATCATATATTTTGAGCCTTACAAATCGGACAGTGACAGTGCTTCGTCTGATATGGAAATGGAAGATGAAGAAATCGCTGATGACAATTAATTGAAAAATAATTAATATGGTCGCAATATTTTAGTACATATAAATGCATGGCTAGATAATAAACATTCACTTCTACAGATCATTTACTTATCCATGAGCAATGTATTTATACAAACCTATATACTGTACATCATATGAATTATATTTACGGCTTGTGAAAATTCTAGTTCACTGAAAATTCTAAGTTCACCTCCGGCCTTCGACCTCCGGCCTCCGGCTCCGGCTCCGGCCGGAGCCGGAGGTGACAATGGCCGGAGCTCCGGCTCCGGCCCGGAGGAAAAAATGGACCTCCGGTCGATCCCTAGTGTAAAGTTTAAACTCTGCGGCAAAAAAACACGTTACTGACCGTTTTTTGTCCGTCAAACACTCCGTTTTTGAATTGGATGAGTTGAACTATTCTAAAAATGAGGTACATGACAATGATTACACATCGCAGATAGTCGTGTTTCTTTACACTCATTATTGATTTATTTTGAAGGTGTAAAGTTCCAACTTCAAGGTTAGAAAAGATGTTTTTGATAGGTTTGTATCTGTCACCTTATCCCGATATGAGTTGGGACAGGATTAATTAGGAATAATGTTCCTACGAGCACTAAACATCAAAGATCACGCATGCGCATAAGCGCGTTGAATTATTGTGAAGGTGTAAAGTTTACGCTAAAAATTCATTTTACTTGTAGAGCATTGCAAAACGTGATTTTTTTCAAAGTTTTCTCCGTAACGTCAGGATTACTAATACGTTAGTTATCTCTGCACTCAGTAGTTGTGTAACTTTCACATTGTTGAGCTAAAAATTCATTTTACTTTCAGGGCGTTGCAAAACGTGAATTATTTTTAAAATGTTCTCCATAATGACAAGAATATTAATCTGACTGTATGTTTTCTTTACACCAAAAACTTGAGATTAGTTTACACTGAAAATGAACTTTAGTTCCAGAGCATTGCAGAAGTTAAATTTTCTCCCGAAATATTATACCTAACGTCAGAACTAAGAGTCTGTCTCTCAAAATTTCTCAACACGCAGTACTTGTCTTAAGTTATACTGACAACTAAGTGTAGTTCCAGAGCTTTGTAGTAAGTGTAAGTGTTCTTTATACCCAATAGGTACATTAAGTTCACACTTAAAACATTTAATCTGTCTATATAAGGTAATGTTGTCCAGTTTAAGAAAAGATGTTCAGAACGATTTTGTTTTGTACGTTCCTGGACTGCTGTAATTATTGTGGCATCTTATTGCTTTACTCAATCTTGCTAAATTAAAAGTTGGGTAGTAGCAACGAAAAATGCTCCGATAAAACAAAAAGGACGAATATACTTAAAATTACGCATCATTAAGGACATAAAAGGAGGGGACTAAGGAAAAGTCACCTATGCTAGTGAAAGTTAACGATAAAAGGTCCCAAGGAAAACAATATAGCAAAGTATAAAAATGCGAATGTGCCGGACACACAGGAAAATACAATCAAGAATATGCTAAAAACTGGATTTCCGGTAAAGAACCCCAAAAATCGAAGTACATTCTGCGGCCTCTGAAAAAACGTGCCTCTCGCAAAGCAATGTTCACTGACTCAGAAAATGAAAAAGAGAGATTATGAAGAAGCTTTGATGTGTGTAAACATAGCCGTGCCTAGGGGGGTGCGAACTGTGCGGCCGCACAGGGCCGCTAAAATTATGGGCCGCTAAAAAAGTTGTAGTGCATGCCGTATAGAATTCATTTTTTGGCGGCCCTCTTACAATAATTCGATACATACGTTCAAAAGGATCGATTTTTCGACGTTCTAATGCAAACACAGACAGTCAGTAGAAAATCTTTACTTGCATTTTTAAGAGAACGCTGTCTGAGCTATACTTGTTCTCATTTTTCAGACAAATTGTTGATTTTTCTGTTGCAATAATGTGTGTCCAGAAAATTGAGTTCGAAAAGGCTAAAATGTCAAAATTTTCCGGCGCTTTGCACCGAGCCATAGATCAAATGAATTTAAAAGCTTGAATCAGATGAAATAATCTAGCACTTCACATCACTAGTAATTTAATGCACTATTTGTTCATTGAATGAAAGTGCGCATGCTTGTTGAGCATAAAACTAAAAGTGCGAAAATGATTGTGTACCAGTTTGTCTATTCTTTGCTTTGTTTGTCTTTCTTTACAAGGACACAATCCTATTTTAAATGAAAGAAATGGCCAAATTTTCTTGTGTTTTTGTGCATTTCCTGTTTTCTGAATTGCATCTTCTTAATAAGAAGGCCACAAATGGGCCTGAAAAGGGTAAGAACAAAAATTTCAATTTATACATTTTTCTATATCTTATTGGCAGCGACCCGTTGCAGCGCTATGTAATTAGCAGAGGTCGAAAAACGCATTTCAGCTCAGAAGTTTTGTGAAATGTAAGAGTTCATCAATTTTAAGTGTTTTTGGGTTCCATTCAGGACCGAAATTCGGCCGTTTTTGCGAAAATTTTAACGTTATTATTTGACATTAAAATGCTTTTTTACAAAATTTTTGGGGACTCTGTCCCGGACCCCGCAGGGAACGCTTGACCGCGCCACCTAAGACCCCCGCAGCATATGTGGGCAGCAACAAAATCCCGGGGGGGGGTAGGTGCAAGGTTTTTTAGAGGTCAAAAAATGGTCTTAAAAATGATGGTATGGCTAAGAAATACCGTTTTCAAGGTTTCTCATTGAGCACTACCCACGAATACCAGCTTTAAAAACATGGGAAGATGATGAATTGCTCAAGTCATGCACACAGTTAGCTGCGTTTCTGGATGATCTTAATGGACCAGACATGTACACAGAGCTAAAAGTTCTTGCTCGATCAAGTCCAAATGAATTAACTTCGCCACTAGCTACTCTTAAATATCTATCAAATGGCTTCCAGGATGTTTTACCGAACCTTATAATTGATTTCAGAATTTTACTTACAATACCTATTGCTGTGGCCTCAGCAGAACGTTCCTTCTCGGAACTGAAATTAATAAAGACATATTTGCGGTCAACTATGACTGATTCTCGTCTAAGTGCACTAGCGATTATTTCAATTGAAAATGATTTATCATCTCCGTTAGATTTTTTGCAATTGATTGACCAGTTTGCCGCTCAGAAAGCTAGGCAAGTTATTTTGTAATAAAGCACGTCATCATTCACGAAATAGGTAAATTATTTGAGAAAAAAAACATACGATACCTACTAAAAATAATGTAGCAAAATATTTTGTTAGTAAATTTCCAGTAAGATGCTAACTGCGA
The DNA here is from genome assembly GCA_036768485.1 of Mermis nigrescens. Classification (NCBI taxonomy): domain Eukaryota; kingdom Metazoa; phylum Nematoda; class Enoplea; order Mermithida; family Mermithidae; genus Mermis; species Mermis nigrescens. Next base: position 122,107 of record JAVLUZ010000305.1, read on the forward strand.
TCATATAGGTACATATGTAAAGGATATACATAAGTGATAATTATGATGCATATAATACCAGTTTTAAAAATCACGGGTTAATAAAATTTTTGGCACTTATGATGATGCTGTTTCTAAAACGTAAAAACATACAAACAATTTCGAAAAAATATAGAGCAATTTGAATAAATTACACAAAATACTCGTATAATCGAATAATGAATACATACTGCGCGAAGCGCCGAAAATTTGGCACTTTGGAGCAAAACGATAGCTAAAAACGCTTAAAACAGCATCTTTCCAAGGATTTTTCTGGATAATCACGAATTCTGGGGGTGAGGTAAAAACTAATGTGGTTTGAACCCCCTCGTAGATCATGTTGGCCATCAAGACAATTTCACGCAGTCTTATGCCAAAACAAATTTTGACGAAAAGCCATCTTAACACGTTTTAAGAATTATTACTACTTGGAAATATTAAGATTTACTTGCAGTCTTGCATGGACTGCAGCCTAATTATGTGGTCTAAATGGTGTAAAAACTTGCAAAAATTACAAAAACATGCCAAAAATTCAATTCTGGGGTCAATGGATTTTTGGGGGTCTACCAGATTCTCGATGATCTACCCCACGCCCTGCATTAACAACATTTAATTGAATTTTAGTAATGGCTTCAAGTTTGCCTCGAAATGATTGCAATTTCTAAATAAACAATCTATGCTGAAACGCTGTCCGCGCCTGTCATTGAAACATTTCATCACATTACATAAAACCGAAGTTTATGAGAGGGAGTAGTAGTTCTCACTCTCATTTAGATCACCGATGGTTTTTTAAGTCACAGGATCACCGTACGCTGAAGTTTCACGTTTCCTGCTAATTCTGATCAGTTAATCCGAACTTACTTGTTAATTTTTTCATTTTTATTTACATTAGTTTCTTAATCGTGTAGAACAAAGATATTTATATTCATTCCAGAAATGAATATGCAGCACATGCTAAATTTAGTTTTTATGCAAAAAATAATTTATTAACCGACATTATCCTTAAACATAATCATGTATTTCCGAAAACTCTTACTTAATATTCGTTGCAATGATAAACCCTTTGAACGAAAAAAACTTTAGGTTTTTCTCTTGGTTTACAACTCTCGCTTAACAAGCTCATTTTTCAAAACAATATTTATTACAACCAAAGTGATAGCTATAAAATACTGCTCGTGCCAATAGACTGACTTGAGACAGCTCCGTGCAACTTAAGTCGGAACTTAACTTTCCGGCTTATTCTTAAGTACGCACTTTTAAGTCTGAACTTAAAAATTCTTAGTAAAACCGCCAAGTTCAGGCTTATTTCAGACTTAAGTCGCTATATTGAAACCGGCCCCTGGAAGCCATTCTCCGCTACAGCTATTTTAGCATAGTTTTCTGCTATTTTCAATAAAAAATTTCCGACGTTTAGCATCAAATGCTACAAATAAAGGAAATCAATCAGTAAATCAAGCTTGCAAAGGTCCATCCGCTTAAATTTGAATGATTTTCTGGCGCTTCGCCCCAGATTTCTGCTGACGTTAAAGAAATTCATTGATTTTTCGAAGAAATTGTTGAAAATTTCAAAATTTTTTCGAAAAAAAACAAATTTTGGGTCAATAGTGATTTTTAGTAAAGTATACAATGCAAAATGCCGAAAAAACGCTATTTCGCGCAAGAAGGGCAAATTTTGGACCTATTTTTGACTGTTTATCGAAAAAGTTGGGGTGCCGATCCCCTTAAGAAAGTCCTAGATCCGCCACTGTCCTTAATGATGCGTAATCGCAAGTATATTCGTCGTTTTTGTTCCATCGGAGCATTTTTTTCGCTAGTGATAAATAACTGACGAATGGCTGACTTATGAATATGAAGCCTAAATGTTGTCACTGTTACGCGAAGAAACGACAGTCCCAAGGCGAGCAGATCTAGCACAATACAATATTCGTAAGAACGATCTTTTATCTAACACGTTAAACATGTAGGAGGAAGCAAATAAAAATTACTTGAGAACTAAGCCATTTCTTCACATCTGTCGGTGAAAGTATTTTTCGCGTGGGAAGGACAAAATCGTGGCTCATTCTACGTATATATGTAACTACTAGCCAGTAGCTACTCAAAGTTAATAAGCAATCGTGTCGTCAGACTACTAAGAAATTATGAAGCGCTAATTTAACAAAGCAGAGAACTTTACGCATGAGAATAAAAATCCTGCTCGTCCTTCATTTGTCGTCAAAATGGACTAGCGATACGTCGAGGGGTATTCAGAAAAGAAATTTACGTATGTAGCGACTTTATCATATGAATGAGGGTGGTCACCACCACACATGGGCGTGGGGGTTTGGGGGATATGCACAACCAGAAGTTGAAATACCCCCCAGAATTCAAATTTTTAAATTTCTTTTTGCCTTTTTAGCGATTTTTTGATGTCATTGGATAGTGCTTGATGAGAAACGTCGAAAAATGGTGGTTTTTCGCCATACGACCACTTTTAAGACCATTTTTTGACCTTTGAAAATTTTTTCACCTCCCCCCAGAATTTTTGTGCTGCCCACCTATGGTCACCGCCATACGTGGGCAGCAAGAAAATTCTGGGGGGAAGTGCAAGATTTTTTTGAAGGTCGAAAAATGGCCTTAAAAATGGTGGTATGGCGATAAAAACACCATTTTTCGACGTTTCTCATCAAGCACTATCCATTGGCATCAAAAAATTGCGAAAAAAACGAAAAAAATTTTCAAAAATTGAATTCTGGGGGGGGTATTTTGATTTCTGGGGGGGGGTATTTTGGTTTCTGGGGGGGGGTGCATACCCCCCCAAACCCCCACGCCCAGGTGTGGTCACCGCACCTGAACGTGGGGAGTATATGGGTATGCAACCCCCGAGAAACCAAAATACCCCACAGAAATCAATTTTTGAATTTTGGTTGTTTTTTTTCGCAATTTTTTGATGCCAATGGATAGTGCTCGATGAGAAACGTTGAAAAATGGTGTTTTCGCCATAGCACAATTTTTAAGGCCATTTTTTGACCTTTGGAAAATCTTGCACCCCCCAGAATTTTCTTGCTGCCCACGTATGGTGGTCACCTTCTTAAAAGGCATTTAACTTTTATTCGTCTCATTTCAATTCTATAGTCAGCCACCTTTTTGCTTTGAGAAGCTAATAGCCCGCATACTCTTGTTAGAAGAACAAAACATCAAGGTCGCAGAGGTACGAGATCGGGGTCGGCGGGGAAGGGTAAAATTCCAGAAACCAAAACATTTAATTTAGCTTAGCGTTCACGATATTTCGCTATTCAAACGACGAGACGGGTCAAAATCGCCGATAGTCCGCCTTTTCGCGATAATACCGCATTTTTAGTCAATTTGACCGCATTATATCGCTTTCGACACTAAAAAGTATCAAAATTAACCAATTTGGTGCGTTATTGTGCGCAGAAAGCACATAAAAGTATTAATCCGACGCGAAACGCCAGAAAATGTTGACACGATTACCGATTCTGTCCTCAAAAATGATGCAACAGAATTCCATCGGCTAAAATCGCCGGTCGGTACATACTCGTTTGGCTGACCAGCGGCGCATGCATGACGGGAGCATTATAAAGACATGGCCTATATATTTCTAGAGCCGAAGCCTTGCCGTAGACTTAGTTTAAATTTACATTCATTTTATGATAAATTCTGCTTTATTTGACTAAAAATTTTCACCATAGACCATACACAAACATGCACGCACGCACCCCCCCCCCCACACACACACACACACAAACACGCATGCACAGACCACACGACCCCAACGTACCACGCGCAAGCGCTCGGCTTAGAAATTTTAATATTGGTGATTAAAAAATAATATAAAGAGAAGATTTGTCACCGACGACGAACATGCGGAAATCTCTAAAAGACGAGCAATAGAATTTTGGCTGAAAATTGATCACATCACAGTTATCCACAATAAGCTGTTTAAAATTTCGGCAGTTTCACAGCATTAAAATGACGGATTATTATATTCGACACATTGCAACGTCAAAAGAACCAATAATCCCAAAACTAAATTATTAACGGGAGATAGCCAGCGCCACCGTACCGGCATAAGCAGCTTGCGGAGCTCAATCAAGTAGGGTGAATAAGGAGAACACGATCAATTAATCCTTAATAATAATAATAATGATAATAACAGTACAAATAATAGGAATAATAATAAGAATAAATATACAAATAAAAATAATAAGAACAATAAAATTAAAAAATAGGATTAATAATAACAACAAATATACAAATAAAAATAATAACAACAATAATAATAATAAACTAATAATCAAAGCCGGAAGTTAAAGTGCTTATTTATTAGCACAAATATCGAAATTGCGAAAATCGATGCCAAAGTTTATTGCGAAGTTAACGATCACGGATGAAAAAAGCACCTTACAAGCGGAACAAGAATAATTTGTCGAAATTGGTATTCGAGGTAGCGAACATAAGGGGAGCTGGAGGTGCCGATGTAGTACGACTATAGGTGGGCAACACCAAAAGTCTAGGGGAGGGGTGTGCAAGGTTTTTCAAAGGACAAAAAATGGTCTTTAAAATGGTAGTATGACAAAAAACCATCATTTTTCAACGTTTCACATCGAGCACTATCCATCGGCATAAAAAAACTGCGAAAAAATTTCAAAAATTGAATTCTGGGGGAGTATTGTGGTTAATGGGAGGAGGGAGTATTCGGCCTTCCGGGGGAGGGACGCCCACATGCGATTACGACTAAAGTAGATACGTCCCGGGGATCAAGCATAGTCAACGGTAACGCTACTCAAGAATAATCCTTTTCAGTCGTCGCCTCTCGATTTAGCAACGAGACGACTTCGTTTTACGACTTACGAGACGTACTACTCGTATTTTCACTTTATTTCTGGACTGTAGATTTTTCCCGCTTTGTACTATTTTCGGCTCATTATTCTGCAACATTTTTGTAGCAAAATCGAATAAAGTCCGAATATGGATTTTAATTTTGATTTTTGATCAACATGGATTTTCCTAGCTCGTACAATGAGAAGCTCCTGCGGGTTTTAGCAAAATGACGACGCAAGTTTTATACAAAAACAAATCTTAATTCACAAGTGAACGCGTCGAATGCCGCACACGCTCTGCGTCGTTCCCCTTATTCGGCACTAAATAAAAATAAGATTTGAATACACATCTAGCAATAGTTAACGAAGTTTATGTGCACATTTTGAATAAATAAAGTTAATAATAAAAATAAAGAAAAGTTAAATTAGAGGACAAAACAAAGCTAACTGAGAAAGCGAAAGCGTTAAGGTAATGGATGGCCAGAAATTTAATCGTATCTTCATTTACTCTAGAAGTTTTTACGAGATTGAGAACTAATGTTGTCAAAACTTAAGGATACATGATTTGAAGGGGGGTCCGGAGGGTTTTCACTCCCCTTCTCCCAGAAAAATTTTAACAGCCGAAATTGGCGATTTTTCGAAAGTTTCCAAAAATTTTCGAAAAAATCGTAGAAAAGATGCATTTTTAAGCGTTTTTAGCTATTTATTCGGTCAAAAATGTCAGATTTTTCGCACTTCGCGCCATATTCAAGTTTTGACTATATTTTTTTCGAAATTCTCTTATACTTTTCTGCTGTATGAGAATCGTCAGAAACGCCAATAAACGATGTTTACGACGCGTACCCACCATTTTTAAGCCAAAAAAGGCGCTTTTAAATTTCACCCCCCCCCAAAATCCTCATGCTGCACATGTAAGGTGATGGATGACCTTAGGTGCGCAGACTGGCCGCTCTGGGGGAGCGGGGCTTAGCCGGTCTGTAAGGGTCAAAAATTGAGCTTTTCGGGCCAAAATGTCCTGAAAAACCGGTAAAAGTGCTAAAATAGCGTTAAAACTACATTATTATATAGCTGAAGGTCAATCCGAAGCGCTTTTGAAGACAATTTTCAATTTTCATTCGTTTTTGGCCTCCGTTTTGCCTCATTTTCGCCACAAAATTTTTCATTTAATAATTCTGGGGGGGTTGGGTAGGAGCCCCCTAACGCCCCACGGGCGCGTCTGGCCGTGAGTCGATATTTTTATCGATTGAGTTGACTCGCCTGCGCACTCGGCGACTTCATTCGACCGAAGCTGCTCATCGCTCCGGATGTTGGAATAGCCGAGCCAAGTCGACGGCTAATTTATGCAAGCCGTTGGCGGCTTGCAAATTCACCAAAATAGCAACCACTACCGAATTATTGTTTTCGTCCATGGCCGGTTTGAGCAACAGTGCCGAAGTGGCGCCGATAGCCCTTCCCGAGTGACACGCGAAGAAGTCGGAACCGCGGTGTTCGCCTTGTACGAAAAGGCCGCCGTCCGACCAGCGACCCACGCACCAGCCCATTCCGTACTGAGGGCACGAACTAAGCCGCCTAAAATTAATAAAAACTCATCCGCATCCAATTTCGCCGCCCCGTCCGCGAAATTCCAAATTTCTCCCTATTTATTTGATCGAATGTTTCCTAAATCGAGCCTTTATACGTACGAATGCGTAAAAGTAAGTAGGTAAAGCTTACGGCCTTTGAGTTTTGTCGACCGGGGTCCAAAGGAGCCGCAGCGATCGCCTGGTCAAATAGAACCGAAAGTCGTCTTCGCTCGCGTTGTAAAGCGACGTCAAATGAATACCGAATGTAAGTAAATCCTCAACGTTGGAAAGCAGACCGCCGCCGGCCCATTTGTTCGAATTGTCCACCGACGGCGCGTTGACGAGGCGTCCGGAGGCCGTTCGTACGTAAAACCTGAGCAAAATTGGCAATTTAAAAAGCAATTTTTTCTTACGATAATCGATTCGCCAATTTCGATAACGTAACGTAAGAGTTTGGCTCGCAAAATGATAAACGCGTTTAGCGTGTTAGCGCTAAAACCCAATCGCGTTTCGCTAGTAATAAATTAGGTATTTACTTGGCCCTGTTCGGGAAGAGTGACGAATTTTCGTCCAAAAAGTCCGATTCATCGACAATTGACGAAGCGTGCCGCGCAGCAAGTCGACGAAGGTGGCGTTTTGATCGAAACGTTTGGCCGCCGCTTCGACGACGGCGCCGATTAGCGTCCAGCCGTGCGTCGTGTACAAAAATTTCGATCATAAATTAAACAATTAAATATTACAATCCCGACGCCGAACGGAAACGCTCGAGAAAAACGAAAAAATACGCCTAAAACGTCTTTTAGCTAAAAAACTGATTTAAATAGTTTTTGGTCAATTTTCACGAATAATACCCGCGACTACCGATCGAAATTTGAGCCACTGAAAACTTAAACCCCGCCCGATTTGCGACGGAAATTGAAAAAAAAACCTGGCTCATGGAGCAGGTCGTCGTTTTCGAAGACTTTCAAAGCTTCCGATAAGGTTTTGTAGCTCCGCTGATTGTAATATTCTTCTTGATCGAATTCTCTGTCACCGCCAAACGCCGCTCTACGCTCGGAGCGCGCGAATGACGACGACTGAAACCATTATCGTTTATTAATCATCGAAAAACGATAGCGAAACCAAATGCGTTCGGGAAGACCATTCGTACGATACGAGGTCGACGGTACAGCTCGCTCGTATCGTAACGTAAGATGAAAGAAGTTCGAATTCTGATCACAGAAATGCGAATGACAATATCAGAGATCTCGCTTAAAACATCATTGGATTGGATTAGGCGGTGGTCCGAAAAACGGTTTACTATAGAAACATTTAGCATTCGGCGAGCTATTTTCCCTATAACCGAGGCGCGCATAAAAAGCCAAAGGGCGCGAACCGAAGTACGAAAATAAAGATTGATTACTTTTATTCCTTATTAGTAGGGGCGAATACTTGATAAAAAATTTTAATTAAACTCGACCAGATAAACCGGTCGAGCTAAAGAATGAATATGTATAAAATTTACGGCGATTTATTAAATAATACGTATTAATTGCGTACATTTATTTACATAACCGGTGGCCTAGGAGCGAAGTTTTCTAGATTTCTTCCGACTTTGAGCATAAATTATAAAACTTTTCCGACGCTTCGCGTCGGGCGATTTAAGGGGTTTTTCCGCGAGTACTCAAATACTGGAAATGGTCAAAATTTCACTATTTTTCCGGCGCGTCGCGCCGGATCCTCTCGTCGCCGAATTAAAAAAAAGTTAAAGCACTTTTTCGCATAAAGTTGCTAAAAATAAATTATCAAATTTTTAGAAAAACAAATTTCGGCAGAAATCATTTTAAATAAAAGCAGGCCATGCGAAATAATAAAACGCTATACGGTGCGTGAATAGCGAATACGTGGACCCATTCCCAACTGTTTGCGGGGGGATCGGGATATCGCCCCTTAAGGCGTCGCCGCTTTAGGCAAAAATTTTAAAGGCTATTGACCTAACGATTAGCTCGCCGGTTTAAATGCTCACGCCGTTGAATGCCCGAGACGTTAGCGAGAAACGCATCGGAGTCTATTGCGAAACGAACGTTTAGGAATAATCGTAGCGCTAATCGTTCGTAATAAAGCGCAGATTCGCTTTGACGACTAAATGCTCGAAAAGTAATGAAACCGCGACGCGGATTCTAGTAACTTCCTTGATTACTTTCTCTCATTTTCGACATTTTGTAAATAAATATCGATTTTTAAAAAGTCTTCGAATTTCTACGAAGATGGGGAAGAAAGAAGGGAAGCTTCGGAGTATTCGAAGCTTTGAATAATTTTATAGCATCGCGCTTAACGTGCCGCATAAATTAAGCGTCCTAGTTTATTTCCTTATTTAAACTTATGTGCTCGAAATAAAAGACGAAGTCGCGCTTATATCTCAAAAAATAAATATCGCGCTTCACGCGCGACTAATCACTCAAAAGATAAGATTCTACGCGCGAGTAATTATCGACGCGCGAGAGGAAGTATTTTTGGGCCCTTTCTTTTTGTTAAATTCTGAATAAGGCGGCAAATAATAAATTTTCAACAATTTTATTCAATTTTATTGTCCTTTCTGATTTCGTCGCGTGTCCCCAATTTCGGGAAGAAAATACATTCCTTATTTTCTCATTTATATATACGCGATCGTCTATCTTGATGGTATAATTTGTTTATGTTCTCAATTTTTAATTAATTTTCCCGTCACCGGCTTTTAAATCCCGCTCATATAATGAAAGAGATATAAGCGGCCGGTACAAAATTTTTTCCGGTTTTTCGTACTTTTTAACATATTTCGACCGCGCTATTAAGTTACGGCGATAAAAATATAAAAATTTATCAAACGGACACGAAGCCCCGCAGAAGTTTTGATCTTACGCGCTATTTCGACAAAATCTTTGACACATTATGCATAGGGAAGCGTGGGAAAATTAAATAAGGCGGGTTTTTTTGGCCGTCATTGATCACAATTTCTCAGATAACAC